>JAVJAQ010000146.1:0-124139 GCA_032362365.1 Zygogramma bicolorata
AACTCTCCTTTAATGTTTGAAGTTGGATAATAGATTAGGGAAGCACGTTCATATAGGAAACAGCATACTTGGACCATTCTTTATGATAGTTTGCCAATGTCTGTGTAAAAATGATTTGAAGTATTTTTGTTAGGCCATTTACACTATTATGTCAATATGTCCGTTGACTTGATGACAAAGTTTACTTCTCTGAAAGGAAAAATAGGTACAGATTTCTGTTGGTCAGTTCGATTGAAATATTGAAAGAAAGATAAAGAACCCTCAAAATGTAGTTAACCATACAAGTTTATAGAGAAAATTGATGATTATGTATTTTATACAGAGATATAGTTATTCAACCACGTGGAAATATAATCTGAAGGCATGGATACTACCGGTAGATGGCACTAGTAATTTCGATTCCGAGTTAGGTCTTTTCTTTCGCTTTCCTTATGGATGTCGTAGTCTGAATCACAAATGTTCTATATTACTTATACAAAATACCAAGAGATGGCGTTCATTTCAAAAACAGAAGTGAAATATTTTGTCAATGTCGTAGATCATGCATGTTTTTAATGCCTTAACTTTGCATTTCCCTCATAAACTTCTATCCCCAACTTTATTTTGAAGCTTCATTATATTTCTTTCAACAATTCAGTCAAATTGACAGGCAGACCTCTGCACCTATTTTTCCCTTCAGAGAAAAAAAATTTGTCCTGCATTGTAAAGTAAATGAAAATATCGACATTGTACTGTAGATGGTGTAACAAAAAGATTCGAATCCTTCAAACACAGCCATTGACTATGTCTCTTCAAACAATGGTTTGACTGAAATGTTGAAAGAAAGATAAGGAAGCTTCAGAATAAAGTTGACAATACAAATTTATACAGAATAATCCTCAAAATATGAATGAAACAAGACATTGACAAAAACTTTCACTTCTGATAATTGATTGCCATCTTGTGGCATTTTGTAAAGTTTTCAAGAAAATGTTTGATTTTAGCAATGATGTCCATAAGAATACATGTTGTAAGAAAAGACGTGGTTTGGAAACGAATTCACTAGTAACATCTACTCATAGAATGATTTTTCCATATGGTTGGATAACTATATATCTCTATTGGGATTTTGAATTGAGATCGTAGCGCCTCATTCATTAAAATTCTGCAGGAATTTGACGTTGTTTGAAAATTCAAAACCGAAAAATTTTGAAAGCGACTATCACAGTTTTGAATTCATTTTCACTCATTATGTGGACGTTAAACATGAATTGTGCGTGATTACCATTAGTAATAATTTTAATCATATTCTAAAATTTCAAATACCGCAGCGCCACTTTGACCAAGACTTCAACTGATAGGCACCACTCTAACAATAATTCTGGTAAAACTTTTCACCAGAAGGCAAATTGCTTATCTTGAAATTCCAATAAACAATGCTTGAAATCCCAATATGGAAATATAATGGAAAGGGATAGCTTCTACCGATAGATGGCATTAAGGAGCTTGTTTCCATGTCGGGTGATACCTTACATGTCTAAAAATTGTTCTAAAATTGTTCGTTCCGTTAACCAGCTGACGAACGTCAACCCTCAAAAGTCGAAACTTGTGCGAGCAATGGATCAACGAGGCCTTACCTTTTAACGTGCGATTACCCAGCACGGTGGCCCGGCGAGGATTCGAACCCCGGCCTTCTGCTTGATAGGCAGATATGCTAACCACTACACTACCGAGACTGTTACTGAAGACACAGCTTGAGTAGCCTATTTCATTGGAAAAATAAATTTCTGATTCTGGTACAACTTATGGTGCCAATACTATTTTGTAATTTTTTGAGGTTTTCGAAATTTCAGTCAAATTGACATACAGAAATATTGCGCAAAATTTGCGTGTACGGGGTCGGCGCCATTGAGTCAAGTATAGGGTTGAGAATTTAAAATTAGCAATAAAAGGTAAGTTCATTGTCGGTGATATTTTCTATAATCAAATAATTGCAAGTCACTTCCGGTTTCACTGGAACTGGACTGAGGTCAAAAGTTTCTAATTCAACCTATTATACTCCTCAAATTATCTGAACGAACAATTCGTTTAGGCCAGTCTCGACTTACCTAAAAAGTAGGCTAACAGGCTTACATCTGTCAGAAAACAACTACTTTCTCGGCCAATACCACTCTTACAAACCATTGGATAGAACATGAAATTGTCCTTTCAATAATATAACACAAGTGTTCATGACTATCCAAAATGGCGGCGTAGGAAGTTATCTCCACAATTTTGATATGGTGGCAGTATGACATTACCTATGAAATTACTGTCAAACAACTGGATGAAGTGGAAATTTCATTTCAAAAAATTTGTTTGAATTATGAGGAAACTATTTTCAACTGTCACGAAAGTCTTGATGAGAAGTATGTTTGAAACTTCAACCTTGAAGTGAAAATAGGTAATTTTGTTTTTTATTTATGACTGATACACAATGTAAGTATTAAACTTATGGTTTCTGTAGTATAATGCCATATATTATTCCCTTAGGAAAAAATGGCGAGGGATTAATAGTCTTTATTTCCTCTTTGTAGTCCTATCACAAAATTTCTCCAATTGAATATTATGATAAATTAATTAGTCATAAATAAAGTAGAGTATAGTAATCGCAATAATTACTATTATTCTCTCGGAATATTACTCTGTCGCCGCTGACGCGGCTCGGTTCGTAAAACTTCTTTGAGAATAATAACTATCGATATTAACTCATGGTATAATCTACTCTTATTTCCCACCTATTCGAGAATAATTTCATAGATGACGTCATAGTGAAACCGTATAGAATTTGTGGAAAATTGCCACTTGTTATATAGCTGAAAGGGAAATATCAGGTTCTGTCGAATGACTCATAAAAATATAATGTTTTTTTTTTAAATTTTCAACTTGGATCAACTTCTGCCAAGCCGGAAGTAAGGTGCAATCGTTTCATTGGCCAATGAACTTTATTTTCCAAGTAATGAATTTCTAACCCTACAAACAATCAAATGATTTGGTTGTCATTCGGTATTTTGTCCTCAATGCACATGCGCCAGTGCTATAAAAAGTGAATTCCTTCGAAAAGGGCCAATAAGTTTTGATTAGATAGTACTTACGTCTCATATTTACTTTGCAGCAAATCTAACACCTTCGGCAAAACCAGAACGCACAAATCCAAATTCCACAGGGAGCTGGAAAGAAGAAACATTTCATTATCGAATCCACTCATGATTCAGTGCGAGAACTCACAATTTGAGATTTATAACGCCGAGAATGTCTACGAAAACGGCGATATCGTCCATGGCCAACGCCATTTCCACGGCGCTCTTCATGTCTTTGTTTCGATACTGAGCCATGACCAACTTGATATTCCTTTGCCGCGTACGGAAAATGTCCACTATGGGTTCGTGGCCTCTTATGATGTCACCCATGATTTCTGCTTCGGACATCGGGGGCAGGTGTTTTTGGAAACCTAGCGTGTTATGGTTTTTCTGCAAACAAAATAGTTTTTGTAGATTTTCTTTTGTGTAATAATCAATGAAAGAATATATTCCTGCCATAGTGTCAATGATCAGTTGGACTTAATTGTGAGAGGAGTATTTTGAACACTAGTAAGTCGAACACATAATACACAGTCAAAATTCATATTGTGGTTAATTTTATTATTTTTGTGGGCTACTCTGCCTTTGGAGGAACTTTTTGGCCTTTCATTCTCCAGATGAATATTTAAGGAGAAAACTCTTTCATTAAAAACACAGTAAGGAAGATCATAACAATGAGCAAATGCGCTTTAAGTAAGTGTATGTCATTAAACGATATATATCATTTCCAGAAATGTATTTTATGAGGAAAGAATACCTATAATCAGATCCATATTATCAAAGGAAAATTATATTATGGAAAAAGCTGAGTTTAATTTTGGTCAGTTGCACATAAATTTGGAAAAACTGGTTAACCTTTGTCATTGTACACCCACTAGCGATGGTCATAGGATAGGTCCGAGCAGAAACAAGCTTGCTTGGAGTCGAGGATCAAACTATATTTTCCTATATAATAATAATGATACAAAAAATAATTGCAAATAATTGTATTCGATTGGCAAAATGTTCTTACAGGTTTTGATAGTTAATATATTATTCCAAAACGAAATGTGATATCAGACGATACAACAGTGTATCTTTCAGCATCGGAATTCATAGTTTGTTAATGGAAAGATATTTCAAATCTGTATTACTGTGGCGACTTCTAGTGAATATAGAACGATGACTTAAAGTGGTATTATCCAAAAACAATCGGACAATTCACCGAAAATAGACACATTTCTGTTGACAGTATATTCTGCATGAAATCTCGAAATTACGTATGCAGAGATCAAATGAGTGAAAGCTGCGATATGAACATAATATTATTAGATGTACTCGAGTCCATAACATAAATAATTTTTTTATGTGCAGATTCACACCAAAGGGAAGCCCTATAATGTTCAAAGAACACCGCGTGAAGCAAGGGACAGGAGATACGAATTAACATTTTGAATTTTTAAAGTTTGTAAGCCTCAGGAAAGACCTCTTTCGGCAAGGAGTTCCAAAGCTCAGCTCTTCAATTGAAAAAAGATCCCTGAGCAAGAGAGGTTCGACAGGTCTCCAAATTTACGACAAAGGGGTGGGAATTCTGTACTCGTCGAGTCATCTGTGTAGATATTGCCAAGGGTGGAACGATTGATAACAATTCCCAAGAGCACCGACCGTGAAAATATCTATAGAAGAGGGAGACAAGTCTCCGACCCTTCTACGATGTTCCAATGAAGTGAGCGTGTCTGTGAGTGAAGAATCACCAAGAAGACGGATTGCGTTTTTCTGAATAGAATCGAGAAGCCTCAATGAATGTTTTGTGCCTTGTAGATCATCAAAAGCTGACGAGAAGTGAAGTATTTCTTCGCATGAAATAGAAATTCAAGTTTCTGGGAAGCACCTTTAGCGATCGATCTCACATGGTTTTCCCCATGAGAGATTATCACTGACAGTAATTCCTAGAACCGAGATACTTGACTTTGTAGGAATAGTTACTCCAGACATCTGAATACTAGATGATGATAGATCGGCTTTCCTTGAGAAGAGACATGTCTGGGTTTTCCTAGCATTAAATTCCACCAAGTTTATGTTACCCCATTCTAATATTTTCACCAAGTCATCGTTAATGTTATTGACGAAATACAAAAAAACACTTTATCGGATGTATTTCTAAAGTATTATTGCACTTCGATATCATACCATGCCCAAGTAAGAAATTGTTTTGAATTCTTCCACATACTGTACTGAAATTCTTAGAGAAAACAAATACGGAAAATGTCACTTGACATCATCTAAAGCGCGCGCTACTCGGCGCGTTTGAACAGCTCAAATTCATACCATGTTTTGAATTTCACATTGAAAACTAGTTTGAATATTTTCAAGCCCATTTTACAATTTTTATATGTCATGAAAATAAAAGTGATTATTTTATGACATAACAAAAAATCATGCATTTTCTTTAACACATCAACTTTGGAATTCCAAACAAAACTACTACGAAACACATTATATTCATGGATCTTTGGATTTAGTAGTTCATTTTACAAACTCATATCCAATTTTGATCAAAAATTAATCGAAATTAAATCTGGTGACTTTACAGGTCACTTTTTTGGCATCAAGATTTTGCATAATTCAATTATTCAGGTGCTTGTGGTATCAAAGTGTTGGTAAAAATGTAATAAAATCTCTGTCAAAATATTTTGGAAAATATTTGAAGAAAAGGGCAGAGGAACTGATTTGATTTACAATCTTGGAGGCAAAGCAAATATTTTTCAATTTTTACGGCCTCTTAGAAGCCAATTTCCATTTTGAAAAACTGTTCGCCCTATTTTTCACACAAACAGGTTATTTGAACGAAAATATGCAGCAAACGCTAGAAAATGCATAAATATACTTATGTTTCGTTTGAAATCCAAAGTTGGTGTAATTTCCCGTAGAACTGAAAATACTAAAAATACAAATTTTGAGCCAATCAATCCGTATTGTGATACCACACGAAACCCAAAAAATTCAAATAGTAAAGACAAAAAAGTTGTAGGGGCGAGTCTGAATGGGTTTGTACTATTTATAAATATTCAGAGATATGTTTAATGCTACTCCATTTGAAAAAGCCCATTATATCTCATTCAACTCACCCCCTCACCAAATATCATACTTACAGGTAGGAAATCGTCGAGGGCAAGTCCAACTGGTTTGTCAATGGAAGCGGGGATAAATTCCTCATCTTCCTCGACGGGTTGTTCCTCTGGAGATATTCTGGAATTGACGTATATCTCGACTGGCGTCAGCGTTACCGGTTTGACAGGACCCCTTTCCGTTATTCTGGCACTGTTTGCGTTGGGCATCTTTGCTACATTAGGTACACTTGAGTTTCGACTAGGTTTGGAAAAGGAGTTTTTCCTCGACGAGTTTCTCGATGTTACTAAACCTGAAGTTTCGTAAAGGTTAGAAAAAGTGAGATACAAATTTATAATATTAATCTAGTCTATTCACGTTAAAGATAGAGTGCGCAGAGTTGTATTAGGCTATCACAGTCTAGTACTGAATATTAGTATTAATACCGATCGTTAGAGGTGCATGTGTTACTTCATTGACCAGTACAGATACGGACGAATTTGATAGCAATGTCATATCAAATGCTAATAGTCCTCGAAAAAGAATAAAGATTAGGCATGTGAGCAGTATCTAGAAGAATATGATCTCAAGGTATACAAAGATAAAGTGCATGAAAATCCTGAGAGTTTGGTTGATCATATTCTTATGAAAGCAGCCAATCATACAGGCGTATGTAAAGTCAGTGTAAATTGGTATTGTTCGTGACTTTCTCCAACCTGAAAAAGCAAAGAAGACGATCCAAAATTTTGGATTTTATGGACGAATTCAATGAAATGGCAAATACCTCTTTTCAGTAGTTTCTGTTAGTCCTGCCCTGATCTACGCAACCCATCAGGTGTATTTGTTTACTAGCACTCCATCTTTAACGTGAATACATTATAGAATATTATATGTCCTTCAAATGTAATTGAGGTATAATGCTTAATAATAATGAAAATCTCTATGTACTACAAACCCATAACACTTTTTAGGGAACGCCAACGGTTTTTAGCAATACAATTGACAATATACAGGGGAAAACTGAATTTTCCACCGCAAAATAGGAAGCTATTACCAAATAATCTGACTCTGTTCGAACCTGCAGTCTGACGTTTCGTATATAACTGCGGTGGATGAAAAGTCAGACCCAAAATCCTGCAGATCTCGGTTAACAAACCCAAAAACCGACGCTATCAATTAAGACACCGGCCGTGAAAGCCTTTCATCTTTGATTAATCACAAAGAATTCAGTGCCGTACAAAAATAAGGATCCAGAAGCCTCTGAATACTCTTTCTGTGACGGGAAAAACATATGACGTTTGAACTATGTTGACAGGAAACAAAATATTACTATTTATGAAATGAATTTTTCCCGGGAAGTGCTCACTTCTTTCCCGAATATACATATATACATGTACCTAAGTAAAGGTAGATTTGAGAATACTCGGATCAGACATTTGCGCTTTGCGTTGGGAGATAATACAACCTCATACTAAAGGTTAATACTTTTTTCCTTAGTTAAAAATGAACAACTATTTTTTCGGAAAAAACGTAAATCTTTTGGCAATATTATTTTAGCACTGGGTTCTGCAACTTAGTTTTTCAGGATCTATCATCTTGGAGGAAGCCCTATAAGAATATTTGGGTGTAGCTCCCCAATTTTCTCCATCCATTTTGATTTTCTTGTTTGGATTCGGGGAAGAAGGTAGCTTTTTCAGGTGCACCAGTGAGGAGGGGAGACCTCCTTGTGAACTTGTGAATCCTTGACTGGGCCCAGTGGACGACGTTTCGAACTAATTTCAATTACCTTTCGTGATATTAGCTTCTGACACACTGTGCTTAATATTGCTGGCTTTGGGTACTTTTTCAGGTACATCTTTACAGCTACTTTGTCGTTGTAAGGCGAATTTGGACGCTGGCTTCGTTTTATTGATATTCGGTAGGATATTTTCTCTATTTTGTTGTTTGTTACTATAAACCTGCAATAAAGTTGGATTATTGAATGTGCGATCAATTGGATTGTAAAAGATGGACTCACCTGATCTAAATTGGACTTCGATCGAGAATAGTGTTTGGAGTTATCTTCAGGGAGATCGTTTTTGTAATTGTTGATACTATTGTCGAGCGAGAGAGCCTCGAAACTGTCTGTTATGATGTGTCCCAGGACTTGGGGTTCTGATGGATCTGAAATGTTAAATTCAGAGAGTTGATGAATGTTAACAAACAAGGAACTGAAACTGTAATTTATGGTACCACAACAAAGAAAACGTCAATGAGTAGAAATGAGGAATCGGTAACATTGGAACCTTTGGTGAAAAGTGGAAGTTTTCTCATTCGACTCGAGTTTTGTTAACAAAGTTAGCATCTCCAGGAAAAGAAAATCTTTTTTTTGCAAATCGTCAGAAAATGTTGATAGTCCTGTCAAAATTTCTTAAAGGAAAAGTTAAGATTGAGTTGAACATATAATATTTCCTCCAATTGTTTATAATGATATATGTAGGATATTGTATTTGCAAATCATTACAATCCTCACATCTTTTCATTAATTTGATAGAAATCGCAAGGCTTGGAATGGTTCATTGACAACTTATGAAATTTCTGACAGTTTTGTGGCAAAATATCGGTACATTTACATCATGAACAGTGATAGCGACTCAGAAGTACTCACTCCTCCAGAAATAAGGGAAAAACTATACCCAACTCTTCGAGAGTTCCGATTATATTCAAGAAAGAATCAATTGAATATTCCACAAACACAAAATTTTTAGGGTTATATATCGATCAAAATTTATGGTGGTCAAAACACATAGAAGTCTTGAGAAAGCGAATTTCGCCAATTTTGGGAATATTATATAGAATCAAAAAACAAATTCCAATACATTATAGAAAAACAATATATTTTCCATTAAATTATTCAAGAATCCAATACCTCATCTCAATTCGGGAAACAGCAAATAAAACAACTATCAAGCCACTTCAAACTCTTCAAAACAAAATTATAAGATGTATATTCAATTTAGAGCAGCAAGAACCAATAATTAATCTTTATAATCCTAGAGGATTCTTTCTCTTTTCAAATACAAACTTTTAGTATTTATTCATTTGATTAAAAATAACGTGAAAAATTCGAATTTGAAATTAACCATAAATGCCCATGACTTTTCAACAAGAAAAGCAAATGACTTTTCTCTGGCTAAATTTAAAACAAATTATTGTAAAAAATCTATTATGTATGAAGGCGTCATCTTTTATAACAACTTGCCGAAAACATTAAAAAATACTAATTCATTTAAGAAAAACTTGAAAAAACACTTATTATCTTGAACGTCATTCACTCTTCTCTTTATCATTTTATTATATCTAACCCATGACTATATAATTTAAATTTTTTTTTTTCTTGTTTTTGTTAATGAGGCACTGAATTTAACTGCTTGAAATCAAGATGTTCCCTATTATAAATACGTGTTATTTCTTGGGAGCAATAAACGTTATAAATATTATTATTGAGTTAAATTTGTTGCCGGAGAAGTCTCGATTACCATTGAGAACAATCACTTTGCTGCCTAAGCAAGAAAGTCCTTCTCTGCCTAGACAGAGAAAGTGATACTTTGCTGATTGATATGTGTCAGCAGAATGAATATTTGCTGTCGGATCCCAAGTAACTTTATAACGAAAAATCAAAGCACCATTTATTTGTGGATAAAAATAAATCGCGAATAAAAAAAAATAGTACGTTTACCTTGTAGAAAAAGCCACATTCCTGGAGACTTAGCAATCTTCACAGTCGTCCAGGAATGGTCGGCTTTTCCTACCTGGTAAACAATATACTATTCTTTTCTTCCGAAGATGGTATAAAAAGTTTGAATGAAATCCAAAACGTAAACAACTGTAAAACATTATGTACATAAATAATCATAAACAATCGAAATTCATCTAGAGTGTAGAATTTTTTGTTTTCAATAATTTGTCGTGAAATATAATTTTATATACAGATCATAAAAGAACTGTAACATCAGTCCCAACTTCGATGTTTTTAAATATATTTCGAATATTTATCATAATGTGTTGAATACCTTAACTGCTCTTAACACAATTCCTCTATGAATATCGTCCTATTTATCTTGTTGTCATTCTCTGTTTAGAATAAGCTAGTTTTTAAGTATCCCTACATGTTACTACTGTCTTATGGGTTTGTAAGTGAATCCAAAATAAATAACTGAAATATTTTTCTATTAGTACCTGGCAAGATCCTGGATCAGTTCTTGTAGAAAGTATTTGAAAGAGTAGAACATCACTTCATTCGAAGTTTTGAGAAACAGAAAGTGATGATTTGCATGAATTTCAACTCCTACATGCAGAGAATATATTGATTTTTCATAAGACATACTCACCAGGACTATCTTTCTCTGGCGCCTGGAAAGGTTCTGGTTCTGGTGGTGGAGTTCGTTGCACTGAAAAATATTTAGATTATTAATTTTCGAAAAATACGTCCGATTTTATTATAATTTTGCCTCTATCTCATTCATATAATCATTTCATCAATTTCAATATTATCTCAAATATCAAATCATGAAACAAGGAGATAGTGACCCCGTGCTGGATACACTTGAAGTTGTAAATGAAGATGTCTAGTAAAGAAAGGGAGAGATGTGATTTTGTATTCACTCTAAACTCTAAATTTTTACGCCTCAAGAGTTATGCTCTGTCGGTAATATATGACAAAATCAAACATCGTGGTTTACTGCAGGGTATTAAACATCCATTTAAAATATACTGAGTGATCAATCGAAAAAAAACAATGTTTTGCCAAATTATTTTTTATCGGGAATTAAATCATTTTGATGTTACATTAGCTAATTTCAGAATTTTGACATTTCATGTCAAGATGAAATCTGAGGTCATTTTATCGGTAAATTATCAGATTTTTTTCAACTAATTTCTGCTATGCAATGCAAATATTTTTCTCATTTTAATTAGAATGTTACATTACTGCACGGTATACCTATGCACTGTTGAAGAATGTAAGTCGGACAATTATTCTATTATTATATAAGAAATATAAACGAGTCTACTCAATCATAACATCAAATATTTCATTGTTATCATAGGTATCATCAATAATTGCTTAATTGTGAAATATTGAGATATAAACAAAATCTACGTGTTATATAAGCGTTCCATAATAATAATATGACAAATGAGGTGAAATTTCAAGTTAATGAAATGTCACACTTTCTCTGCCAGATTGTTCCACCTCGCTAATATCAAATATTTACTCTTAAATCGTTTGAAGTGAAAATATCAAATACTAATAAAGATGAACGACATCAAAGAATGTTGGCAACCTGAATCGTTACTTCGAAAGCTCAAAAGTATTGTCCAAGAATATTTCTCAACCCTTGAAGAAGTATATTGATACAAACCAATGATATATTGAAAAATTCTGGAAAATTATATTCTTCACTCAATCCTGACACTATTATGCCTGAAAGATCAAAAGATTGTTGACCTTTAAATGTAATGGAAGCTCAATTCAACTTATACCCAAAAAAGTATTTTCAACGTCAATTGTTACTCGCTTCTTACATTATAATGGAAACACATCAGCCGATAAAGCCAACAACGAACTTTTCCATGAAAATTACATACACACTCAATCAAATGTAGAATGTATTATTTATCTAGGTTAGGTCTTGAGAAATAATGAACCAGGCATACATTCCAGGTCAGCACCAAAATAGTAAATCGATTTTCCCATAAGGACTGATTTATATCGCAATGAGACAGTGTCAAGCAGTCATGGAGTAGAAACATTTTCAATACCACCAAAAATGGAGATTTCAGAAACCAACTCTTCTCCTCAATAGGTTAACTTTGTTGGCGAGAGGCGCGTCGAATACAGACTACAAAAGTTTTTATTTTACGGTTTGGGTGATAGAGGACGACTTCGAAACTGGAAGTAGTGAATGACATTTTCTTCAATCTAATAATCTCAACAATATCCCAATTAAGATTCAAATATTACACAAATGCCATACTAAACAATATGATTTCCTCAACATTTTTATTTGATTAAATTTTTCCCCCGCACGAGCTCTGAACAAAAAAAGGATCGACCTCAATAAGATAAGATTATATGTATATGGTATATTTTGAATAATAACAATTATTTGAAGGCTGCCAAAGAATTTTTCATATTTCAATGAAAATAATTCACCTTTGTTGAACAATCTTGAACAATTTGCGAATAACCTCGACACTGCATGAAAAAATTAAACAAATAAAGAAAACATTATACAGTTAACAATGATTGAGCAAGCAATTTGACACGAATGAAACGTACGCACATATAATCATTTGTTACATAATAAACAAACACCAGAAATAGTACCTTTGATTTCTTGAGTACATAAAAACAGCGGTATGAAATTTCAAACTCGACAATGATTCCTCTGATTACATGAGACTTGTAGTTGACTTTTATTGATGATATGACACCAAAGATACGCAAAGTCAGCTTTTTATTGAAGGCATAAAGCAACTTCAATGTTTCTCGTTATTCAGTTTGAGCATCTAATGAAATGAGAGTTCACACCGTTTAGTGGTTTTCTAGGTTCGTTCTGGAATTTAATATCATATTCGGCGCTAACTTTTTGCCTCAATTTCAATTGTTTATCCTTCACATACATATATGTGGAAAAAATTCCTAGAAGAGAAATAACCTACATTAAGTTAATGTTATAGCCAGAAAGTCGTTCTCTATTAAATCACCTAATTTGTCAAGGAAATACATTCTTTCTTTCGAAAGACATTATTCATATTTCAATCGATAATAAATATATCATTTCAAAAATACTCATCCAGTATTATTTGTTTTTCAAAAGGCACCCACCAGTTTATAATATTGCTTGTTTAGTGTTTTGTTTCTGGAAAATTTATTTTCTTCTTGCCAATGTTTCAATTTACCCATAATTTAATTCTATTATGTGCTGGTATTTCATTCGTAATGCCCTATAATAAATTAATGAATGTATTTTTATTTCAGAATTCTTCCACAAAATAAAAAAATATATTTGTTTATAGTAAGTACCGAAAGAGATGAAATAAACTATAAACATTACTATTCATTATTTATTACAATTACAACCCACGAATTTCTCATTAACAATATTCCGAAAAAAAAATATATTCTAGTGTAGAAAATACGCATTTTTTTCAAAATTCCGCGCTAATCGGTTATTTATAATTCTGTATTCATCAGCAAAGATATTCAATATGGAAAGTTTGAAATGATGTTGGCGGTTTTCAGGCTTTTCATATTAATTATCGGTTGAGTTTCCATTTGAAGGATTTTTTATGTATAATATGAAAGGTCAACTTAGCAAAAAATCAGATCAATATTGGGAATGAAAATTTCATTCACATAAATTTAAAGTTATTCGTGAAAAATCACTATGAACTACCATAACCTTTTTTAGGGGCTCAAAATGAATTCGATGGATCCAGGAAAACTCATCACGAAGTTTCTTTTTGTAGAGAACAATCACCCTAACACCAAACTGAGGTTATTTGCACTCGACGCGCGTTTCAATAACAAGGTTAGCATTTTCAGGAGAAAAAAAATTGATACCAAATCTAAAGACTAGGGTTAGCTATTTATATACTTTACAATCTCAGATAGTGCAAAAACTACTTTCGAAATTTTTAAGGACTTCGTCTGTTACTACTACATATTCTGATTTATTTTCAAACGATAAACCTGAAAGCGGGCTACTAGGGATAGGCCATTCGTCACCATTAATATTATTTTAAGTTTTGCTATTCCTAGACTCTCGAATGCATCGAGTTGCCTGTGACATGCACATTCTTAATCAGTTTCAGATTGCTTTCAGCAATTTTGTGTTGTTTATGATAGGCCAGTTGTATAGATTCCTGTCGTCACTCAATTGTAGAAGATAATTCTAGAGGTGTAATTTTTTTTTCTTATTTTTATATTTTCAAATCTGATATGAAAAATTAATGTCCTCATATGATTTGTGAACACTAGTTCTATGATTATGTTTGCAATATAATGATTTCTTGAGTATTCGTACATTGAATAACTTTATGAGCTGTGACGCTTTATCAACAAGAATTTTTCTTTAGACGATAAAGCATTGATTGATTTTATAATTGGTTACTGATACACGAGCATTAACTGGGATGCGAAACGAGCCGATGATGAGTTTTATTAATAACCATTACATGAGAGTTGCATATGCTATTTTATCTACACCCGATTAATAATGAAGAACTATAAATATTATACTACTTAATAGTTGTCTTGAACATAATGATAGTAATTAATCGTATTCCTTTGAGAATTCTACAAAATTGTAATTAATGGTATCATCTAGGAAAATACAACAATAATGAACAAAGAGAAAAAAAAAAATAAAAAATAAGCGTATGCCCGAGACTGGTTTCGAACACGCGTCTCATATAGTGGTCTAGTTCGAATCTAGAGCCTCAACCCGCTTCGCCACGAGACATGCATTTGTCAAATAATAGTATATTATGCAACGATCATGTAATAACCATTACATGAGAGTTGCATACGCCATTTTATCTACACCCGCTAAATAGTGAAGAACTACAAATATTATATTTGTATTGCACACAATAATACTAATTAAACGCATTTCTTTGAAAGATTCTACAGAATTGTAATTAATGGTATTACATCGAGAAATGAAAACGATGAGAATCGAAGAGATCAAAGAAAAAAAAATTATTCGAGGCCGGAATCGATCCCATGTCTCTTCCAACTAGTTCAACTAGCTAATACAATCTCAGCGCCTTAGACCGCTCGCCTACGGAGAGCTCAAATAATTTGATTGAAAAAATAAGGAAACAAAAAATGCATAATTTGTCAAATGGAAAATTTAACCATTCTAACTGTATTTCTGTCGGTGAAGGTGTCGAAGGTGATTCTCCCATATCGCTGGTATCAGACATTTTGTTGATATTTTCGAAGTTTGGCTATATTCTTCAAAAATTCAATACCTGTACCGATTTTGACTTGACAAACGTCAAATGCAGAGCATGCACATCATGCTTGATTGAAAAACAATGGGTTTCAATTGGTTGAAAATCTGCATCGTAATGAAAAATCTGTATCATAATGGATTTCATTAAGAAAGAGATTAAGGGCATATAAGTGTATTGTAATAGTACGGGTGTAGATGAACGCTCTTTATTGAAGTCCTTACGGAACTTCGGTCTGCTCGATGAAATGCTTCGCTTATATACGCCGTTCGAACAGAGAAGATCTTTCGGAAACTTGTCTAGCCTTCAAAGAAGAGTCCGAAAGGTTCAGGCCGGCCCGACTGTCATGCGAATGAGCGGCGTTCTATTCAAGAGCGCGACTCAGTGGCGGTGCTAGGGGCCAAAGATAAATGAGTAAATTTAATCACTTACGTCCCCTTCCTCTGAATATTTCCTTGTAATCCTTGACGTTGGTGATGTCCGCCGTCGATTCCTCTTCCGGATCCGTACCGGAAGTGCTCTCCTCGATGGTCTTGACGTCCAGAGTGCGGCTGCTCAAACTTGGCGGCCGATCGGCCTTGGAAAAACTCTTCCTGATGCTCTGGTTCGGCGTGAAGGGATTCGCGCACGAATCCGTCCCCGAAGAACCGAACGGCTTGCATTTCTTCAAGTCGACCACGTACACTTGGACGTTGGTCAAGTGGAACGACGCGCCGATCTGAAGAAAAAAAAATGGTGCGTGCAACGAGGAATCCATTCAAGACATTCATTATAGGTTCTAGAGTTTCTAGGGTATTTGAAAAAGCAGGTAGGTTGTAATGAAATGGCAAAGTAAAACTTTATTCGAAACCCAAGTACCAAGCTGATTTCTGTTTCATTTCTTGAACTGCTTCATAACATTACGAACTGTAAAACCTCTGAGTTACTACCAACAATTTAGGAGCTAGATTATAATTCAAGATCAAACCAAGTGGCTCTAATATTTCAGTCAAATTGCTATTGGGATTTCCAGAAAACCGATACGCCCTCTGGCGTTGGAAATTTCAACCAACGTTGAAGTAAAGGGGCGCAATTTTGTTGAAGTCATGACCAAAATGGCGTTGCGATGTTATTCCGAAACTTTGGAATATGATGAAAATTGAAACTAGTACGTTCATCAAACACAATTATTCACGACTAATATCCGCATAAAAAGTCACGAAATACTCGAAACAATAATCTCTTACTTAATACTAATGGTTTTCAATTTTCCAACAGTATCGAAGTCCCACCTTTGATTAAGTACAGCGTGTCCAAACGAATATATGCACCCCCCTTACATCCGACAAAATAAATGTTTTGACGAAAATCTACAAACACGTCCATTTTCATATCGACTCTATGCTGGGGTTAGCAAACCCCCCACAAATTTTTAAATGGGGCGAGGGGTCAATTGACTCGGAATTTGGAAGGGTATTTCATGATTTACACAACCTTCTTCCTTTTTTAAAACGATCGATTACTAATCAAGAAATCGAGTCATAAAGTTTCCAGGTTTAAAAATGAAAAATTAAAGACTGAATTGCTGGAAAACCTCCATTTTCTACACAATGATACAATCATTTCTCCGAGAACTGCAACAAAGAATTATCGCCGAATGCCGACGAATAACTTCTGAGGTGCTGAGAAAAGTAAGAGATTGTTGTCGATCAAAATTGTATTATTGTAGGAGTTTATGAAGGTCATTTCCATCAATACATTCCTTAGTTTCATTATTTTTGGGATTTTATTCACCTTCAAACTCGGAAGCTTTATGACGTGATATCTTGGTAAGTAATGGATCGATTAAAAAAAGTAACGGTAACCGCTAGTCCTATTTTAAAATTTGTGGGGGTTTGCTACCACCAGCATAGGGTTAAAGCTGCACGATTTTTGCATAAACATTTGTCCATCTCGATATTAAAATGCAAAATTTTGTTGGGCCAAGCTGAATAGGTGTCAAATTGGTGAAATTAGTTGACGAATTCGCCAAAGTTGCTTTGTGGTCGTAATTTGAAATTCCAATTGAAATAGAAATTTGTCCGGAAAAAATGATTCTATTATAATAAAATGTCCAGTTGCTCATTTTTGATTAAGTACTGGGAAAATATAAATGTTTCATTTAAGTTAAGAAGTTAAGAAAAGTTCGATTCGAAAGAAATATTATATAAAGAATGTTCAGCGACTAATTGGCGTTAACTAAATAGTTGCTACGTGCTTCGTAGAATTGTCTAATTGCGAACGGCAATGACAACAGTGAGAAGCGACAGCGCGAGTCAAAGATAGCCAAAAAGGATTGTGAGTTCCGATTTTCAAGTTTTGAATGCTAGGTATACAAATTGAGCAAGAAAAAGTGACTTCTATGTGATTCAGTGCCTCTCACCTCATATAGACAGGGGAGTAACTATTTAGATACTCTTTCGTAGAGACTTTTTTGTAGAATTAATAGAGGGCAACATTTTTGATGAACATTATGTTTGTCTATACCGAACCGTTAAATCAGCGCCCTCTTCTCTCCGACTTGATTTACATACACTATTATTTCTTGCTGATTTTTTTGTTCAATCATGCTACATAATAGCCTACATTACTCCTGAATAGTGTAGCTTTCCTTTAGTGGAAGAATTTTCATGATCGGACCAGTATCGAAAATCAGGTGATCAAAAATTCACATCGAAATCACCAATTAAAACTACTTTATAACCTGTTCTCTCAAATTCCAGTGAAACACCAAATCTTCTCGACAACAGATGTCAAGAAGAATGATAAAATCGACCAAAGTTCCAGTTCCACGAATCAGATCTTCTAACATAAATACACTCATTATTTTTGAAGTCCGTGTAATTGGTTTGATAGTTTCGAAACAATGGATAACATTCAAGATCGCGTTTTTCATAATTGGTATCATCCCGCATTCGAGTATCGCGCCGACATGATTCACCGAGATATTCTTCTTTCCCAACTGCCCACTCAGCTACCTACGTTCTACGTTCCATAACAAGTGTTACAAATGGTCTGCTTTCCATTATTACGAAACACCTGCCGATATTAGATTTTTTTCAGAGAATAAGTTCGAAATTATACTTCTGAAACAAGCGCGCGTCACCTTCCTGAATACAGTCAGGGGTGTGTGAAATATTCTACTAGTAGTAGTAATGTTATTTATGATATCTTCACACCGCACGGTCATTCGCTAACCCGTCAACCATGAATCGTGGCAGAGGCATTCCCCAACACGACAGAACGAAATTCTCGAAAAAAAAAAAAAATCTGCCCCGTAGGGGATACCAACCCAAGACTTCTCGATCGAGTTTTCGATTATGAGCCAACAACCTTCGGTAACTCGTAGCAGCAGTAGTCTCATTTCATAATTATCAGCTTTCTCCCAATAACAACAAACCTGGATCTGTAGTTCCTGATTTTTTTACACGTTACACATTTCAAACATATTTTTTTGCAAATGACCTGCTTTTTGCAGAGAACAATTCTACCAGTTTCAAATTGGTATTCCTATTTCAGCTCTCTATGATCTGAGCATAATTGTTTTGTCTTTATTCGTGCTGTTTTATATTTTCCAATGCTTGTCCACTTGATAAAAGTTCTGAAATTGTGAAGATTTCTGTCTATTCTGAGATCTACGCAAAATTTAGTCTATATCCATGAGCACCTTGACTGGCATACATCACTCTGGGAAAAAAATTATAAAATATGTTATAGTATCGAATTTGTGAGCAACTATCTAAATGAGAAATCGTTAAAAATAATATATTTTGCAAATTTTGAAGCATCAATTAGATATGGTATAATATTTTGGGAAAGTTATATAAACATATGTAGAAGAAATAATCAAAATTAAAAAGAAATCATCGAAGTATTTCCAAATTAATAATATTAATAATAATGCTTTTATTGTTGGGCCAATAATAACAACCTAACAAACGACAGAATTCAATTTCTGCAACGATAAATCATGGCAGAGATTGCTCTTCCATCCAACCATAATATGAAAATAGAATTAGCTAAGTGACACAAGATGCGATTACATAATTTTTATGTAAGAATAAATTGGAATAAAGAACGAATTGAATATCTCTATTATTCCTAATTTTCACAATCTTTATCAAGGATGATTCATGAATCCTGAAAAAATATTGAGTATGAATCTGTAAATATAAGCTGTACGAAAACAGATGTTCTTTCATTTTATTTTTGAAATTTTTAAAAGACACTGATTTTAATTCGAACAGAATCCAATTGTATGAGCGGGCTTTGTTATGCGAAAAATATTCTTGAAAGAGTGATTTTTTTTTTAATTAGGTATTGTAAGTTGCTTTCGGAATCTCAAAATCAGATGATGAACGTCAATTGTGAAAGATATCTTTTCACAACAGTAAGAGGGCGTTTTGGTTTCAAGAACTTTGTGAATTAGTGCAGCAGAGTTGAGCTTACGCCTGAAATTCAGACAAAACTGCCGCGGCATCTTTAGCAAAAATAATATTAGGTCTATATATTTTACTTTTACAAAAATCAAAATTCAATGATTATCCCACCCGCAGTAATAATATAATTTTTCCAGCACATAGATCAGCATTGACAGAAAAACATCCAATTCATGCAGCAATTATATTATTCAATAAATTGACAAAAGAAATCACATACTTCAGCAGTTTCACCAAATTCAAAAAGCACGTGAAGATAAATCTGATGGATATATATTATTATATAACCATATTCAAGAGAAATATTTCAACGAATTATTTTATTCATTATCTGCTGTCTATAACTGATCACCGAGCTGATCACTGATAAGTGATACTAGAAAATGAGGACTTTTCATCATGTCTGATAAGGGACAGGGTTGTACTCGGCCCACTGGCATCGGCATGAAACGAGTAGAAGAAAATTAGGAACTCAGGTTCAGAATGGAACGCAGAATACTTCGCCACGCTATTTCTGGGCCAAAGAAAGCTTGTTGGCGAGATCAAGCTTAATCACGAATATAACTAGTTTCTAATGGCAAAGAGCCCGCAATTGGCAAATTGTTACTTTCAATATAAATATTTTAACAGGAGCCTTTTTATTTCTAAAATTGCTTCAAGATAGTGTGTCTACAAACTAAGTTAATTCATTAAGAATTCATGTCACAAAAAGTACACCGATAACGTTGCGTCGGTCACATCATTAGACAATATGTGGGACTTGCAGGGTCACTGGCTGAGAGTCAGTGAATATAAAATATACATCTAACATATTTAATTCACCGCTGCAAGAGTAGGTACGTTGTTCCTGATTTTTACTAATTAAGGTGGAACTGAATATTGCGCTATATTATTGGGTCTGTATTCACGGAACGAGGATTGTGCTACTTGAAAATTGAATGCGTGATATTGAATGATTTGTATGGACACAAACAATATTTGCAATAGTGTTTAGCTTGTTTCCCAAACATTTCATCCTAAACTAATTTGCGTCTATTCGATTTCTGCTGACATTCACATTGAAAATTTTGAACAATAATATATAAAACTGTATGACCTTCTGATACTGAATAACGATGAACATGTTTGAAATTTATTCTGCGATGGGTACTTTCGGACCAAGTGAATGGCACAAATATACAAAAATATTAGATGAGTGGAAAATGGCTTCCTTCTTACTTCATTTTGAGTCATCATCGTGAAATACAAGTGATCGTGTAGAAGCCCCTTTAGGCAACACAGCTGTTAAACTATATATTCGATACCCCAGGGGCCTGTTTCAAGAACGTACAAGTCTTGTAGCTACAAGAGAAACACAAAGAAAGACTATGATAAATATTTGTTTTTTACTCGTTTTTTACCTGTACCTGCACTGTCTTTCACTTGTAACTACAAGACTTGTAATTATATGAAACAGGCCTCTGGACTGTTTGGCATAATGGATAGTAGTATAATTCTTGAGGCAGTGCGTTATGACGATGAATGTTCATCACATCATATACCGGGTCTATATCAGAGATTCGTCCCACATCCGGTTGTACAAGATATTGTGTAGTCGAAGAAAAGCAATTCAATGTTGAATGAAGCTAAAACAGCTGAGCCAATACAGTTTTTTATCAGCTTCAACGCAAAAAATGCTTTGTTCGGCTTGCTGCAAACACTATTGATTAGCAGATCCCAGTTCAGAGATGTATCCAACGATGTCCCCAAACATTACACTTATTCATACCCATACCATTATTTCCCTTGTAGAAGTTCATTGTTACTGACTGTGTATTGTTGGGAACTAATCGACTGCGGTTTCACCAGGATGTGAAACTGTCGATGATTATATTGAATCTGGCTACTAAGTTATCTATTGTAGCTCCAGAGAATGTAATAGTGGTGTCATCATCAAATATGAACACGTGACAATCCTTCAAATGTTCCGATAAATCATTGACGAACAGAATGAATACTAGGGGCCCTGAAACAAAACCCTGAGGAACTCCCAGCTAATGTCACGTTTTTTCGACATCAGATCTCCCTGCTTCACGTTCATGTTGCGTTTATTCAAATGAATTTCTAAATCAAAAAAAAGACATCAACCTACTCGATGTTATCACCAGAACCAATCAACTACGACCGATGATCTATTTTTAGGCGCACGGTATCGCCATGAAACAGTAACGTACGTACAGAGATCGTCTATTTTTGATCGAGCATTAGAATCCGGGTGGTATAGTTTATTTATTAATTTGTTTCACTTGAACAGGTACATCGACGACGACGGTTCAACGAACTTTTCAATTCGTGTGAGCGTTTACGTACACCAACGTATTTCGAAATGAACGCCGGCAAACGAAATCGTTGCATATGTCGAGAAGTACTTATACATAAACAAAAGAATTGTTCGCCGCCGAATCATTTTTGTTTGTCGTCTTTACTATTGTCTCGGCACTAACAATGACTATTGTACTTTCGGCGAAAATCTTATGTAGGTATGAGTTGTGGCCATTGGCGCACAGAGGGGGATGCCACGTTGCATCTTCCCGAAATACGATTAGTTTGCTCCCTGGAGTTCTGTAAATATTTCCAGTCAGATCAACCAAAACCATTGAAAAACTGTATAGGTATTCCAGAAATATACTTCAAATATATTTCTGGGCACGCCACTGTTCCTTTTCCGTTATATAATTTTTTTTTTTTAAAGTATGTTATCCCGGAACAGTTTTTGATACCGTTTCGTATTTGAAGTTAGCCAAAATTAATGCATTTCACTGTCTTTATCTCGGTGTTTGTCGGTAATAAGTTGGAAAAACAAACCCTTTTTTGCATACCTCTAGCCAAAGAATACATTGCCTATCCTCATGTAGGGAGCAAATTCGTACTTTTCATCCCAAGGAAAAAAAAGTGAAAGTCACGTCGTGGAATGTCACCAAATCATGTGAGATACATAGCTGAAGGTGCTTCCCAGAAACTTGGATTTCTATTTCGTGCGAAGAAATACTTCACTTCTCGTCAGCTTCTGATGATCTACAAGGCTCAGATACGACCTGTCTTGGAATATAGTTCTCATGTATGGAGATCGGCACCAAAACATTCAATGAAGCTTCTCGATTCTATTCATAGGAAGGCAACCCGTTTTGTTGTTGATTCTTCGTTCAAAGACTGGCTCACTTCACTGGAGCATGGGGACCTAACTAACCTCTCTTGCTCAGGATCTTTTTTCAATAGAACAGATGAGCTTTAGAACTCCTTGCCGGAAGAGGTTTTTCCTGAAGCTTACAAACTTCAAAAATTCAAAGTGAATGGTAATTCGTATCTCCTGTCCCCTGATTCACGCGGTGACTTTTGAACATACCTAACAGGGCTTTTCTTTCGTGTGAAACTGCATATAAAAAAATCTATTATAGGAGTATATATTTCACCGTGCATTAATGAGTAGACCACCCTTTATTTTGCAAAATAGTA
Organism: Zygogramma bicolorata; assembly: GCA_032362365.1. Taxonomy (NCBI): domain Eukaryota; kingdom Metazoa; phylum Arthropoda; class Insecta; order Coleoptera; family Chrysomelidae; genus Zygogramma; species Zygogramma bicolorata. Next base: position 23,141 of record JAVJAQ010000146.1, read on the forward strand.
GAAATCAGCAGAAGGTAAGATATTTTCGAAATGAGAATATATGAAGGATATGAAAGATAAAGGGCAAATAGTATAGAAGAGCTACGACAATATGCTATGCTCACGATTCCGTAGAAGTTGCCTGTGAGTCTCGGTACCGCCACGAGTTGGTGCACCGCTCACTGCTCATGCTAGGCTTGTAGGCGTTGGTTCGAATTCCGTCGTCGACAGCTTTATTTCTTTTTTTTTAATTCTTTTTTCTGCTTAGTTTTAGTTGTTTAATAGTATATTACCCAAATATTGTACAAAGATGGCTATTACTCACAAGGTGAGGGTAAATTAACGTGAGATTAACAACTATTATACCCCAGTAGAATACTATACTTTGTCCACAACTATTGTATAAACCACAAATTTTGAGAGCAACCTCGCAAAGAATTTCGTTATACCTAAGTACTTCATCAAAATCAAAATTTAAAAGTCTGTTCGAAGAAATAAAAATGAAAAATATTCATTATGCATGTTCCTTCAAGAATTACGCAATTCATTAATCACTAGTGAATATTGGATATCATAATTTTTGAAGAAAGACAAGCGTTATGAATATTTTATACACTAGTCGTAGACAAAATATTTTGTTTCTTAGGGCCTGTTTATCGATGCCGGGATAAATGAGTTATCTAATAGATTGGGAAGAAAACACTCTCCTCCCCTGATATACAAATAGGTAGTACGCGGTGAACGGAAGTGGATATTTCTTCAATTGTTCTTCATATTACGCAGGTATGGAAAATAATCATCTTCATTATTTTGTGGTGGATGGATTTTTTTCATTTTTTTTGGGGTTCTCAACTTAGTACAATCTGTAAAAATGAGAATCATTATTGGAATCTACACAAGTGTAGAAGAGCAGATTTTCAATCTACCCCGATAAGTTGCTGTGGTAATTTGAAAAAAGTTCCTTCTTAGTGGAACACGTTCTATTCACAAATATGTTAAACCTCGAATTTCTGACATTTACAGAAAACGAACCCAAAAACCAAACTAGAGGAGAATATTCGTGAAAGAGTTTGGAAAACGGAAGCGTATTTCCGGAACGTCAACGATAAGTATTTCGATAAATATCAGTTCTTGTATTTTTTGATGGGCAAAATCGAGTTATACGAGGAATTGGTGACTAATTGGAATTTTTCTATCCAAAAGGACCTATTTTTCAATTAACGCAGCATGTATTTTATTTTTAAAGAGCGGAAATTTTTTTTCTTCCGCAACTAATTAGAAACAAAATGGCACCAAATTATGGAATCATTAGTTTTCTATATTTCGAAAAGTGTCTCGCTAACTTGATATAGGTACATGCTTGTCGGGGTAGATAGAAGTCAACCCTTCTATACTAGTATATATTTCGATATCAATACTTATTTTTTCAGATTGTGGTAGGTGAGAAATTAAAAGAAAAAAATATCATTTCATGTGTAAACCAACGCAGTGTGAACGACTCTGGTTTCAGGCTGGCTCAACTTTGCATTAAGTCTCATGAACTGATAATCGTTTTCCACATCTGTATATCTGTAAAAATATCGAATAGAGGGAAAGTTTTTAACTTTAATCGTTTCTATGGGGTAATATTCGGAAATACTGATCCGATCATGAAAAATCTTTAACTAACAGAAAGCTTACCTTATCAGGAGTGATATGGGCAATATTTCATTGTTATTGACCAAAAACTCAGAAAAAAATAATAGTGTTAATCAAATTGGAGAAAAGCGGGCGAGATGTCATGCTTTACCGGCGTGCGCTCACTAAACGGTTCGGTTCCAATTCTACGCGGACGGAAAGAAAGAACCAAAAAGTTTTTTTCTCAGATTGGTAACTTTTCGTTTAGCATGCACCATTTTTTTTTCTGGGGATGGATCTTAACACTCAAACGGAAAATATATGAACCTTGGTTGTTAGAAAAAAGAAAAGAACGTACAAAGTTGAAAAAGGCAGAATGGCACCTGACGAACAAAAATACATGTGTTTCGATCGAAATAATTTAGAAAAAACGGAAAATATGTCCTTTTCCGAATCTTGAAGGCGTACAACTTCCAATCAAAAAGAAAGAACTGCACTTTGACTTCAGGATTCGTATTCAACGCATCAAAATAGGTAAGTACGACAAAATATTTTTTCAAAGGAGTGTAGTGTGTGCCTAACGAAACTACCTAAACCCTCAATGAACAGCAGTTTACATTTTCTATGATACATACAGTCGGGTGTCCAATTGCAAGCTCGAGCTTGCGCTGAAGAGCCACAGAAAAAATTGTCCCGTATTCGTCTTTAAGAATGATGATTTTTCCATCTTTTCCAGAATCTGCGTCGTTCTGATTGAATATTAGTTCCAATGATGGAATATCTTTCGTGTGCCGTTCGTTATCACGTTGAGAGGTCGCAAGATCCAAGTTCGTCGAAACTGACGATGAATTCACATTACTACAAACCACACTTTGGTTCGTAGGAGTTGGTTCTTCTTGAATGGCGACTTCGAAATTATCGAGTCCCCTTATTTTCCTTCTTTTCCCTTGCTGGTTTTTTTTAGTAGGCACGTTCTTTCGTTTAGATTTTTGTATCGCACCTGACGTCGCTGTCTGTTTGCTACCCCTCGTGATTCTAGTTGGGTTCGGGAAGAACTGTGTCTTTGAGGGATATTCTTCGTTGAAGCTTGTTTCGATGAAAGTCGTGGTCATATCTTCCTTTTTACAGAAATCAGCGGTTTCTTCAGACATGCCACTGCTTTCACTGGATTCTCTCATTGCTCGTTCTTGTCTCTTTATTTTCCTGAGGAGTTCTTCCTGCAGCATCAAACTTTCCCTTTTGAAGTGCTCCTCTTTCACTAGTTTTTCTATATACTTGATACTTTCTGCTGCTTCCTCTGTGATATCTCTGACACTGATATCAGCATTATTGTTTCCCTTGTCACGTCCTTCGTCCACATCACAACACAGAATTTTAAAGTCGCCCAAGAACTTGAACTTGCTCCTCGTTTTCATAGCACATGAATTATGGAAAATACCGAAACATCTGATGCATATGAGATATGCAGGAAAGGTTAATGATTTGCAACAGTTGAAGTAAACCATTTTGTCATCTACTGCTTGATTTGTTCAATGAGTGTATGCCAATTTCTTCCCGTCGACTTGTTTTTGTCTCCCTACTTTTTAGTACCAGCCGTTTTTGTAATTATTCGTCTGTGTTTCTTCTGTGAATTATATTTCCTTCCTTAATGTCCATTAAGACAATGCACATTTGTACACTGAACATATTTGAAAGGTAATTTGATAAATATTTTACACATGAGCAGAATATCGTTTCACCCAATATTGCTAAGTACTAATTCACTTCTATCTCAGTACCTACTTATTTACTAAAAATTATGCACGGCAAGTAGCAAATAATGCGAAAATTGTTTTGTGGCCACCAGGAGATATGAACTGAAACCCTGATGCAATGTTGATCTCAAATGTCCAAATGTCGTTTATTGCACACACCTAGTATCGTAAAAAAATTGGGTCATTGGACAAGAATCGTGGTGCCCTCCCTTTGTTATCGCCATTAAAAGTTCGCAAAAATGCATACCTAATCTTTTTTGCACAATATTTAAGATGAGATCACATAAGTTTATATTAGGTGCCATTAAAAACCCATTCTCAAATTCCTGAGGGGCTTTAATTTGTACTAGGTCAGGTTGCTATCCATTATTTATGTTAATGTTTTAGTCTCGGTTTTAGTCCATTTTTGTTTGGCCTTATATTTTGTATAATACTGACACTATTTTTTTTGTTACATTCCACCTTCTTCAACACTTTTTCTAATACGATTTGGTGGTAAGAACAGCCACAACAACCAAATCGTATAGAAAATTCCGATTTTTTTTTTTGGGAAAAATTTCCGAAATCCGGAAAAAAGTGTTGAAAATGTTGGAATAAGTAAACGGCACCCGAGGAATATAAGCTCGAATATAAGCTTATGTGGCCTATCGTAAATATTGCGCAAAAAAGGAGGAATACTTGTGCCATTCCCGAACTTTGGCAGAGACAGCGCCACATTTCAACTTCGGATTCATATTCAGCAGCTTAAAATATGTCGAAAATATGTAAGTTGGATAATTTTTTTTATGCCGATTCAGACGAAAAGGAAGCCCTGTGATGTAGTACACCGCCTTGTACACCGCGTGAATCAAGGGACAGGGTATACGAATTAACATTAACTTTAAATTTCTCAAGTTTGTAAGCCTCGGGAAAAAAAAGATCCCTGAGCAAGGGAGGTTCGACAGGTCTCCAACCTCACAAGAAAGGGGTGAGAATGTTGCACTCGTCGGGTATCCGTGTTGATACTGCCAACGGTGGAACGATTGACAATTCAGAAGAGCACCGACCGAGGAAATAACTATAGAAGACAGACAAGTCTCTGACCCCTTTACGACGTTCCAACGTGAACGAGTCCGTGAGCGAAGAATCACCGATGAACGACATGGATTTCCTTTCTCTCCGAATGGAATGAAGCTCGGATTGAAGAAAGTTCATTGAAACTTTTCATATATTTTGTTGGTGACGAATAATTTCAGGCATATGACTGTCGACAGGAGTGATCTTCGGGGGTTCTTTTCCCTATGAGTCCAAAGTAGGATTTCCAGCAAACATATTCGGTTTTTATTGTTAGCCTTGAATACTCGGTTGAATATAACCACAAAAGGTATGACAAGTTATTTTTCATGAGAAACTTCTTTTGCAGAACTTCTGGTATATTACTTCCTGCTCAAGAGTTGGGAATAAAATAAGAAGACAAACTCCATAGTCAAGAAATAGGCTACGAGTAGGGCTATGGATTACTCGAACTACCTTGTCAACTACTCATGTGGATTCCTTCCATGCTAAAAGTAACATCTTGGTTGAGTAAATAATTCTACTGAGAGTTACACATGCACAGATATTATTATCCATTTGGCTCAATATGAAGCGTATGGATGGATATCAATAACAGAAACTGCATCTATTTTTCCTTTGGTATATCCTCATTTCCTCGCTTATTTCTCCAACATATGAATTTCAGCCAGACAAATAATATTTTATCAGTGTTTGAATACCCTCTGACACACTATAAGTATTTGATCAATATTCAGTCCCCCATGCCAAATATCTCTTTAGATAAAGTCGTTCAGTGAAATACCTGTATGCTTTATGATACATACGAGGTTTAATTATTGCACATGTATTTAGGTACTTGAATGTGTCATGACACATAAATTGCTCATATTGTGTCTAAACTAATATTTGTGGAAGATCTGAAATGGGTGTGTACCTATTTTACTTTCCTCATTATTGTTCAATCTCTTCATTTGAAGTGATTCAATATACTTATTTTCTTTTATTCGCTACCTTTACCCAGTTTAGTTATAAATTTTGAAATGAATGATAAACGTTGAATCTTCCTGAAAAATGATTAAGTACGTTTGACGCAGACTCTGATTTCCAAAATACTACTAAAAAGGTTATTGAAACAACTCCCCAATCATTTTATTGATGAACAAACAAATGTAGATTGTTGATGAAACCTGAAACTGAAACTTGAAAAATCAGAAATAGGTAAATCATCTATAATACAGATTTGTGAAAATGTTCCAGAACAAATATAAAAAAGTTGTGATGCCAGAAATAACAGCCCTGTTATGTCATATTTATATTCATCAATCTTCAGTATGAATCTAACTCAACAGCAATATGAAAAATGAGTTGACATTTTATGTAATTCTATCTTGAAAAAAATTAAGCTTGAATTATTCCAAAAATTTACCAATTGTGCTAAAAAAGTATGATCTATCCTATTACCCTAATATCTCAAATATATAGTTAGTAATGAATATTTATGGTAATGAATACTTATTTCTTTATCACTGGACAGTGACGGAATCCCTTTAAATGAAAATATAAAACTACTTAGTTTGAGACCTTATTTTTTGGTTTTCTTTTTCATCGAATCTAAAAATAGAAAAAACAACTTTTATGGAACAAGTAAATAAGAAAAAAATGAGAAATAGGTACTCTCGTTGATAGGTACGTGTGCATCATTCAAACACGTTGTAATTTCTATTTTCTTGAAGAAGAGGCATGCAAAAACTATCATTAAAATTATGGCTGTATTGGTTATCAAAAGAATGAATGTCACCGAAATGTGAACTAAAACCGAGGCTAAAACTATGATAGACTCGTCACAAGTTGAATATTGTGGAATTGTCTAGAGACACCAGTGGTTTTCCATAATTTATTGATTTTTCTACTGAAAAGCTCAAGAAATAATTTTCTCGCAACAAAATAAGTAAGATCTTGTATGAGCTGGAATGAAATATCATTCTGGTGAGTGAGAATTTGTACAAATATCTTTCTATTAGAATAGAATAGAATAGACATTTATTTCCAAAAAACAGTAGTGTTGTAGGAAAATGTACGGTAGTAGAAAAAGTATAAACTTCGAATTGAGAACAGTAAAATTTAATTTACAAAAATAGACTTCACCTCTACTGATTAGATTTATTCACAAATCATTAACAAGTGGGGATAAAAATAGATACTACACATAGTAAATAAAACAAAATAGGAAAATTTCACATAGTGTCTCTGAGAAACTCATCTACTGAATAGTATACTTTTTCCAGCAGAAATTTTTTAATTGAGTATTTTAATTTATTGAATTGCATAACCTTTAATTCAGCAGGAATTTTATTGTATAATCTAGCACAACTATATTAAACAATTTTTTCATTTTGCTTTATGTAGATATTCTGTAAGTATGCTACTTATTTTTTATAGTTTTCATATGCTTGGTATACAAATTGAGCATGAGAAAGTTACTTTTAGGTAACCCAGTGCCCTTAGTGCCATATAGGCAGGAGAGAAGCTGTTTTAGGACTATTTTTCTTTTTATGAATGAATCAAACGTCTTTGAATGATATACACGTACCTATTGTCAGAGAGTATTTGTAAATTTTTTGATTTTACTTCTTTCATAAAAGTTATTCCTTTTTTTTTGGTTCAAAGAAAACCAAAAAATAATTCTTCAAACCTCATTCTCCCCACAAAAATACCCAAGTTCCTAACTATCACTTTAGAATTAGTTATCAACTATAAACATGGACTCACCAATTGATTTGAGGCCGTAGAAATGTCACTAACTCTCCCCCAATACACAGGAACAGAATCATATAGTCTATTCGGCTCCCACCCCACAATTTTCAAATAGTCTCTAGTACCAGTGAACAGGCACTCACCGTCTGGATTGAAACACAAACACCTCACTGCACCTACATCGTTTTCGGTTGAAACTAAATTGAAATTCTCCAAATCATAAAAGTTTACTGATCGGTCGATACTGCCACTGGTTAACAGAAACTCATGGGGGTGGAACTCTACACATGTTACAGGATTCATATGTTTGTGGAAGTCTTTCAGAACGCGACCCACCCTAAGATCCCAAATTTTCAATGTAGAGTCTTCACCCCCTGTGGCAATCCACTGTCCATCGGGGCTGAACTTAACACTGTTAACTGTTCCCTTATGTCCATTATAAGTAAATAGCACTCCTTTCTTTCTTGTGTCCCACATCTTAATAGAACTGTCTGCACTCCCAGACACAAGAAAGTCACCATACGGATGAAAATCAATACACTTGATTGCGTACTTGTGTCCATTTAGAGTCCTCACGAGTTTAGCTGCTTCTAGGTCCCACACTTTGAGAGCTCCAGTCCTTGAACCAGCACAAACAAGTTCCTCTAGTTGATTGAATTGTACACAGTCCACTGGTGTTGTGTGGCCGCTTAGGCTCATGAAACAACTTTGCTTTCCTATTGCCCATAAGTTAACCTTTTTGTCGTCTCCTCCAGTAACCATCACTCTGCCTGATTTGTGCCCCAGTGCTAGACAGTTCACGTTGGCATTGTGAGCCATAAAATCTTCTGAAAGTTTATTTAGAAAATTATAAAAAACTTACTGCAACAAGCTATTGAATACTCACGAAATTTCCATGATCGTTTGGTAATCGAAGCCATTATAAGGAAATTATTCAAGTTTTGATGGTTATGTTCAATCCAACTTCCTGATATCTCTCATTGTACTCGACTACCAACACTTCACTATTAAAAATAGAGCCAGGACTTAAAAATAGAGGTGAAACCTAAACTATAAAAGAATAAAACCTCTTAATGAACTTCAAACATTTCCTTGACATGTTTGGCATTTGGCATAGCCTTATAGGGTTTTCTCAATCCACTAGAAACAGAAACCAGAAATCAAGAACATTTACCAGCTATACTATACTAATGTCACACTAATGTATACAAAAAACATCCTTATATTAAGTTATAATAAGGATAACGGTAAACAGAACTCTTTAAACTTTTTTGAAGGCCGTCAACCGTCAAACACAGAAGACAAGAGATGTCAAAGTCAAAACATACGTCAAATCACCGTGGTCAAATTGTCAATTTTTGTGCACAGAACTTTGAAAAATGAAAACGGTAATGAACGCGTCTACGATTCTACGAAGAAAACACGAAAAGTGCTACTCTTTATGCAGCGTAAATGTTATTTATGAATGAAATGAAATTTTTCAACAATCGAGGCTCCGTTCCTGAAAAAAAGTATGATTGATAGTATCAACCATATAGACTTCATAAGAATAAGTATCTCCATGCTCAAGCTTTTTCTTCAAATTCCATTGATGTTTCATCGAATAAGATATGTTTTTTCTTTATTTGATCTTTGGGGTACGTGTACACTTTACTCTACACTCTACACGGGTACTGGACTGGGGAGTTGGGGAGCATCTCGTTCTACCCACATTTCGTTTTGCCCACAGTCTACGAACATACCCGAATGGATCAACTTTTGCAAAATTCATCCTTTTTGTCGATAGGCCCCCAATGAATGTGTTAGGCTGGGTCAGGTTAGTTAGGTTTGTTTAGATTGGGTTGATAAAAAATTGCAGAATATTCGGTGAATTTTACGAAAGGCATTCGGGTATATTCGGAGACTGTGGGCAGAACCAGAACGAAATGTGGGTAGAACGCAACGCACCCCCTGACTGAACTCAGAACTGACAGAAGACAGAATAGAACATTCTATTTCACGAATTCGATTATCGAATTGCTTAGAATATGTGTATATTTTCGGTACAGCACATGCTACTCGACAATCGAATTCGTGAAATAGAATCTGGGGGCTGGGCCACAGAACTCATAATTGTAACTAGAATGCGTTTCATGTATCGTCGACTAACGTAAACTTGACAAATCATGGGCATTCGCAAAGGGGATAACTTGCACCAAGTAAACACATACGTCATTCCTTGTAATTTCAAGAGGAAATGAGAGAAATCTAGGACGTATGTCTGTCATGATTACTAGTTTGTTTGCAAATAGAGCGGCGTTGTCAGTTTTATTTCTTTCTGATTTGGATATTGGACGCTGTGACTAGTGAATATAAATATTGGATATTTATTATTCATCGATTATAGTGTGCATAGAAAAGAGTAATAGGTGTATTGGTAATATTGTGTACCCATTCCATACGGTAAAGTGTTTTGTTAAGGATTGTGGTAATTCCTGGAGAAAGGGGAAGAAAACAGAAAACGTTACTTTCCATAAATGAGTTCTTGAAAAACCTGTTGAAAGTGTCTCTAGAATAAAGAAAACGTTTGCAGATTTCAGCTGTCAGAAAGTGGTTTCGTAGATTAGGAAGTGATCTACATTTGGAGTGGCCTCACTCAACCACAGCATTACAAAATCAAAATCCGCACTGAACATGTTCATTTTTCAATTCGATTCAATTCATACTGAAGCTTATAGCATTAGATTTGGGGAAAGTGGTCTAGACCCGGTCTGGCGTCCTTCAACATTGAAAAAACATGTTTTCAATGTAATTTTCATTGTAGTAGTAGGATATAGGAATAACTTTTTGGTGTGAATCAAGATCTCATTTCGTATCTTCTATTCAAGGATTTTTTTATTATAAAACGTCTATGGATAAAACGATATTTTTACTGTTCTGATGTTCCATTTGAAACTGAAATTTCCAGTTTTATATAAAACCATCCCATTGCCCATCCCCAAATTACGCACGTTATATTTTGCGCCGCTACTGTGAAGTGAAAGTGAAGAGGACATTTACAGTGTTGCAGGTTATGCATGATTTGTCCATCCGCCATATTTGAAACGCATTCTAGTTATAATTATGAGTTCTGTGGGCTGGGCTCAATACTCAATGGTAACAGTAACCCTGACTGACTAAAGTGAAAAGTGACAGTTGACCAGTTGACAGTTCTCTTTTGGCATAGCTGTTGTCGAATGAGAAGTAGACAAGTAGAAATTCAAATTTATATTTATTTCACACACTGACTTTTTACCGACGTGGAAGTAATGAGAATTTTCTACTGAAAAATATTACGAAATGTTACAATCTTCCTCTGTGTTTGACCTTTTCAGGAAGGCTGCACTTTTAATATTCACACCACAATGCTTTGATAATTATTTCATTGAGTTCAATTATTTGGATGGTAAGTGTGTACTCACCACATTCGAAAGTTGTCTGTTATATTCAATTTTGTTTCAGGACCATGTTTCAGTTCAACTTTGAGCAAATGTCTCGGTTTGGGAATAATCCTAGGATCCATAACTGTGAAACTGCCACAAATACTTAAAATAGTAAAAAACAAAAGTGGAGAAGGAATCAACTTGTATAGTGTGTCTCTCGATTTGACTGCGATCACAATTTACATGTCTTATAGTTTTGTGAAAGGTTTCCCTTTCAGCTCTTGGGGAGATGCAGGGTTTTTGGCAATTCAGACTGTTGCTATTGGCTTTTTAGTTTTATGGTATAGCAATTCAACTGCCCTCTCATTGTTATATCTGATTGTATATATTATTGTTTGTTTTGCTATGATGTCAGGTCTCACACCCATTCACATTTTGTGGACCCTCCAGACATGCAATATCCCAATTGTAGTAGCTGGCAAGCTTGTACAAGCATGGACTAACTATAAAAATGGCCACACAGGGCAGCTGTCAGCTATTACCCTATTCATGTTATTTGCTGGCTCAGCTGCAAGGATATTCACATCAATTCAAGAAACAGGGGACAGTGTAGTGATTTTAACTTATATTGCATCAACATTATCTAATGCTGTATTAGTTTTCCAACTGTTCTATTACTGGAACGTAGACATCACAAAGAAGAAGACTGAGTAAATATGATAGATATTTTATTATTGTTTGAAAAAAATTATTGTGGAAGTCAATATAGTAAGTACAGGAGTGTGTTATGTTTACAAAGTAATTGAATTCTATTATTTTACTATATTTTTTGCTGAAGCATTGTGAAACTTTTCACATTTTTAGGACCATTGAATCTTTTTTTTTTCTATTCAGTATAAATAGTGGAATTATTATATAGGTACCAAAGTTGCCCAATTCCCATTTATCAGATTTTTAAATAATGTAGGGAAGTATCTTTCCGATATCTGGATTACCTAGGTAAATTGTTTATTCTCATGTCGAATATATGTTGATGGCTTCAAGCCATTTTTTGTCATGGTGAATAGAAGTTGAGAAATATATGATCAGTTCAATTCTGAAGTTTTTGTGTTATATTTTGATGAAGTGAATTGATTAATTCTTCCTTTCTATTTATGAAGATCCGATTTTCAGTGTTTTGAAAATATATATTTTCTCGTCGAAAATGGGCCAAACGTATTCTTGGATCATTGATTCATTTTCCAAATTACTCTGTTATTTATTGCAGAGTAAAGAGTTTGCATTCAGGCCTTGACTCAGCTCAGCTACAATCCTTATTGTTTTCTCAATAGTTTATTGACAAGCAGACCCTTAGCTGACTACAGATTTCCCAATAGTAGATTGAATTGATACTAGCCCAAGTGTTGCAAACTAAGCATGTTTCAAAATTCATTGGTGAGTCAACAAATTGATCAAATAAATTTAAAAATTTGACTTTAATATCAATAGTGACCTCTCATTATCTACATTGTCTAATATCTACTGTTGAGGAAGTTTGCTGTCAGCTGAATCCTCAATCAGATAATTGGCCAAGATATCCGACAACTAACTTCCTCAACATTTTTGAATGTCTCGTTTCAATTATGTATTACGCGCCATCTATTAGAGACAAGTCAAAACCCGTGTCTGACAAATCAGTTTTCTTTTCTCGTGGTTTTAGCATCGTGTAGACTATTCATTCCCAATCAAGTTTTGAGGGAAGTAGGATAGTTGGTCGATTCCCGCGTAAAATACATTTGAAGCATTTTAGACGCCATATTATGTCGATATTTCCGTCAATGTTTATAGCGATAAATTTAGGTATTCATGGAATGGAACTATCATTTGAAAGGATGGATATTACGGGTAGATGGCACCAGTGATTTCGTCTTCTCTTTAATTTTTCTAACGAGCGTCGTAGCTTGAATCACTCGTTTTCTTGATAACTTATACATAATGCCAAAAGATGGAAGTCAATTCAGAAATGAGTGTAGTCATTTTGTGGAATTTTTTGTCGATTTCGTAGAGCACTCATACTTTGAAGATTATTTTGATGCTTTATCATCATTTCCTGTATGAACTTATTGTCAACTTCATTTTGAAGCTTCCTAAGCTTTCTTCCAACATTTCAATCAAACCATTGTTTATACAGAAATAGACGTCCAAATGTAAATATCATTTGAAGGGATAGATACCACAGATAGATGTCACTATAGTGATTTCGTTTCCAAGTCAATGTCCAAGTCATTTCTTCTGTTTCATTTTTCCTACGGGTGTTGTGTTTTTTTTTGTCAATTTCATAGATCACTTATATTTTGAACATTTTTTCAATGTCTAAACTTTATTTCCTGTATAAACCTATTGTCAACTATATTTGGAAGCTTTATAAGCTTTCTCTCAACATTTCAATCAAACCATTGTTTATTGAGATATATAGCCAACCAAATGTTATTACAATTTGAAGGGATAAATACTACGGATAGATGGCACTAGTGATTTCGTCTCCAAGTCAGCTCCTTTCTTTAATTTTTCTTTCGGACTGTCGTATCATGAATTCCATATTTTCTAGACCCCGCCCCCAACCCCCCCCCCCGGACCCCCCCCCCCCCCCCCCCGGGCCCCCCCCCCCCCCCGGCCCCCCGGGGCCCCCCCCCCCCCCCCCCCCCCCCCTTAGTTATACACAATTGCAAAAATGGCAATCAATTCAGAAAAAGAAGTGGACATTTTTGTCAATATCATAAAAAAATCATTTTTCGAAGAATATAATTCAATGCCCAAACTTTCATTTTCTGTATAAACTGCTATTGTCATCTCTATTTTGAAGCTTCCCAGTCTATATCACAAATCTGCAAATATTTCACCCCTCAGAGAGGGAAAGTTTGTCAAGCATTGCCAAGTAAACGGAAATATCAATATTCTAGGTATATAGTGTAGATGGCGTAACAAAAACGCTTCAAATTCTTTTTATACGGACATTGACTATCGTATTTCTTCATAAACAATGCTTCATAAACTTTTATCGTCAACTCTGTTTTGAAGCTTCATTCTATATCTTTAACATTTCACTCAATGTCAGACATAACTCTGCACCTAGTTTTCTTCTCAGAGTAGGAAACTGTCGTGAATTGTAAAGGAAACTACAACTTTCTTATTGAATTTTTTCGAACCATGCTTTGTTTTCGAGAAAAAAGTTACTTCAATGCACTGATTCCCAAAGTGGTCCAGGTGGACCCCCAGGGATCCACGAGAGACTCGATGGGGGTCCACTTGGTGTGGCCAAAAAATGGGGTATATGGGAATATGGTAGGAATGTAGCTGCATGGGGCCCACTGAAACCAGCAATATTTTGAAAGGGATCCATGAGAAAAAAAAGTTTGGGAACCTCTGCTTTAATGCATGTATCTGGGACATGATGAATATTGATGACATAGCTTTTTAATAACATTTTGATTATCCATATGATTTTTATTTTATTCAACATTGCTATGTTATTGCTAATTAGTTGTCGACCATTTTTCCCACCATAAACCTTTGGTTTTATTTTATTAGTTTTTACAATAATTTCTAATTAGTGTGAGCATTTACCAGATTCTTATGCAAGTAAGAAAGACCCAGGTAAAGCTGGATTCAGACAGATCTGAAATCCCATCGTACGACGATCTGATAGCTTTCTGATTGGTCTAAATTCAAATTTAGACCAATCAGAAAGTTATCGAATCCTCGTACGATCGGATTTCGGATCTGTCTGAATCCAGCCTAACCGTTTGGGACGAAAAAAACATCTGCTTGCTATTGCTATTATTATCATTATTGGTTGTGCTACGTATTTCACCATATGCAGAAGTCTTTGATTGTGGAAAGTATTTTATGAGTTTTGCAGGTACGGTTTTGAGTTCTGTGGGCAATTTTCCAAGTATGCACATTGTAATATTCAATCATAAGCGATTAATTTATTTGGAAGAAACCACTGGAGACCAACATTCGATCTATTTCTATCCTTTTTGGGGTATCTCGGGCTTGGGACCGGGTCCTCCCCTTCCCTCCCCCCCCCCCCCCTCCCCGGCTCTCTCCCCCCCCCTTCCCCTCCCCCCCCCCCTATAGGGAAAATTAATATAAAAATTGTAAAAAGGCGAAAGCAGTAAAAACATTGCTCTATCGAGCAATCGCTAAAAACGATTGGGATAATGAATAAACATCACGAACTGTTCCGGACTGTACATATTGCATGTTACCATCATTATAGTGATAGTGGAAAGTGGAACGGATGATACCGTTTTTATCCCTAAACGGTTACGTGGGCCTTTCTCACCTGCCTATATAAGATTCTCGTGAATGTCCAATAGGTTTTGAAATTATATTAAAAACCAATACAATAAAGCAAAAGTCCTATGGTGATGAAAAGGGTCGATAACTAATCAATCATGAAATAACAACATTAAAAAATTGTAATTCATTTGGAAAATAAAACGGTTATAGATAACTGAGCCAATAATCGTAAAAAATAATGTAATAAATACACGAAATTACAAAATCTTTAGTGGAAATTATAGGATTGAAACCCCCTCTTTGAAAATGTAATAATGTCATTTTATTGAAAAATTACTAGAAAAAAATCCTTCGAAAAGCAAATTTAAATTTTTACATATTTTCGTTCAGATCGTTCATAACTTTGTTATTTTCGAAGAGTAAGGGGGATTGAAGTTGTATAGAATTCAATTTACAACGAAAAATATTGCCATGAATTTTTTGTAGGATGAGTGGATAAAGCGCCAAAACCATTTGCACAAAAATGTATCCTCCTAAGAGGAAGTGTAAAACTAATAAGTGAACGAATGACATTTTATTGTGAAATGACTAGAGAATAAATATAATAGAAGTATATAAATCT
Organism: Zygogramma bicolorata; assembly: GCA_032362365.1. NCBI lineage: Eukaryota > Metazoa > Arthropoda > Insecta > Coleoptera > Chrysomelidae > Zygogramma > Zygogramma bicolorata. The sequence continues at coordinate 38,587 of JAVJAQ010000146.1, forward strand.
CGGGGTATGATTGAGATGATTACTAATATGTTCTTCAAGCACAATTCCATGATTAACAGTCACCTTAAAAAGTGAAGAACACCCAAGACGATAATAAACGGTTATTTACGGTTTCGAATTTCGAAATACTATCAAAAACCTACTTGCATCAGTAGTTGTCAAAGTGGTCCTAAAAAATTGAGGTTTTCTTCAAAGTGGCGCTTCTACAGCATTGGTATTTTTGTTGAAATGCCGAATGTTTTTAGTATTTCAAAAAATATACTCGACTATTTCCTAATAGAACCAGAAGACGAATAAGGTTTGCGGATCTGATGAAATTCCAGCAATTGTTTTGAAAGCATGTGTCCCCTAATTGACACCAGTACTTCGCGAACTGTTCAACATTTCATATAACTTGGGGGTATTTCCTAAGTCCTGGAGGACAGCAAGAGTTCAGCCAGTTCCTAAAAAAGGGAAGAAAACGTTACCTTAACCAATTACAAACCAATTGCATTGCCTTCTAGCATTTCAAAAGTCATGGAAAAAGCAATCAAAATGAAGCTTATCAAATATCTAGAGAAATCAGGAATAATCAATGATCGACATAACGGATTTCGCCATCAATGATCAACCAGTGACTTATTGGCTTATGTTTCTTATATTTGGCAGCATTCAATCGAAAAATTCGGAGAAACGATAGCTGTTGCACTCGATTTTTCGAAAGCGTTTGATCGAGTTTGGAATCGGGGTCTCCTTTCTTAACTGTCGTCTTATGGTTTGCTTCCTCAGTTGTAAGCTTTGTTGAAGAGTTTCTTGTCTGATAGGTCTCTGTATGTGGTGTTGATGGAGTATCATCTGATATTCTCTCAATAAATGCAGATGTTCCACAGGGTTCAGTTCAAGCGCCCACTTTGTTTCTGCTTATTATCAATGATTCGCTCGAGAAAACCTCTTGTTCAGAACATAGTATTGCGCACGACAGTTACTCTTCATACTAGTTTCTCTTCCAGAATCCCCATACCAGCTCAAGAAACAAAAATCCAAAGAAACATTCACGTCAATAAAATGACTTAGTAAAAATAATGAATGTGGTAACATGAACTTGGTGGAAATTAATGCTAGGAAAACCCAGGCATGTCTCTTCTCAAGGAATCTGGCATCATCTAGTATTCAGATGTCAGGTGTAACTATTCTTACAAAGTCGAGTATTTCGAAGTTAGGACTTACAATCAGTGATAATCTCTCATGGGAAAACCATGTAAGATCGATCGATAAAGGTGCTTCCCAGAAACTTAGATTTCTATTTCGTGCGAAGAAATACTTCACTTTTCGTCAGCTTCTAATGATCTACAAGTCACAGATGCGACCTGTCTGGGAATATGGTTCTCATGTGTGGAGTTCGGTACCAAAACACTACTATTCAGAGAAAGGCAATCCGTCTTGTTGGTGATTCTTCGCTCACAAACTCGCTCAAATCATTGGAACATCGTAGAAGGGTAGGAGACTTGTCTCTCTTCTATAGATATTTTTATCGTCGGTGCTCTTCTGATTTGTTATGAAACGTTCCACATTTGGCAATATCTACACGACTGACTCGACGAGTACAGAATTCCCACCCCTTCGTTGTGAATTTGGAGACCTGTCGAACCTCTCTTGCTCAGGGATATTTTTCAATAGAAGAGCCTCAGATCAAATAACAACAATATTTATTGATCTGAGTGAAGAGCTGAGCTTTGGAACTCCTTGCCGAAAGAGGTTTGTCCTGAGGCTTACAAACTTCAAAAATTCAAAGTACCTAAATGTCGATTCGTATCCCATGTCCCTTGATTCACGCGGTGGTCTTTGAACATTACAGGGTTTCCCTTTCGTGTGAAACTGTTAATACAGGTAATAGAGGATTTTGCTTTGCAAAATTAGGCAGGAGTTATTTTATTGCATGGATAGTTGCAGTCTGACGTACTCAACCTTAAAACACAAAATACTTACAAAAATAGCGAACGGAAGTGCCGCCATTTTGTGAAAAACCGTTTGGGCCTGTATCTCCGTAACCGTGCACTTTAGGCCAACAATTATCAGGACCTTTTTTATAGATAATTAAATTTCCTATCTTTTTTATCCAAAAATTTTCTTCGTAGCAATTACCGTTCACGACTTATATTATTATTACTTTTTGTTTATTCACTATTTTACCGATATCTCTTTAAATAATTGTTTGAACAATGAATTATTCTAAATAAAACTTTCAAATCGATTGATTTTCCACAACTTTTACTCAAAACTTTTTTCTCTAAAGTTAATATTTTTGAAGTTACAACGCGTTCAATGTTGTTCTACAGTGTACAAGGTTATTAAGAACGAAGTATGCATAGCGTAATGATGTAGCGAATTCGATATATTATTCAAAAAAAATGATTTTAGAATTTTTTCGATTTAATAAATAAATAATAATTCAAGTTCTTACTTGCAAGAAATACCGAATACCCATTAAAAATTTTTCTTTGTATTTTCTTTTATACAATTTAATATTAGTATAATTAATTTAAGAACTACTGCCATAATTACACACGCAAATAAAAAAATGAAATATTTATTGAAGAATATATGTGAATTTTATTTTTACAAATGTACACCAAAATGAATCATATGTCTTCTCTAACTCTTTGGCGTTTCGAGGGTGGTGAATTTTTGATGTTGGTTACATTCTCCTCTTCCTCTTCGTTATCTTCGTCAGTGGCATATAAAGATTGTAACGCCTCTATTAATTTGTTGTTAGAATCATCACCAATATTTTCATCGATGTCGCACAATTCTGTGTTGTTGACGATTACTTTCAGCTGATTAGTGCACGTTTCCTCTGTGCAGTTCTCACAGATTACCGTACAGTCCAATCCTGCTTTTTGGCACCCACAGGCTCTGCCACAGCCAGTTCTGCATTTGCATGAAATGCACTCTAGTTGATCTCCCAGATACAAGACGATTGAAATTAACGCGTTGTAACTTCGAAAATATTGACTTTAGAGAAAAAAGTTTTGAATAAAAGTTGTAGAAAATTCATCGATTCAAAAGTTTTATCACAAACAAATCATTGTTTGAACATTTATTTAAAGAGATATCGGTAAAAAAGTGAATAAACAAAAAGTAATAATAATATAAGTCGTGAACGGTAAGTGCTACAAAAAAAATTATTGAATAAAAAAGATAGGAAATTTAATTATCTATAAAAAAGGCTCCGATAGTTGTGGGCCTAAAGTGCACGGTTACGGAGATACAGGCCCAAACGGTTTTTCACAAAATGGCGGCACTTCCGTTCGCCATTTTTGTAAGTATTTTGTGTTTTTAGGTTAATTACGTCAGACTGCAACTATCCTTGCAATAAAATAACTCCTGCCTAATTATGCATTATGGACACGAGTAGCTGGCTCCCTATTACCTGTACTATGTATATAAAACAAAAAACAGTTTTGCTTCCTGGGCTATGTTATCTGACTGATGTATTTGACACTATGAAAAACGCATCGTCAAAATATGTTTGCAACGAATGCATCATTCATGTTGCATTGTTGGGGTTGAACGAACTGCTATTATTTTGGAATATTCATCTAATCTGTGATAATTTTGCATGATGAATCCATTACGAATCAGGAGCGTCTATGTAGATTGACCATTATGTACATCACATATGCCTTAGGTCTTTCAATAAACAAATTTCCATCAGAACAAACATTTTAATTTTTTTTACTCAAAGCATATAAGGACTGGGCAGCTCTTATATCGTTTCACAACTTTTGATTACAGTAGACCTATTTAACCGATAGAATTGACCGAATATTTGTTTTGAACGTTTTTTGAGTTTGTATTATATTTGATCTTTCATTTTCAGCCTTGAGTGATATCACTCACACACATTCAGTTTACCCTGGGAAGGTTGAAAAATGAGTGTGATTGAGGTTTAAAATAGGTTTTCTGTTAACCAGTTGACGCCCCCTTAAAAACGTCAACTCTCAGAATCCGAAACTTGTACGACAATTATTATCAATAATAAATTGACACCCAAACTTTGTCATTAAAATCGTGTGGAAGAGGAAAATTCAGATCATTGAATCAGGAGCCTCGATTTGTCAGGTACAGGCAAGGGGAGGAGTCTAGCGAGAATAATTGTGAATTGGTAATTGGCAATATCTGCTCGAAAAAGCGCTCCTTAGAAAGTCAAGCTCACTATGATCCATTAGTCTTAGAGGAAGATTCTGGACGTGCACCTCTGATGGTAATCTCTTGAAGTAGTTCTCTCTAGACGAAAATCGAAGATAAGTCAAAGCACCATGGTTTTGATGCAATTTGGTTACCCAGATACCAATTCTAGCGGGTTACTTTTGTTCTTAAGAAAAATCAGTAAATTCACAAGATTTTTTGGGAGTACTCGTGAGAATGTTTGCTATGAGAGATTCACCGATGTTTCATCACAGCTGAAGACTATGTGAGGTGTCCCACTTCCATAGTACTAGGAAATTAGAATTTTCCAAGCGCTCACCGAAGATTCAGCTTTCTGGATCATTTGATACAAATAATGGGTTAGATCTGAGATCCGTTCAAATCATTCGGTGAAATCAATGAATTCCAGCTCATTTTTCAATTCAAAATCGAAAAAATAAATCCCATCGCCAACACTGTTGAAGAATTCGATTTAATTTGGTGGAGAAAGTATAATTTTCGAAATGCATAACACATAAACAGTATAAATGTAGAATCAATGTCCATGGAAATAATCAGTCCTATATTTGCAATATCAAGCTGTTTTATCTCGGATTGTAATGGCATCCAAACGATTCACTGGAAAAATTGCAATAGTTACGGGATCCACGAGCGGGATCGGATTCGCCATTGCAGGAAAACTGGCAGAAAAAGGTGCAAAAGTAATAGTGTGCAGTAGGAATAAAGAACATGTTGATCACGCCGTGAGCAAGCTTCGTGAGAAAGGCTATTTTGTTTCTGGAGTGGTATGTCATGTTTCTAATGCCGAACAAAGAAAGAATCTATTCGAAGAAGCCAAGAAATTGGGAGGTTTGTATTTCGAACAGCATAAACCTACCAAGTGAATTCGGTTTCTACAAAATACTTGTATAGCATAATTTGTTTCAATGTCTTTTTCGGCACATAAATGCCTCTTTGAAAACTTCAGAGAGTTCGACAGAATAAATGGGAAAAAAATCAATACGGAATTTATACTAGAATAGCGCATTGTTATGTACTTGTGTAGGTGGATTCGACATGGGTTTAATATGGATATGATAAATATGTTTTTCCATCCACTAGTATAGGTTCAACCCTAATGAGTCGAAACTTGTGCGACCTGAGGATAAACGAGTCTTACCTTTCAACGTGTGTTTCTTAGTACGAGGAAGGATAGGGATTGAAAGTCTAACGTTGCTTGGCCTCAGATATGTAATGGAACTCGAATAAACCTAATAGCTATCTCCGTGAGTTTTATTTTTGCTTTATTAAATATTAAATTATCTGATACGACTTTTTCTCCAATTGCTGTTAGATTTGAAGACATCATTATCAATATAAACCGTGTTTTATTGAGGAGTATTTCCAGTCTAGTTCCATTGATATTTATTTCCGGAATAAGATTTTAAAATACTTGGGAGCCAAGCACGGTACTTTACAATTTATCTTCCACGAAGAGTAACTTTCTATTGTAATCGTTACGACAATCATAAATAAAAGAAACAATAAAGTAATTATTGATATAAACTTTTCTAACGATGCGGCTATCACTCTGCGGCTAAACGTAATAAATAGAGTGCAGGAAAGTAATAATTTAATTTTTTTTAATACTATTGTTTTCAGACGTGGAAGATGGATTATTTGGAATACTAAATTGAACTTGGAAATATCCACTTTCACACCTCAGGACATTGATGCTCTTGGTGTCAATGACAGTTGAAATTATTGCATAGGAATTTGGTAGGAGAAGAAAGTCAAGTCTCTGTTATTTCCAAAGTACCTATGCCACTCCAAATTGTCACTCAATCTCGTTTGGTTTCTGCACTCTAGTCACATCACAAAAATTCATTATAGGTATCGTTCAGTGACTTTTTGATCATTATTTATACTATTCAAGCATAGTATGATATTCATCTATAAATTGATATCTGAACTATCAGCCCAAAAATGACCAGGAGTGCTTGAACACTTATTAAGTTTGTCATATTCCTCGATAAAACTATACGGTTTGTAGAAATTTTCTTTGTCATGTATCTACATTCTGATTTTGATAGATTATACCAACAGAAATTTAAAAATTTAATTTTTTTTTTCGTTTATAATAGCTCGAATTCACTCCATTTCGAAACGATATTTTGAGACATAGACAATGTTTTGAACATTTCAATTGACGAACACATGTAGAAAATTATGAAAGTCCACTGTTTACCAAATTTATTTGAATACATAAAATCTTATTCTATTCTAGTCACATGGAAAACGTGAATTCTTTATATTGAATTTCGTGGGATTTCTCCTAATAGACCGGTCTGATAGCTAAAACACCTGTTTGAATAAATGAGATAACATATTAGAACGGACTGTTTTTTCCCTAAAACCTCTGAAGTTTAATTCAAAACGCTTTCTCGAATATTTATGGTTTTTGGACGTTCATATTTTTTCCCGTGTGCTCTTCAATTGGTCTAATGGCATGAGTATATCATTAATTTATATTGGTACTATCTTTCCTTGGGTTTGTTTATTGGAACTCCGAACAACACTAAACTACTTTCATTACAACTCTCTATCACAATACAGCCACTCAAATTGCTCCGCTAACTATCCAAAGCTCCGAACTAAAACTCTCTGTGATAGAAATTCTCTACCTCGACTTCTGCACTCAGCAATACCAAAGCTCTCTCCGATAAAAACTCTGTGGAACTCTCCGCTTCTCCACTAAGCTAGAAACTCTGATAACTATCTCTAAACTCTCTGGAGAATCTTCGGAAGTGGTCTCGATGATGTGTATCGAATTCTCCACGCAAACCAAGATTTCCTAGAAAATGACGTTCTCTCTTCGACCCCTCATATTATTCTGCGTTTACAAGCGACAGGGCCGGCGCTAGGAGATTTCGTAACAATATGTTTACCAATTTCAAATCATTCACCCAATCGAAATATGAGAACAATATGTCCATCGGATTTCCCAGCTCGAATGTTTTAGGTCTGGACATACTGGTTTCAAACGTAGCAGTGAATCCAATGGGAGGGGAACCTGTCTTCGATTGTTCCGAAGAAGCATGGGACAAAATATTCGACGTTAACGTCAAGACATCGTTCCTACTTTCTAAAGAAGCTATCCCATTATTGAAGAACAGCAACTCCGGTCGAATAATATACATATCTAGCCTAGCAGCCTACCATTCTGGGTGCTTATGGGGTGAGCAAAGTGGCGTTGCTTGGCTTGACGAAATATGTCTCTGTCCAGTTGGGAAAGTTCAACATAACTGTGAACCGTGTGGCGCCAGGGATAATAGACACTGAGTTTTCGAAGAAGTTCACGGATGATCCAGAGATCGACAGGTTACTAAGAGCGAATAAATTCATTCCGCTCAAGAGGTGGGTTCATTAAAACATTTTTACCAGTGAGAAATTATAATTCACTTTCGTTATATTAATTAGACAACACAACACAAGCTTTCAAATGAGCTTCTGAGGGGTTTCTCAGAAACATGGTATTTTGCTAGAAGGGAAGGAAAAAATCAAACCTTGGTAATATCGCACTTAGTACTACCATGGAACCATAATATATCCAAAGATCCTCAATGGTTTATTTCAGAACTAATAAGCTCTATCAAGGATTCAAAGCTAGCTGGAATTCAACGTATATAGGCCATATTGAATTCTACTTCCAATTTTCTTGATCTCATTTCATTGTTACTTGACATACGATAAAACCGGTTCTATAGCATTCCTCTTGCTTTCCAGAATTAGCGAATCCTACTTAATATGCGTGTCTCTTTGGCTTAGCTTTAACCGTTGTTAACATTCAGAGGATGGTTGAAGTGTTTGTATATTTGACTGAGTATTACTGTGGTCAATTCATTATACTTGTTGTTCAGGAAACCTGTTTCTCATCGTTCTAACTTTGGGTGTGGCATCTCTGAATGGTTCAGTCAATATACTGTGGTTTTTTCTTGGTGAAATCATTCCTTTTCATTTTAAAAAACGAAAGGAATGCGCCAATTAATAAAATACTCCCCACTTCACTTTTTTGCGACACATATATGTGTATATATATATATATATATATATATATATATATATATATATATGTGTGTGTGTTGTTGTTGAGTTCGAGTTGAACCGCGCGTTTCGGCTTCGATTTTGGAGCCATTTTCAAGAGTAAATGTGACTTCACGATAAGGTCTCAGTCTGCCTACTCCTCAGGTGTTGTCATAGGGGGCAAGGGTTTGTAACTTGACGCCGGGGCCTCAATCTGACTCAGGTCTCGTGACGAGTTCTTTCTAAGGTCTCAATCTGCCTACTCCTCAGATCGAACTGAGGTATCGAGGGATGTTGGGTGGTATTTATAGTTGCGGGTGCTGCTAAAGCACAGTCGGATATCTTGGTAGGGACTGAGCATCTGGAAATTAAGGGTTTCCAACGTCGAGAACAAAACTCCAGACGCGGCTCAACCCGAACTCAACAACAACATACTACTGACCGCGGAAACCTATCCGAGCATATATATATATATATATATATATATATATATGTCGATATATGTCGAATTATACATTGGCTATGGGACATTCACATTTTGAAATAATATATAGAACATAACTTTTTTCGCAGGCTTGGCAAATCCAATGACATTGCTGGTGCAGTTGCATTTTTAGCTTCGGACGATGCATCCTATATTACAGGCGAAACAATAATTGTAGGCGATGGAATTCTCTCGAGGTTGTGACAATAAACATATGTATATTACGGATTTCGTTCTTTATACCTGCTCATTCTTGTGTCTCTTCGAATTTGCAGACATCAAAACAATTCTCAGATGATATGAATAATATTGGAAATTGTAAAATAAAGGTCCTTCAAAATTGAATACGACATAATGCTTTAATTTTTTGTATTATTTTATTCCACTGATACTTTTCAAAAGATGTTTTGAGTCGAAAAATGAGATAAAAGTAATAAATCAGAATGAAAAAATGAGATACCTACTGACGGAATATTTGAAAATGAACCATATTAAGAATTATGAATAATATAATGAATGATTACACAGGAGTAGTTCAAAACAAAAAGAAAACGAGGTACGAAAACCAATAAAAATCAGAAAAATAGTAATAAAACATTCGTTCACCTCGAGTTTTTATTTGTCATCACATGTCCGTTATCTTCATTCTTCAACTATTTCTCTTCTCTATTTGCTCATTTCTATTTCATTATTTTGTTTTCCTTGATTTTACAACTAGCTGTTTCTGAACAATTCACTGCATTACTGCGATAATATGGTTTTCTTCCATCCCAATTTTCCAGTTTCCTTCTGTAACTTCTACAGTTATTTGACGCAATGAGTTTTTAGACATTTTTCAGTAGGGTTAAATAATATAGACTAGAAATGGGTGTCGATCATAACTGAGGGAACAATCAATGAAAGTACGTTTCAAGAAATGATTCGATGATGATACATTTTTTGGATATTTGTAGAGACGATAATACCACCGAAATTTCTCACACCAACTCGAACCAACGTTACTTTCAAATTCAGATAAAAAAAAACAACTGAATAAATGAGAACGAAGGAATGAAAAATCGCGAGAGCTTTCTCGTTAGGAGAAGTATATTGTAGTCACTGTATTGCGAAAATGAGGTAGAGTAAATTCCGATGAAATATTGCCGTTGTCTATGAGAATTTATTATACGTTATTATTTGAAATAAACTGAGGAAGAGTAAACATTAACAGAATTCTCAATGACAGAAAATGAATGAGATTAAACAAAAAATGAAGTTGAATGTACCAAATACAAATAAATATAATTTGAAGTAGGTAACCTTAATATACAACATATAAATACATAACAAACATTATAGATATTATAAATAATTATAAAGAATATAAATGTAGATATTTTTTTTTCCAGTCTATATCTTTTTTCTTATTAAATTGAACTAGACTACAATACTCAAATTTAATACTCAAATTAGGTTATTGAATAGTAAGGTAATTTTAAAAATCACATGTAACACACGATTTTCTTGAAAGAATGTGTGTGTGCTACGTTTTGAAATTATCTTAAAATTAATTTAATTTACAATGGACATTAAATTGCTTCGTAACGGTAGTAAAATGAAGAAGTGTTGATCAAAACAATAAAAACAAAAAATCTAGCGTAGTTTCTAAAAAAAAACTATTTAGTCTATTTAGTCTTAATATAGAGTCTTCATCAATAGATTGTAATTTTATTTTCTAGCAACCAGAATGTAATCTTTATTTTATTAAACTTATAAGGACGATTTTTAAATTATGAGGGTATGATATTGAGTATTTTTGGTGCAATATAATAAAGTGACTTTTGTATTGGTGTAAAGGAGGTGTTTGGATATGTAACATGGTTTAGGCTTACAGCGCGGGTAGTAATATTATGCGAAACTTCTTGCGTTAAATACTTATTATTCAGTAGTAATCTACAAACATTTTTAATGTGCAACTGTTCAAGATTCAGAACTCTAGCTTCGTCAAACACTCGCTCTGTGGAAAATCTTCTGTTTTTGAATAATACGATTTTCAGAATTCTTTTTTGGGCTATTATTAGTGGGGACAAAACAGATTTAGAGGCTGAGCCCCATACCACTATTCCATAATTCAGAATCGATTCTGTTAGGGCCTTGTATACATTTATTAGATTTTTCTTTGGCAACCACTCTCTAATTTGGTAAAATTTATAATACATTTTTCTTAATTTTGTTGTTATATACTCAACGTGATACTGCCATTTCATATGTGAGTCAAAAATTAATCCTAGATATTTGGTTTTAGATACTAATGAAATTTTCTGACTGCAATTGCAAATTGTAAAGTCATGACAGTTAGTGGTATGAATCTTTATTGTATTATTACAGGAATAGGTTCTCTTATTTAAAGTAAAACACATGAAATTGGACTTGTCAACATTGAGTGTTAGTAAATTGTCATCAAGCCACGTTTTAACTTTACTCATAGCTACTTCAGCTTTTTTATATACAAGTTCCCATGTACTATCATGAAGCATAATAACTGTGTCATCAGCATAACAGACCACATCTCCTCCACATACCAATTGGAGTACACTATTTATGTAGATGGTAAATAGTACTGGACCTAGCACTGTGCCCTGTGGCACACCACACTCTACCAGGCAAGACTCACTTATGAATTCTCCAACTTTAACCTGCTGAGTTCTTTCGCTGAGATAAGATTTGAACAAGTCTAAGGCAATACCTCTGATACCCAAATTGTTCATACTGTCTAGCAAAATGTGGTGTGACACAGTGTCAAAGGCTTTTGCCAAGTCCAGGAAAATTAATAAGCATTTTCTACCATGATTCAGATTTTTTGATATGTAATCTATTACCCTGACAATCGCGTCTTCTGTTCCAAACCCTTGCCTAAATCCATATTGGTTACTTGATAACAATTTAAGATTTTCCAAATAGGAGACGAGTCTCAGTTTAATGCATTTTTCAATAATTTTGCTCACATTGCTGGTAATAGCTATCGGTCTATAATTACTGAGTTCTTTTTTGGAGCCTCCTTTATGGAGTGGCGTGATCATTGACTTTTTCAGTATATTTGGGTATATCCCCTCTTTAAGAATTGAATTTACTATGTGCAGCAGAGGTGTTAATAAGGCTACATGTGAATTTTTCAAAAAACTTACACTGATACCATCATTTCCAGTGCTATTATTATTATTAAGGGAGTTAATTACTTCAATCATTTCTGTTTTCTTAATAGGAGATAAAAAGAATGATCCAGTAGTTTTAGGGGAATTTATATTTAGGTTTAAGTTTATTCTGCTAGGTTTGGGTATTTTGCTAGCTAACCTGTTGCCAATCTTGGAGAAGAAATTATTAAATTCATTTGCTATATCCAATTCATCAGATAGCTCTTTATTGTTCTCGTCTAAGATGTTTTTGATATAGTGTTTTGCATCAACATTATTGCATGAAGACTTTATTAAACTCCAAGTTTTCTTGGAATCATTTTTACGAGCTTCAAATTGATTTTTATAGTAATCAGCTTTGGCTTTATTAGTCATTTTTGAAAGGGTTTTGCGGTATTGTCTATATCTATTAAGGTGTTCATCATTATTTGGATTTTTTGTTACTAATTTTTTTAAAAAGTCTCTGTGACGAATTGAATTTAGAAGACTCTGAGTTATCCATGGTTTTATTTTCCTTTTTTTACATACTAGGTACTTTATTGTAGTGGCACAGTTTATGTAATTTTTGAGTTTTTCTATGAATAAGTTAGTACAATTGTTGACATCTTTACAATTTAAAATATCATTCCACTGCTCATTCTTCAGTAATGTGTCTAACTTCCTAAAATCAATTGTTTTACTGTACTTTCTTTCATTTATTTTTGCAGTCTCCTCTTTCAGAGTCATGTTTAGGAGTACCGGGCAATGGTCCGTGAATCCAGAGTCAAGAAATACACCGCGAGTTCTAAAGTGATTTTGAAGTTTTACCATAGATTAAAGAAAACAGGAGATGGAACATGAATATACAAATCAATGTGCGCTGAGCCTGCCAAATATTCAGAGTTGAAGCCTAGGAGTGGGGAGCGGTACAGGATAGTATTCAGGAAAAATATCAGTTATTTTGCCCAAAGTCGTATTTGCATTGAAATGAAGATGGTTTTCTCAAATTTCATATACTTTGAATGGTTCATATAACCATAACCAGGAACATACACTTTCACAATGAATAGTTCATATACTCACGACCAGGGGCGTGCAATTTCATAAGGAATAAGATTTCATATAAGTCAAATAAAACTCACCAGGTTGCAAATTCATTTTCGAATCTACTGAAGATTCATTGGTACATTACAATTTTGCTAGGCATTGTATAATTATATGTTATAATCCTCTAGTATGCTACTGCCAGCAAATTCAAAAATATTACAAATGAAAGTAAAGAATGAACACAAAATTGGATTATATAGTTCATTTCATAATTCATGGTGACACTTGAAACTCCAAAGCTATTGACCTTTTCATAAGACAAGTTTATTAAACACCGATCTAACACTTTTAGATTTATCAAAAGAATGCTTATTATTGTGATGGTGTACTTTAGTATTTATATATATTGAAGATATATAAGTTTTATCAAATTACTGAAATGGGAAGACGAAAACGTTTGTTCCCTGAGATGTTCACGAAGTGATTTAAATACATCACGACACAGCAACATATTCAGTACTTGTATATTAAGGAATTTCACATTGCATGCAGGATTATTTTCATTCAAATAATTTTGCATGATCATGTCTGCAGTTGTGCGAATGGTGATCACATCGTCATGTCAGAGGGATATACCAACGAGGCACACCTATCGCAATATTTGAGATGGCTTGTGGAAATCAAAACGCAATATTCGAACGATATGGAATTACCATCGCGATTTATCCCGTTGGTCTCATTCATCGGGGTATGGAAGAAAACAAATTATTGTCAACTTCGACTGTGAAACAACTACGGTCCTGCTGTCCTGGCCACTTCCATCAAAACCATACCGCACTCATAACAGACTTACTGGAAAAGATGAACATATTTCATATCCTTCTTTTAATTTGAACTGAAGTAGTATCTGCATCGCTTCACAAAACACCGTGGCATTTTTTACCAAAAAAGTTCACGAAACACATGACATTGACACTTAATAACAAACTTTGACAAGCGTGCACATCCTTCAAATCGGTACGTTGGTGGGGATATACGATTTGATTGGCGGACCTTAGGAGTGGGAATATCAGGGGAAATTGGCAGAGTGCGCAGTTGACCATGTTCTATCTCCTGTTTTCTTTAATCTATGAGTTTTACAAAGAAATGTCGAGCTACTTTTATCAATTCTGGTTGCTAAGTTAATAACTGAGTGAAAACCTCTTTCATTTAAGCAATCTAAATAATTTTCTACATTTATATTACCTCTGTTTAAAATGTTTATGTTGATATCCCCTCCAAATATTTCAATTTTGTTTTGATTGTTTATCCTTTGTAAATAAATATTTAGATTTTCCAAGAAACTATCAATTTCTACTGATGGAGACCTATATATGGCTGTTAAGCCTATTTTCACATTGTTTTTATCTAGATTCACATGGATAAAATGGGAGTTTGCAACTTTGATAATATGATAGTCTATTACAATACTATTTTTCACAAATATTATACAGCCGTCACATTTGGTGTTTCTACTTTCATTATAAATGGCAGTATATTCGGATATTTCAAAATTTTTAGGGTCTTCAATAATACCCGTTTCAGAACAAATAATTATATCGAAGTCTTTTTGTAGAGATTCTAGAAACATAATCAGATTGTTGTAATTCTTATTCATGCTTCTTACGTTTACGTGAATAATGTTCACATCACAAAGAGAATTATCAAAAAATTTCACAGTTGCCATTTTATCACAGGAAATCACCTCAAGATTGAGGTAGTCATCACATAGTGAGTTTATAGCCATTGCAGAGTTTTTTTTTCTCTTTTTTTTTCTTTTTCATCCATCAAGTTCCCAGTAAAGTATAGAGAGATAAGTTTTGCTGCATCAGATCTCTACCTGTGGATTCATCAGTTCTTCAATATGTTCCTCACTTTTTAGTCGGATATGGGGTGCTCCATCATGTTTACGAGCGAAAACATTTCCATTTTTGTGCCAAATGTATTTGTATCCGCTTTTCTTCAGCTGAAGTCCGTGTTTTAGTAGTTTATAGGTTTCTTGCGTGAGATCTTCGTTTATGAATACTTTAATATTCGTGTTACTTATACCATAATCATTTTGCGTGATAAGGCCTTTTTCTTTTTTCTTTCGCATAATTCTTTGTTTGATTTCTTGGTTTTGTAGAGTTATTAATACCATTGGAGGTTTATTTTGTGATTCTATTTTCTTTATTGATGATATCATTTCTGTCACGAAAGAGTCGTCTATACACTTCAAAGCTTTTGAAGATGTCTTCTTTATGCTTTCCAGATTTTCATTTCTATCCGAGCATATTCCACTTAATATTATGTTATTTTTCTTCTTATCGATCTCCATTTCATTTACAAACTTCTTACTCTAAAAAGTTCGGCCTTCAGATATTCATTTTCTTTCTTACATTCGTTAAGCATTTCTAGGATTACTTTATTTTTTTTGGGTTTCTTCGTCAAATTTTGTTGACATGAAATCAACGGATTTTTTAACCTCACTCAGTTCCGTTTTCATTTCAATAATGAGCCGGCGTAATGATTCGGATGTTTCATTTAAGATACTTGTACTGAGTGAGTGTTCTTTTCCCTTTCCACTTGCATTAGTTGCATTAGTGAGGTTATGATTTTTAACCTCACTTTCGCAATTTTCACATGTAAATAATTTCCTTTGAGCTTGCAGGATTCTTACATCACTTTCACTTAAATTAGCACACTTGGAGTGGAAATATCTCCTACAAGTGTCACAGGGAATTCTATATTCCGATTTTGGGATATTTTTATCACAGAGTCCACAAACTACAGCCGTGGGTGCCATTTCTTCTTTCTTCGATAAAGTGGAAGTGAATCTATAGATCCAGGTCATATAAGGAATATAAGCTTCATATTATAACTGATCGAGATTCGAAGAAAATCCACTAAAATGTTTCGATATTTCCTTGGGTTCGTGTTTTATGCGAGAGTGAAAATAATGCGAGAATTACTAATAAAATCTTCTTTCGAACAATCTGTTCAGGCCAGTCTCAAATTACCTACACAGTAGGTTTCGGCTGGCACCCGTCAGAAAACAACTACTCCCCTGGCTAATACCACGAAGGGCATTGAATTATATCCGACCAGGTGCCAGTGCAGGTTTCTTCACAGAAGTAAATCCTGCATTTGCTTTCGTCGATACAAATGAAGGAATTGATTTTCAATTATAGGGACGGACACACTTGCAAGTGTGTCCGTCCCTATAATTGAAAATCAATTCCTTCATTTGTATCGACGAAAGCAAATGCAGGATTTACTTCTGTGAAGAAACCTGCACTGGCACCTGGTCGGATATAATTCAATGCCCTTCGTGGTATTAGCCAGGGGAGTAGTTGTTTTCTGACGGGTGCCAGCCGAAACCTACTGTGTAGGTAATTTGAGACTGGCCTGAACAGATTGTTCGAAAGAAGATTTGATTTAACGCCAGTCTTCAAGTATGCCCACTGACTATGTCAAAAGAATTACTAATAATATATTAAATTGATACTGAGCGACAGTTGATAAGCACTAACCATGAGTATACGATGCGCACTGGTTTCTCTTTCCTCGTTCAGCCCAATGGACACGAAATAAAGGTTTTTGTGCAAAAAGTGACTTGTAGTAGGGCACTACTCGGCGCACCAGGGGTGGAGTGAAATCAACTGATATAATATAGACGCGACTCAAAAATAGTAAAGTACGCCAAAATTGTCCTTACATGCAATTAATACTATTTAAAAATAATCAATAATAATAATAATAAGGAAAAATGAAATATATATACAACAGGAGAGAAAGAATCTTGAACAGTTCGTTTATTAAAACTGCAAACAACACTAAACTTCTTTTATTAAAACTCTTCATTAACAACACAATAGGATACACTCACTTAAATTGCTCAGCTAAACTATCCAACGCTCTGTACAAAACTCTCTACAGTTCAACTTCTGCACTTAGCAAAACCAAAGCTCTCTCTACCAGAAACTCTGACAACTCTGCCGTCGCGATAAAGTATCAACCTATTTATACTTGCATACGTCTATGGGGAAACTTCCAGACAGGTCTCGATGATGTGTATCGAATTTTCTACGCGATTTACGATCCCGCAAGTAAACAATCTTTCTTCAACCCCTCATATTATTTCCATTTAACGACCAACAGAACCGGCGCTAGGAGATATCGTAACAATAACGTATTTGAAACTAACCTTTATTGTGTGGACATGAGAAGCGATTTTGTAAACTGATTGAAAAAGATTGTAAAATTAACAAATTGTTGATTGACTGCAAACTGTCATTCAAACAAGCGCTCTCTCTCTCTCTCTGTTACGTATTTCATCTGGAATGCTATCGATGAGCCACACGAAATCTTTTCCTGTCCCAACTGCTAGCACATTCGAAATATTGGAATATCAGAAAACCGACTGAATATCTTTTCCATCTTCGGCAAAAATTAAAATTGCTTCCATTTCCTCTTCGAAAGATAGACATCACGCTATTGTTGCAGTAACTGAATTTCTTAAAACTAGTGAATACACTTCAAACTTGAAATATAGTATAGTATTGAAGAGCTTAAACAACAATTCGACAATAGGGGCCTTGAGCATTTGCTATTCATGAACAAAACTATCAATTATTGCAGGCTGAATGCGTTTATTTACAACCATATATGTAATGCTGTCATTGCTAACGTCATTGAAGGTTGGGAAGTGTCACATTACACACCTCTACTTCACGCCCTCATTTCATTTATTCTTGACTTTATCTGTCATTTATTTATATTGGTGACAATTTTATACGCGTATATAAATATATATATATATATATATATATATACATAAGATCCGTGAAAACATCAATTTCTACATAATACCTGGATGGGCAGGATACAATATCGGACCTAGTCGGATAATAACTGAGGAGAACCATTATAAATACCAGTTTCTATGGCGAACAGACAATTGAAGTCTTTGCTTGTTCTTGCTTAGTTACGTCGTAAGGGGAGTGATTGACCAGGACGGTATGGACAGATTTTCGTCGCAGAGTTCTTGAGAATGACTTCAAAATGGAAGTCGAAACGTCGAACGAATCAGAAGATACCAAACGGATAAAAACCCAGAAAATTCATCTTGCATATATATATGTATATATATATATATATATATATATATATATATATATATATATATATATATATATATATATATATATATATATATATATATATATATATACTTGATTATCCTGAGATCATAGCTAACTTCGACGCTTTGCGTCTCGGTTAACTTACTGATCTCACGACAGGAATGAATCACTTCCCACCACGATGTGTGATATACTATTTATGAATGGGATACACATAGCTGACAACCGGGATCAACGTTCAGTCCGATTCTATAAAGTGAAACTGTTGGATAATAAAACAAAAGACTTCAAGAAACAATTCCATCTATCACCTTTCTGGTGAAGAGTGACCTTCCACAAATTTTTTATGGCTTCCGAATACCTGAAATGATGCCTTATCACAAGAATTATTAATGGCCCAATGTTGTTCCACTTGAAATAAAAATAAATGTTGATGGTCGCATAATATGTCGTACTTAACCGATTACTTTAATGAGCCAAAGACTGGAAAGACAATAATGATAAATTTAACAAGAGTGAGTACACTCACCCGTGAAAGTAGTTCACACCAACAGTCTTGTTGGGGCTTTCTGTGTCCAAGTTCAAAAGAGTTAAGGGTTTGGGTGTATGTCTCGAACGGTGCCCATTAAACCCAGTTACAAGAGTTCAGGGGGTCTATTTTTATTTTTGAACCAGACGTTCAAAAATAAAACTTATACGTGCAGAGACCATTCCTGTCACAGTTTAGCAACAGCGTATTCGGAGAACTGCGAGAGATTCAAGAATAAGGCAATAAGGCCCCAGTATTTATTCGAAATTGAACACAATAGGTGATCTTTCGGGTGTAGTTATGACTTGCAGACGATTTGCTGGAAAAATTGCTATAGTTACGGGTTCCACGAGTGGGATCGGATTTGCCATTGCAGAAAAATTTGCGGAAAATGGTGCGAAAGTAATAGTGAGCAGTAGGAAGAAAGAAAATGTTGATCATGCTGTGAAAAAGCTCCGAGAGAAAGGCTATTTTGTTTCTGGAGTGGTATGTCATGTTGCCGATGCGGAACAGAGAAAGAATTTATTTGAAGAAGCAGAAAAATTGGGAGGTAGGTATTTTGCATGACATAAACGTTGTCTTTGAAATCCGGTTTCAAAATAAAGACATGTCCCTATGCAGCTTTGCCACAGCTAATCCGTTCGGAGTAGATCTACTCCGCTTTGTAAGTTTGTCTATCCCGCTCTAATTTCTTTTTGGTTGTAGCAAAACATTAGTCTTCTTTGTTCATTCTATAATGAAATATTATAGAATAGGATAGAATGTTTTTTCTACAAACGTTAGTAAAAGTATAATTTTTGACGCATGCTGTCGGTGTCTAAAATGCCATTTTATGACACTGGTGTTAAAAGTAAATCATTTTTAGCACTAGTGCTAAAAGTGATTTATTTGTAGAGAAAATATATAAACATAATTCGAAATGAAGTGTTCATTCAATTAAACGTACAATTAGTGAAACTACAATTATGATAAGAAACTCCATGACCAGTCTCATTGGTAGATGTTAACAGAATTTATTTTGGTGAAGCTTGTACCAGGGCAGAGTCCAATGTTATCCTCCGAAGTTTTGGGCAAAATTTGATCCGCAATGTTCTGTTTCCTTTGTAGCGAGTCTTCTATATAACCCTCTGTTACAGTACTGGACTTCCATCCACCGTGTCTTTTATTTGTAGTAAGACTAGCACATCTTACCAAATGTGTTGATTCCAACTGGAGTCCTGGCACATTTGTTTTTAATGCATTTTATATAAACTCTTGAATGATTAATATCCACTGACAGAGAGAGAGAGAGTTGCTGCGAATCAAATTGTACTTTCGGGCAAGTTTATTTATCAAGTGTCATGCATTTCTCACAAAATGCAATAGAATTCTCCTTGAATAATCTTATAGATTCTACCCACTATGAAAGTTCGAAAAAGCTTTAATTTTCGAGACAATACTAGAGTGTATCGTTTACCTAGAACCTTTGGTGAAGAAAGCAACTAATAATTGCCAGAAAAATGTACGAGATACAGTAGCGTTTTCTATGATTGCCGATGCCGTTGAATAATAGCTATCATTTTTGGTCCTACAAATTATTATAATAACCTTTACAATACAGTTTTCCACCTAACTGGAAGAAATATCTCACCTTGAAAAATGAATAGGGTCTGAGAATAGTTAAGTACATTATTGTTGGATACGACGTGTAGTACCTAATGAGCTCAATGAGTTTGATTTCTTTTCGTTCCTGAAAATTCACCTCGACCTTTTTGTTAATGTGTCCATTAGGGCTCACGAAGTAAGATTTCATTTCCTAGGATTGAATATTTTTATATAGCTGTCAAAAAAACATGTTTTCACAAACCTGAAGTGGAACAAGTCTTTCTTTCACGAACCAAGCACGCACCACATTCTTACTCATTTGATGAGTCTTTCGTTTGGGACGATAATTAGCAAAATAATTTTATTATGCTTTCAGAAAGCACGTTATTTGGCAACAGCTCGACCCCAAATGCGGAGGGCTGTTTCTCAAAATTACTTACTTGATGAACTTGTGATAAAAGCTGTTCATCTATGTTCGAGGGATGTTCGGTGAGATTTTTTTTTTCTCTCAGGACTTTGTGTCAGCATCATGACATAAGTAATTACTAACCGCGAAAAAAGCCTGTGGATAGTTATCGGTTATAATTGCACGAGTGCATAAAAATTACCGATAATTTTGCAAGAAAGCGTGATATCTGAAAATTGCAATTTGGCGAAAGTGCCCGAGTCCGAAGGACGACGGCTCTTTTACAAAATATGAAAATAACCGAATTCAATTTGTATAAGATATCACGCCTGAATGCAAAATTATCTGGTCGTTTTTATGCACGAATGTAATTCATTGGAATATTTCACGAATAAAGAAATCCTCAAGGAAATGTTATTTTTTGTTCATTTATACTTTCTTCCATAGATTGTATGGAGCACTCACCAAAACGCGAAATGTTTTTTTATTTTTGAAGTCTATCTGACATTTATTTGTGTTGTTTACTGACGTCTAGCGATACGGTTTCAAATGTGTTGTTATGGTGACTTGATACAATGCAATTACCGCTGTAAGTTTTCGATAATGAACCTAATTGAACCCATGAGAATCCAATTGATTAAAAAAAATGAATGGGAATGTTGGTAAAGATGTTTAGGCTGAATTAAGTAACAGATCATTGTAAAAGTATTGGAATGGGAATAAATTGAAACCAATAAGTGTTGTGTTGTTGAATCTCAAATTCCATCTCTCTTGTCGAGTGGAATTCTCAATGGACGATATAACGCGATAGGTACATCATAAATCATCACAATCATTTTATAGCATTCTCCTCAAATCTTGCTTTTTCAAGTTGAGTAATTGTTCTAAAATTGTTCTAAAATTGTTCGTTCCGTTAACCAGCTGACGAACGTCAACCCTCAGAAGTCGAAACTTGTGCGAGCAATGGATCAACGAGGCCTTACCTTTTAACGTGCGATTACCCAGCACGGTGGCCCGGCGAGGATTCGAACCCTGGCCTTCCGCTTGATAGGCGGATATGCTAACCACTACATCACCGAGACCACGAATTGAAGTTACCTATATCAAAATGTTTTTACTGTCGCATTAATGAATTATTGCATTTGAAATATCGCATGAAAAATTGAAGAAATTTAAAAAATATATACAAACGAGTGAAAAATCAAAAAAAGAAATAAAAAATAACAATGATAATATTCGTTATAAAAGTGAGGACTTCTAATCCCCATCTTGTTCAAGTTTAGACTCTTGAGGAACACCGTTCATATGGGGACATCAGCTGGTTAACCTTTAAAAATCTTATTTGTGGTCCCATCAACCATAAAAACGTTGTAGGCTTATTGTTTCATACAAAAAATGTGTTTTAAATTGTTTTTTTGTTCGTTAACCAGCTGACGCACCCGTAAGAAATTCACAAACCTCAAAAGCCGAAACTTGTCAACGGTCCCGAGGGGAGAAATCGAACCCCAGTCTCCCGCTTGATAGGCGGGAATGCTTACCACTACACTACCAAAACCCTACGCGATTCAGAAGCAAGAAGTTTAGTCGATCAATTATAGAAAATTTCATTTGAGTATCATCATGACGCTGCTACTACTATACAATTTCGTTTATTTTACAACTGTTGTAGGTTTGGACATCCTCGTTCAAAATGTAGCTGTCAATCCAGTGGGAGGAGTGTCCGTTTTCGATTGCTCTGAAGAAGCATGGGACAAAATATTCGAGGTAAACGTCAAGACGTCATTCCTCATTTCCAAGGAGGCCATACCGTTGTTGAAGAAAAGCAAATCCGGTAGAATAATTTACATATCAAGTCTGGCAGCCTTCAACACGTCACACGTCATGTTAGGCGCCTATGGTGTAAGTAAGGTGGCGTTGCTCGGTTTGACAAAATATGGTTCGGTTCAGCTGGGAGAATTCAATATAACTGTGAATTGTGTAGCACCAGGACTGATTGAAACCGAATTTTTGAAGCAGTTCACGAGAAATCCAGAGATTGACAGATTGTTGAAGGCAAATAAAACGATTCCCCTCAAAAGGTAGGTTGATCGGTTCAGATTCATTTTTTCTTTGAATTATACATGTGCAAAAACGGTGTTAACAACCCAAAAGTCTTCAAAAGGGACTCCATACCATTTCTTTAACAGGGCTCTCGTCCTGTCTTACGTTTATACAGGTTGACAACTATAGATAAGACTCACCTTAGAAAATGATGTGGTGAGATGTCTCAATCCACCATTTGCTGCATTAGAGTATCATTTGAATGTATATTGGGTCCGATCAAGTAACCATATTCTCAGCTGATTTTTTCTACTTTGGTGTAGTTTTTCACTATTAGAAAGTTTGAAAATATATGGACGTAATCGTTACTTCATTATATTTCTTGTCGTGAGCATTACTGGGTGAATTTTCCCACTACTACCCTTCCATATCTAACTTCCGGCTTAGATATAATCGAAATCATTGCTAGGAAAGAATTTATAGGTTACCTATTTTGTGGACGTGTTTTGTTTGAACTGAATTCAAACACGGTTTGAATTCTGTTATACTGTCATTTTTATGTTCGTTCAATTGATACGCATGTTATCAGTAGTCGTTTTGAATACAATTCGCAGATATTCTCTAAAGAAATTGATATCTCTGTCGTATCCTAATCCAACTATTGATTTTTTTTCAGACTTGGTCAGCCCAGAGATGTCGCTGATGTGACTGCATTCTTAGCTTCGGAGGAAGCATCATATATTACTGGGGAAACAATAATTGTTTCAGGTGGAGTTACTTCCAGACTGTGAAAGTACGATTTAAAAATGGTTGCTTCCACTTTCCTCACTTACTAGCCCACTTCCACCAGTATTAGAGACCAAAAAATTATTTTTGAAATATCCAAATACCACTTGTCTACATATGAAGAAAAATTGCAAAAATGGTTTTAGTTGCCTGAATTTCGTTTTTAATGTGTTTGAAGTATAACGCACTATTGGGACACCCGGAATTTGACAGTGAACATTGAATTGTATAATGATGTTTCGTGTTCAGTTGTAGCGTTGCAGTTGGCTAGATGAAAATTTCATATGTAGACAAGAAAGAGTAAAAAACAACAAATTGTTTCTACAGTACTGACATATGCATGACTTTTAAATTGTATTAATGTCTTGAGAAATGTGAACACTCCTCTGCTTGTATTGATTATTTTCGAGTTCTGTTTGTAATTATATATACTTAGATGTATATTGCAAATACCTATTGTGAATCTTCGATGGTGTGCCGATTTGAGAACTATCGTTACAATATTCTTACTAAATAGTTACTATTCTGTTAATACTATTAACATTGCTCCAAAAGAATGGTAATGTTTCGGACTCCCATTGTCTATATTATTAACCTTATTGAAACCTGTTGCTGAGAACGAAAGGATAAAAATACAAATCAAGTGAGAAAATCAAATCAAAATCAAATTTTTGGTCAATAATGAAATCAGGGATTGATTGATCAAAGAAAAGTAATTTTGGTTTTGAAATATGAGTCAAAAACTTAGATAACGAAATAAATGAAATAATATTTTAACAAGAAAATTGAGGTATCGAATGAGAAATACTAGTCAAAAAATGAAATGAAATATTATGAAAAAATGTTGATACCAAGTTTCAAGTTGAGTGTACTCACGACGTTTCGATTGCTGGTATCGGCAATCGTCTTTGGGTGATGACTGGACAATATTTCGAGGTGTGGTCAGTTATAAAGCCCCAATTTCCCTATGGTGGGGCAGGAGGTGGTACCAACAAGGAGGCGAGCGGGTGCTACTACTGGAAGTGTGCTGATCGATCTTGAGCGGGAAATGGATGTATTGGCGCGAGCCGAAGTTGACCCATGCCTTGGATAAGCGCCCTCCACACATTCCGGATCTACACGCTCGGATGACTGAATGCGTCGTTGTTGAGGATGTAGGCGGCTTCCTTGAATTTCCTCTTAAACCAGTGCTCCTCCTTGTGTATGACCATGGCTTCAGATCATTTGATGATGTGATAGTTTGTCCAAACATGCTCCGCTATTCCTGATTTCGTTGTTTCTCCTCGTTATGTGTTTTTCTTGTGTTCGCCTATTCTCTCTTCCAATGGTCTTTTGGTTTCTCCGATGTAGGATTTGCCGCACTCGCATGGTATCCGGTAGACGCAGTTGTTGGTGTCGCTGTTTATATTCGGTGGTGGAAATTTTGTGAGCTGTCTGCGTATTGTGTTCCCTGATCTAAAACAGACTCTAACGTTGTAATTCCCTCCTATCCTCTTGATCCTCTCTGAAAGTCCTCTCACGTAGGGGATGGTAAGAATTTGCTGTTTCAGTATCTCCAGTATCTCCATAGTGCTCCTTTGATTCGCCAATGTTTGATCCACCAGCTTCTTCGAGTAGCTATTTTTTTGAAGATCTTTCCGTATGTTGCTCAGCTGCTTGTCTAGACTTTCTTTGATGTTACAGAGATTGATTGGCCGATCAATCAGAAACTTGACGATTTCCCGCTTCATAGATTGATGGTGATTGGATTGCTCATTCAGGAATTGTCCAGTAAGCGTTGGTTTCCTGTAGACTGATGTTTCCCATAAATTTCTGGTCCTCTTCACCTCCACGTCGAGAAAAGGCAGTCTTTTCTGAGGTTCTTTTACCATTGTGAACTTGGTGGTGGGCCTCACGTTGTTCAGATGTTCTAGGAAAGCGTCCAATTCTGCATTTCCGTGGTTTCATACTATGAACGTGTCGTCGACATATCTCAACCAGACGCGGGGTTTCTCCTTGGCCTGTTCGATGGCGAATGCTTCGAACCACTCCATGTAGATGTTTGCTATAACCGGTGATAGTGGTGATCCCATTGGTAGTCCTTCATCTTGGCTGAGGACACGATTCTTTTCAACTTGAAACTTGGTTTCAACATTTTTTCATAATATTCATTTACTTTCTTTATTTACATTTTTTGACTAGTATTTCACATTCGATACTTCAATTTTCTTGTCACAATATTATTTCATTTATTTCGTTATTTACATTTTTTTGACTCATATTTCATATTCGATATCTCGATTTTTTGTAACAAGATTATTATTTTTTGATCAATCAGTCCCTAATTTCATTATTGATCAGAAATTTGATTTTGATTTAATTTCCTTACTTGATTTGTATGTTTATCCTTTCGTTCTTAGAAACAGGTTTCAATAGAGTTGATAATACGGACAAGAAAGTCCGAAACATTACCATTCAGCAAGGAACATTGTCACCACATTCGTGTGGTCGACACATCTTGGTCGAATTGACCTTCATCCAGTAAGTAATAATTCCCTGCAGAAAAGTTTTTTTTGTAATAAAACAGAATATTGTGTTAGCAACTTTCCTTCTACCCTATAAATTTCATTTCATTTATCATGTATCATGAGGAGACCACTTCACTGTCGACCCATTTTGTAAACTTTTTTGTTTTTGTGTTTTTTAGTGAATAATTCTTTCGATATACAATAAAATATTGTAGAAGTTACTGGAGGCACCAAAAAAAGTTTTCATGTTATAAACATTCGACCAATCTTCTTCAAGAAGACAATTTTCAAAACTCTTAATATTTTCTACACTGAAGTTATTGGTCATATTATTTTGGCATTTCTGTTGTTTTGTCACTTCCCCAATATCAAACTCCATTATACTGTCCTATGATCTGATGCTATTTTCAAGAAGTGAACATTGTCCTTCGTTGGGAAAATTAGTAAATATTTCATCTATAACGGTGTACGCGGTGTACGCGGTGGAAGAAGCTCGGGTAGGCCATTCCACCCTAGGGACCAAGTTATATTCCAGAATGATTGTACAAAGAATATAGAGGAGGTTATTTTCGAATTTTTCAAAATTATAATCGCTGCAGATGATTAAATTCGTTTTCGTTTAGTGAAGATACGCAAAAACTTTCAATAATTCATAAACAAAATAATACTCTCATCCTCATTTGGGGACCTATAATAATTGAATACAATATTTTCACAGAATATTTTCACAACCATCGATTTCAAAACATATAAAACAGATTTCAAAATGTTTTTCTTTGCAGTACTTCCGAATATCTATTTGTTTTGCCACTATATCACTTCGAGCCCATATTCCGATACCCCCACAACACTTTTTGATCTAAGAAGTGAGCTGATCGAAACTTTCTATTTTCAGATTCTTTATGGCATAATACTCTTGACCAATTTCAACTAGACATAGGAGATTTGGACTGAAAATCAGCTTATTGGTATATTTGTGTTGCGTTTCATAAACAATCTTGATTTACATGAATCAACTGGCCAGATATTTGGATTCATAGTTTTTTATAAATGGAATTGATGGATATGTCCTCAGGCCACTTTCATAAACCCTCAGGACAGGGGCTCTTGTCTTTGTAAAATCGTTGCCCTCAGGCAAAAACATTACTTCATACCCTTAGTACATAAATAATAATTCCGGTAGGTTAGTTATCTAGTCGAAATACATAAATTTATAACCATTTTTCATAACGGCGGGTAACCTGATAACTCACATCTGCCAAATATTTTTTAAGGCACAATTACTAGAGAATCTTTCGAAAAAGTGAACACTCTCAAAGAAAAACTTTTTTAACAATACTCATTCTAGAAATATAATGTAAACGGAAATCGATTAGCAATCGTTTATTGGCTCTTTACCTACAAAAATATACAGGTAAACATTAAAACTCTATGCAAATTTTCCAATATATTGCGTTGACCAATGAGAACCATCATAGGTCATTTGAAATTTACTAATAGATAAATCCTTTTTTTTTCTAGTTGTTTTTTGAGTTCTCAGAAAAAAAACTAGAGGAAAGAATCCATACACCATAAAATAAAGCCACATTTAATCTCAACTGGTGGTTATATTGGCTTTGTATTGATTGGTTTTGATATGATTATAATAAAGACATATTGTACTATTATCATATTGTGATTTTTTTTTTCATTCCCTGTCACACTCTGCCTAATAGTTCAAGTAAACTGGGCCTAATGAAATCTATGATATCAGCAATGCAATGTTTTGAACGCCATTTACATTTATGAAAGAGATCACGTTTTCCTTAGACAATTCACTTTCCCAGTTCTGGAGGTTATCGATGAGAGAAGATCGCCTCGATAATTTTATCTCATATTGCGTGGAAACGGACTTACCAGTTCAATTGATACAGCAATGGATGATCAAAAAATCGCATCCATGCAGTTTTTGATAGTATCAAATGGATTAGTGAAAACATTTAATGAAACAGAATATTTATTGTCACTGATTATTTTGCTCAATGTGGATAACAAATGAAAAAGTTGTAGCCTATATTGTTCTTGACCTGTTCAACTGATTAAACTGATCAAAATTAACTTGGATTTTGGCTCACTTTTCAGGTACTACGTTTACATTTCTTCTGGAAATAATTTAAACTTATTTCCCTCCTACACCAGGCTTAATGGACCTAAATGCATATTTTTTTAAAATTTGGCTTTAATGGAATTGAATGCTACGAAAACCCAGGGATGTCTCTTCTCAAGAAAAGCCGATCTATCATCATCTAGTATTCAGTTGTCAGGAATAACTATTTCTACAAAGTCGAGTATCTCGTTGCTAGGAATTACGATCAGTGATAATCTCTCATGGGAAAACCATATGAGATCATGTGTGGAGTTCGGCACCACAACATTCATTGAGGCTTCTCGATTCTATTCAGAGAAAGGCAATTCGTCTTGTTGGTGATTCTTCGCTCACAGACTCGCTCACTTCATTGGAACATCGTAGAAGGGTCGGAGACTTGTCTCTCTTCTATTGATATTATCACGGTCGGTGCTGTTCTGAATTGTTATCAATCGTTCCACCCTTGGCAATATCTACACGCATGACTCGACGAGTACAGATTGCCCATCTCTTTGTAGTGAATTTAGAGACCTGTCGAACCTCTCTTGCTCAGGGATAATTTTTCAATAGAACAGCTGAGCTTTGGAACTCCCTACCAAAAGAGGTTTTTCCTGAGGCTTACAAACTTCAAAAATTCAAAGTGAATGTTAATTCGTATCTTCATGCGGTGTTCTGAGAACATTATATGGCTTCTGATTGGCTGATAGCTGTTCTACTCTATATACAAATTTAAAATTCCAACATTAGAACGATGTATGATCGAAACCTTTTCGATTGGTCTGGAGATAAAACCGTATACAGCACATAACGATTCCATTGCCAATTTAAAACTGAATGCAGTAGGTACTCTATAAAAAGTGGTTATGGCTGATAGACAACTGGCTGGAAAAATTGCAATAGTCACAGGATCCACGAGTGGAATTGGATTCGCCATTGCAGAAAAACTTGCGCGAAATGGCGCAAAGGTGATAGTGAGCAGTAGGAAGAAAGAAAATGTTGATCATGCTGTGAAAAAGCTCCATGAGAAAGGTTATTTTGTTTCCGGAGTGGTATGTCATGTTGCTGATGCAGAACAGAGAAAGAATTTATTTGAGGAAGCAGAAAAATTGGGAGGTTTGTATCTACTCTATGAATTAGGTTTCAAAATGAAGTCATGTATCAGTTGGAAAGAGAATTGGATTCTGATCCGTTACTCGAACATTAATTTTACCATGCATTTATTAAAGGGCTACATTTTTGTCGATTTTCAAGCATATTTTTGATATCTGAAGTACATGTCTCACGTTCATATTATTGCATAATTCAGAAAATAATGTTGAACTTCTCGAAGTTATGCCCTAACTTAGTGACAACGATATGTAGGGAGTTTGAAATCTTCTTATCTTCAGATGTTATTTTGTTCTTCAATTCACCCCAGTAAAATGCACTTTACACCTGAATAAGACAGACAACTTAAAGTAAAGAGTTTTCAATACAAAAAAGTAGAGTTGAGGGTAGAAGTATGAGGAAATATTTTTTATGGTATGCAGAAGGTTTTTTGAAAACTCGCCTACATTATATTATATCATTTTTCAGTCTACTCAATCCGAAATTGGAAGAAATTATTCAAGTATGTGGTTATTATATGGAGGTTGCCTTGTGAACAAATGTATTTGATGGACACAGTAATGCCCCTCTCAATTCTCTTATTTTTATCAGTTGAATTTTCTGATAATTCAAATTAAAAAAACCTTGAAGTAGGATCATTGAAAACTGAAAACAAAAGTAATAGAAGAACCGAAAGTTACCGAAAAAAAACAACATGAACAAATAATCTGATTATTTTTGGTGTGCTAGAACGAAGAAAAATTAATTGGACTACATAAAAAACTTCTGATAACAAACTTAAAAATAGATCTACCGAACAACGATATCGATAACATTCACCGAATAGGTTTAGAGCTGTTTACAGTGCGAAATACAAAAAATATTTCTATTGATTGGAACGTACAAACAGAGATTCTACTTTATATTATACCATCGTGAAATCCCACTCATCAGGATTGTTATTTAGACAACCAACAATTGTCTATCGCACCGAGCAAGCCGGAAAAAATCTGACTCAACCGCGAATCGAATCAACATTGAAAAAACGTCGTCGAATATACGACAGCGCCGTAGCCCGCTAGACCACCGACCAGTGCTCAATTCCCCAACAAAACTCCAATTCCTTTCGATAACTGAAGCCTCACTGAGTTATCACAAATATCACGTTACCTTTTCCCGTCAGCCATCTTACAAGTACAACTTCTGTCGAATAGTCCGCTTATCAGGGCCAGTCCATTTTTATTGTTGAAATTGCCGCCAATGTTTGATTGAGGATGCTGCTTCAAACACAAATGTATTGAAATTGTTCGTGTCAATGATGATTTCTTATTCATTTCATGTAATGATTGGGAATAAATTAGTATACAAATCTCGGTAAAAGATAAAATTTCTTTCTCAGCAAATATCTTATTTTGGCTTTCACTCTTGGTAAATTATATTTTTTCTCGGGATAAATGATTAATTTTCTGCCTCTGTATGTAATGTAAGTACTATTTTTCATTCCTAGAAATTTAACTTGAGTGTTTTGTCAATTTCTTGATGAAGATTCAGGAAATAGAAAATGATTTTCTCGATAAGTCCGAATTTAATGATCAGAAAGGAGTTACTTCAAATAGTTCTCTAAAAAAGGAATAACTGTATCTATTAGAAAAAACACTAGTTTTTTTTTTCTGATTTAAAATAAATAAGAATTAGTAACTTCAAATAGTTGTCTAAAAAAGGAATTACTGTATCTATTAAAAAAAATACTAGCTTTTTCTTCTGATTTAAAATAAATAAGAATTAGTATTGATATCTATACAAGAATAGAAGTGCATATTTCATGAAAATACGAAGAAAAAAATATTCTACAACAAAATATTGACTTTCAAATAGTACAACTGATTCTAATTCACTTACTGATAGCAAATATCATTGAACAGTCATATTCTAGTGGAAATGGAAATTTACCCCTTTTTATTGAGGAATCATTTCAATTTGTATTGTTCTGATTTTTAATCATTTGATGAGTCTTTAATTTGTCTAGGATAGAGGATAAGTGATCATTTCTCTTATTCCAAAGCCATCCCGATATTTTTCCTAAAACAATCTAGTTGAAACTCATAATTGAACCGTGGACAATTCACCTACTGGTGGTAGGAATTCGAATTCTCATTATGCAACTCCTATTGAAATACCTAGAAAACATATCGAATAAAAAAAAATCAAATGGGGAAATAGTATATTGTTCACTAGGTAGAAAAGGCCTATCATTTTTGGACGACTGTGAAGATCGCTACACAGAGTCCAGGAATGTGGCTTTTCCACTAGTTTTCTGCAAATCGTTTAGAATTCAACAGATATTGATTAATTTTGAAAGAATCGCGAAAAATTTTATTCAGAAATAAATGATGCTTCGAAATTCGTCATGAAATCATTTGGGTTACTTTGGAAACTGTTTTCAATCATGTATGTATAACATTAACAACTGTAAGGAAATATTGACCTTTTTAATAAATTTTGTCTGGAACGTCAAAATTCCCTAGCGATTTGCGAAAAAAGGATTTATACTACTGCGAAAACTGAATTTGAAATGAGAATCTTAATCCAGAAAATTTAGCTGCAAAAATGGTAAAACCTTGCAATTTTTTCGTCCAGCACCAATTTGTACAAAAATTTGGGAATAGGCTTATTTCAGCCTCTAGTTCCTTTTCTATGTTGTGCCGTTGTAGGCTTTTTGTTTTTTAGGGGTGAAAACTACCCCAATCGTAAATGTAGATGTTAAACGGCTATATCTCGCCGAATATTCGCTTTACAAAAAATATGCACACAGGAAAATTTTTTGTCATCAAAAAAGCTACATTTAAAATTGGTCAAACTTCGTGGGTGGATTGATTGTACATATATAAAGAGAATCACAGAAGGGTGGCGATTTATTTTGATTAGGAGGTACTTTGGGGGTTGTTTTCACAGATTTTTTTCCTAGGAAAAAGCAGGTACCGATCTTATTTTGATCATAAGTCGGTCAATTTTCATACTAGAAATTTTTTTTTGGTTAGTTTGGAAGCACTAGTTGAATACTTTAAATAAAAATCCATGAGCTTTCTTCGAAAAATGCAAATGTTTCTCGTTACCGTGCTGGGTAATCGCACGTTAAAAGGTAAGGCCTCGTTGATCCATTGCTCGCACAAGTTTCGACTTCTGAGGGTTGACGTTCGTCAGCTGGTTAACGGAAACGAACAATTTTAGAACAACGAACAATTTCGCTTCAAATCTTCCAATTTATACATTTGACGAAAAAAGCTAAGCATTAATTTGCTGTATCTCAGTTCGCATTTGTCGAAGAAAAATTATAAAAAGCATTGTTTTGGTTTTTTTTAAAGCTACAATTTGGCTCTCCACACTTTTTTTGATAAAATGCATATATTTAGAGTTATTCGCAAAAAACCATTAGAAAAAGTCGATTTTTTTCGTCAAAACACTGTTACTTTCAACTTCGAATGACTCAAAAGATATTACTTTTACGAAAAAAACGTAGACAACATTTTTTTCTTAGAATTACTTTTTCCGTCGATTCCTGCAGTTAAAATGTAATAAATAATTTCCACCCCCGAGATGGGGTGGCAACCACCCTCAAGACTCCAGTGTACAGCAGCATGATATAGATAATAATCCTCGAGCTATTCCCTACCTTCTGTGAAAATTTCAAGTAAATCCATGGTGGACGAAAAAATTGCAAACCAAAATGCTTAATTTTCTGGAGTATCTATTGAAAAACCCATAGCAATCAGATCTACAAGTTCACTTTCCACCACTCTCGTAAAATGGAATTATATATGGACGTTATTTGGCGATAGGAACATGTGCTTACATACGTTACTGTTAAATTTGCGTATATTGCTCATTTCTGAAGTTGTCTCAAAACTGATATTTCTGTGGTAATTTTCAAGTGAATATGTTTCGATTAATAAAATAAAAAAATTGTCAACATCCACATTTTAATTAAAAACTTCGTATAGAGTGTTGATCAAAAACGAATTAATGAAATATTGCAGTGAAAAGGGGAGATATATAAGAAATATAACAATAAAAAGAAACGAAATTGAAATTGATATATTGGAATCAAGAATCTGAAAAATCACAATAAATATTTTTTTTGTAAATGCTTTGTTCGCAGTTTCAAATTTTGAAGGATGCCTTTTTATCAGGTGCTCAGTGGTTAAACCCAACCCAAATTATGTAAAATCTACCGATATTTTCAAACACTCAAAGAATGCCTTGTGCAGGCGAGGAGCGGCCAGAATAGAGCGTATAACTGATTTTTGGTAGCGTATTTATTTTTATTTCAATCATATGGAATTTCAGATAAAACCTACAGTGCATTTTTCGAAAATTATGATGAATTAAAATGAAAGAATTGAAATGAAGAGTTGGACATCAATGAATTAATTGAAAAAAAGGCATGGTAAATTATCCAGAAGATCATAGACGCTTTCTTGAGACTTACAATAGCTAAGGACTATAGGCCTCATGAGCGGCAGTGTTAGTTGTGGTCCCTTCATCCATGGAACGTGGTAGAGTTAAATTATTGTGCAGTGAACGAGAGTAATATTTGACTCAATGTGCTGAATACAAGTCAGCTATTTGTTATACCCTGCATGACCCAGAAACACTGAAGATTAGTTCAAAAGTTCATCTGAATTCCATCCCGACATTGAAATACAGCCGTTACCACTATATATTCATTTTGCTACTGTTGTAGGTCTGGATATCCTCGTTCAGAATGTAGCTGTGAATCCAGTAATGGGAGTGGCCGTCTTCGATTGTTCTGAAAAAGCTTGGGACAAAATATTCGAGGTTAACGTCAAGACGTCATTCCTTCTCTCGAAGGAGGCCATACCGTTGTTGAAAAAGAGCAAACCCGGCAGAATCATTTACATTTCTTCTATGGCAGCCTTCAACACATCACACGTCGTTTTAGGCGCCTATGGTGTGAGCAAGGTGGCGTTGCTTGGTTTAACAAAATATGGCTGGTTGAAACTGGGAGAATTCAACATAACAGTAAACTGTGTGGCGCCAGGCTTGGTCGAAACCAAGTTCTCAAAGGAGTTCATGAGAGATCCAGAGGTCGACGAGAAGGTGAGAGGAAACAAAACTATTCCTCTCAGAAGGTGGGTTGATATATTGAGTTTTCTTTATTCTTTGAATACCGTTTCGTCGACGAAAGATATTAATCGAAATGGAAGGACAGAACTGTAAAGCTTCGATCTGTGGAAAAAAAATGTATCTTCTATTTTGAAATCAATTTTTGCCTTCCGTGAAAGTTTACTTGGACAGGTGACAAGTTCAAAAATATTCCTGAGTTCAAACTTCCTTTGTCTACATAATTAACTCTATTAAATCTTGTTTCCATACTTATGCGATGGAAAAAAAACAGATAATTACTATAAAATCACGAATATTGAAATTGAATGACATGGTGAAACAATTTAATATATCTCAATCATTCCCAATGAATTAGCAGAGGTTGATTGAAAAGCGAGTTCTATAAAGAATCAGGAATAGTTCATCGTTCGAGGTATGGAAATATTTCATGAAGATCTATGTACTAGAGTCTGCTTTTCTGAAAACATTGGAAGCGTGAACTTTTAGGAATAGGATGTATGGTTTTTTGGTACGACAGGGCAGAGACTTTCAAAATACTACAACAATGATATCCATCTACTACTGCTACATTAGGAGTAAATTAGGATATGGGACAGTAATATGGTACCCACTGTATCATATTCGTATTCACAACTTGGAACGTGTTCAAAGGAGATTTTTGAAATACCTTTCTTTCAGAACAACTGGATTATATCCTGAAAGGGGTACTTCAATTTTGTATCCCTTAATGCACGTAGAATGTTTCTGAGTGTCATATTTCTTTACAATAGGCAAAGTTATATGTGAGGATTTATTGTCTGGAATTAATTTTTCTGTGCCTCAGTTTAATTCCAGATACCACAAAACTTTCTATCATGAAAACTATAGAACGACTGTTTCGCGAAAATCACCAATTGTAGTAATGTGTCAAAATTTCAACAAAATATATCAGAACTGTGACATATTTTTGTTTTCAAGGGAGCATATATATATAGATGTATTGTGAATCTTCATATATAAGCTAATATCAATTGAAATTAACATTTATTATTTGCATAGATGAGTGAATCACAACTCTTGAATGTATAATCTTTTTTTTGCACTTTGTTTAATCCTATAATTGAAATATATTACATTAAATTCAACATTTTCTGTAATAGGGTGTTGATTCCGTTGGAAATGGCTATCTATCTATATATCTATAGATGGTGGAAGAATCGAATTCTAACATCTTTTGACATTTGTATTCCAATTTATTCGAATTTTGCTAGCAAGTTTTCTATAATTTCATTGTTCCTTTCAACCAGCTATTTGTTAATCCCAGATCAATTCTCTACCGTAGTTTTCTAAGTTATTTGTCGTTTATCTGCCGTTGCTTCGAATTATTAGTTTTTTTCCGTTTATTCAGTATTTAATTTATGTGTTGTTTTAAATAGTGTTTCATAATGGATATCAAACGCTGTTGTATCATTTGTGATCGAAATAATCAAGAATCTATTCAACAATATCAAGTTCCGATGGTTAGTACAAAACATTCAAAATACACGTACTTAAGTTCAACTGGTCAATATAACGCGATCTGTATTCTAACGCTGAACACAGTTCAGTTTACTTTGATAAAAGCTATATTTGTGTTATTTGCTGATTGCTTTACAGAATTTCCAGTTAATTATATTATTTCCAAGTTCCAGCATCTGTGACCATGGTTGTTACATGCCCTGTAAAAGGATGCAATAACAAAAATGTAAAATCGTGGAATAAAAGTTCTTTCAAGAGAGTGTTTTCAAATACTAGGCCAAGAGCCAGAGCAAAAAAAGTAGGTTCATAATGCAATCTTCTACAGAATTGATTTTCTTGTTGGAAAATGTTTGGGGGTGTCCCCTGAATATAAATTCGAGTTGGCGGGACAGGGGGGGCTTGAGTTTCAGCCGCCATCTTGGAAAACACGTTTTATCAAATATCTCGTGAACCGTGCATCGTACGGTAGGGATCATTTTCGTAGATAATAAAATTCTCTTCAACTTTTATTCGAAACTTTTTTCCGTATAGTGCATAGGTTTTCATTTATAGCGCGCCAAACTTTTCCCAGCATGGTTATTGCTAAATATATAGTTAACGGTTGATGAAACAGTATAAATGGCAGTACCCCCCCCCCCCCGTCCCGCCAACTTGAATTTACATTCAGGGGACACCCCCGAACATTTTCCAACAAGAATATCAATTCTGTAGAAGATTGCAGAAAAAAGTACCTGGCTCTTGGCCTATACGGTTTTCTTGTACAGCGCCATAATAGCCTGCACTTTAGCAATCTTCCTAATGAATTGAAATTACTCAGGTTGATCTGGACTATGGAGGCTCCAATTCATTTCGAATTAAACACTATAATGCTCAATAAACTGTATATTGACTTACTATCTTTTCCATGTAATCCAACTCCACTACCTTTCACGTCGATACCGATATTTCGAAGAATCACATCAAATCATCTGAAGAAGCGCCGAATAGTAAAAATTTCTATGAATTCTGATATTAATTCCTCATAACCTACTTCGAGAATATGAATCGAAAGCATCTATCTGTAATATATGTATCAAGATGCTTATATGTATTTACGTCTAAACAGAAACAGACACACCTCAAAAATATAGCGAATTCTTAGGTAGGAACTCGTGCAAATTTTGACAGAATTCGTGTATCTTTATCC
Organism: Zygogramma bicolorata; assembly: GCA_032362365.1. NCBI lineage: Eukaryota > Metazoa > Arthropoda > Insecta > Coleoptera > Chrysomelidae > Zygogramma > Zygogramma bicolorata. Next base: position 75,570 of record JAVJAQ010000146.1, read on the forward strand.
TTCATTAAGTAGAGTGTTGAAAAAAGAAAGTAACATACTGACTTTGCACGAGTTGTTCTAGGAAATTCGCTAATGGAAATTTCGTCAGACTTTATAATGTCATGTGTCTAGAGTTGCCGCTTAACGCCATCTTTAAAGAAATTTCAAGTACGTGAATTTTCTTGGATGTCATTATCAAGTGGGTCTAACGTTTCTGACGAAAACACTAACATTATACTGGTATGGAAGTCATTTCACCAGGAATATATGCATCTTGCACTCATCTCTTGACTATATCCCAATATTCCCAATTCGACTTCATTTTTTTGCAGACTTGGCCAACCCGCAGAGATCGCTGGTGTAGTTGCATTCTTAGTTTCGGACGAAGCTTCGTATATAACAGGGGAAACAATAATTGTTTCAGGTGGAGTTACCTCAAGATTGTGAGAGAAATAAAAAAATATATATTAACTTCCGTTTATTTGAAGTTCAATGAAATTTTTTGAAAACACTTCAACATAATATGACAATGGTATGCTTTCATTGAAAGTCATTGATGTAGTTATATAGTTGTCTTAATTTTCGTCTTGTTTTATTTATTATAAGTAAATCTGATAGTGGAGGATTTATTCAATATTGAAATCTGCTGTAATAAATGCTCAGTTGAAGCCGTGCTTAATACAACTTAACTTGCTTAAAATGATATACATTCTATTTAGTATGTGAATGCTTCTTTTGATGTATTATTTTTCCCAGTTATGTTTAAAATGATAAACAGTTGTACGAAATATCCTTTATATCGCTTACCTGTTACTGATGTATTTTACATAGTTTGGTTGAGGGTTATGAATTCATCGTGTTATGCAAGAAACACAAAATAATTCTCCTCTGAATTATACCAAACGTGAAAACCAACAGTTTTACTACTGCATACTTAAAAATAGTATATTGTTAATCAGGTAGAAAAAGCTCAACATTCCTTAGATTATAAAAAATATATAGTCTTCTGATTCAGTATCTTGTTTTTTTTGAAGATGCTAACTTTGTTAGCGAAATTTTCATCGAGTGCAAGTTACATTATTTCAGTATCAGGCAATTGATCTCCACAAAAAATTTCAGAAATCAATATTCCAATATAAATATCAAACTATTGACGTCATATGAAGGGGAATAAATAATATTCATTAATTTGGCCTCTAACTTCATGCAAATTTCAGACGATTATGGGTGACATCAGTAATAAGCGAATTGACAGACATTCGTTTAATTTTGTGCTGAACATTCCAATTGTTTTCAATGACTCAGTCATAAAAACATGGCAAACAATGGTGCTCATATTGTATCCATCCCATTCATTTTATATTAGGTCGGTGATTTTCAAAAGAATAGATATATCAGTTGATATAATCATATTTATCGGAATATAGGTCTCAACGATTCCATGTGAAAATTCCAGAGGAGTATAACTTCTACTTTAACAGTTAATGCAACGGTTTTGAAGAATATTTACCAGATAACTTGAGTATTACTGAAAATATAATGGTAGGTCCCAATCTTTTACTGCTTGTAACAGTGCTTCGTAAAACGAGTAAACACGCTATTTGACTGATTCATTAAAATGTTACTTCAAATGTTGAAAATATAACGTTCGCTTCCATTCAATAACATAGATTCTGCTCAGATTTATTTCTAACATTTTGTAACATATCGGATGTTATGCTTGCACTTTGCAGTAATCCGTTGGTGAAGATTTTTTATGGATTCAGACTTCGTAGCAAAATAAGAAAAATTCAAGTCTTCCCAAAGAAAGAAGTCCAAAGGCGATATGACAAGTTACCTGGCAGCACATTCAAATCCACCGTCTGGGAAACCGGTTACCTGAAAATTTGTCTACAGGAAATGACGCCAATCATCATGATCGCAGTCATCTTCTATTATTTGTGTAATAAAAGGATAAATCGCATCTTTGAGTATTGCCAAGTAGACTTTACTAGTTGATCTTCCAGAAATTGAGGAGTGCTTCCTTGAAATGACTTACCAATATGTCACATCAGAGGGTATTATCAGGGTACTGGGTACGAACGCCACTGAATACATGGAAGTAACTGTCATCCTAGTAATGGCAATTATTCCTATTTCCAGCTATATTCAAACAAAATATGCACTCATTGGTAAAATCAATTTCAAATAAAAGGTAAATTTCTGGCTCATGTGTTCGAGAGATTGCAGCCTTCTATCAGGATTATCCTTGTTAAATTTCTACTGATTTAATTTTTTACTCATGAAATTTATTCGCATTTAAAATCCGTATTATAGACGAACGAAAGACCACTCAGGGGTCTCCTACGTAAGTCTTCGGCCAGTTGACAGGTAATCTGTATACGATTCAAATGAACATGCACCAAAATAGAGATTTCCACAGCTTCATTTCTGATGGGATTATCCGGTTGGTGTTTCAAATTAGAGACAGATCTTAGGTTATCTGAAGATCTAGTAGAATGACTATGAATATCAGCATGGTAACACCTTATATTTTTCAAATACTGGTTGGCAGTGGTCACGATAACTTGCCCCATCGAGAATTCGTATAGCTCTCTTCTGTAGTCTGGATACTCTGATGGAATGAGTTGAGTTACCCCTGAGGAGTGTGTCATAATTTAGGTGTGTATGAAAAAGTGAATGATACCACTAAAACTAATAAATTTCACTAATTCTCCTATGTTATTCCGTTGTTCTGACTGACTTATTAACGATCCTACTGTTACCTGATGAAAACTATTTATCTTTATCAAACCCAAGATAAATCTGCAAAGTCATGTAAGAGCAGAAGTATTTAATTTTCGTGTACTATGCCTGCAACGTATTTCAAAAGTAGGTGATGATTCATACCACGAATTTTATGATGTTCAATAATAGTTATAGTAGTAGTAGTAAAACTTGCACAGACTTGCATGTTTAGTTTAATACCGTGGCTAATACGACTAAAGCGCGAATCCCACTATACGTAACGTCACCGTCACGTCTCCGCACCGTCACCATCACGGTAAATATTCTTACATTGCAAGCAATGAACTTAATCACACTATCAGTCACGTCCACCTCCCGTCGCCGTCATTGCTTGCAATGTAAGAATATTTACCGTGATGGTGACATGACGGTGCGGAGACGTGACGGTGACGTTACGTATAGTGGGATTCGCGCTTTATTGTTGCTTAAAACTATTGAAAATGCTCACATAACCAATACAGTTTCAATCTTAAAAACGTAAGAGCTCTTATCGTCAGAAAATTATGTGATTTTAACAGAAGACAGATGCAGATTGAGTTCTCCTGGATCACTTTTTTCGATAACGTAATTTATTTCTAATCTTTTTTTGTACCAAGATCAATGCCATTTCAACTTCTTGGAAACATTCAGAACTCTTTCGATGTGCTCTTGGAAATATTCGATTTCATCTCGGGATATTTTTTCCCTGTTGTATGCCTCTTCAGTTAATAAAAGAATTTCAGTTATGTGCCCATATGTTTTGTAAGTGTCAATTTTTCTTTTGGAAATATTTTTGTCTCTGGATGTTCGAGTAAATCAATGTTCTTCCTTCTCCATTTTGGGTGTTTTAACATTCACTTTTTGTGATTTTTGTTATTTTTATATGCCTCTATATTTCTCAGTCTGCTTCAACTTCTCCTTCAGAGAACTTAGGAATCATGAAGCCAAAATCAAATACCAAAAACCTTTCCTAGTTTTTGGTGGTAAATAAACAATAAGCTCCGTAACAGAGAACAAACACTTCTGTGATAAACAAGAACTGAAGAATTGCCACCCCGATTCATCGAGAAACGATTTGCTGATTTGCAATGTTTATTTTTCCAACCTTGTATTCACTAACAGTATGCTGATGAATTGGCAATCTTTCAAGTCTCCTGATTGCTTTTTTCCTTCAATTTTTGTTTTTTCAACGGTAGCCACATCGTCTGGCAGCGTCGAAAGTTGAATGTTCTTCACGACCTGTCTCAACGAAAAAACAATTCGTTTCGTTCAACTTTATTTAATTTAGCTAAGTGCATGCTGGTAATTTGCCGCAGGTGTTGGTTTGTGAGAGATGGATTTGTTAAATGTAAATGACTTGTTTGTTAATGAACGTATCGCGTGGCAGAAGAGCTTGCATTTCAATCATTTATGATTTTTCATTTTTTTGGACTAAAATTAGGATGGGGAATTTTCAGTTGTTACGTCGAACTGAACATATTTGAATCATCCAAAGTACAAAAGGATTTAATATCGACGAAAATGAATGAATTCCTGGTGGAGATAGGATCAAAATAGGGAGGGATGCTTCTCGTGGAAGAAGATATGGGTAACGAAGTGTTTATTTTGGATGAAGATGATTACTTTGAGAGGGTGAAACTTGACAAATCAAAAAATGCCAAGCAATCTGATGCCCAAAATGATTACAAGCTTGAAAAATTAATTGAAATAATGTAAGAGATGTGTGTATGGTTTTGAACAGGAGGGTATATTGTTGGAAGAACAGTAGAATCTCTTCTTCGCACAAACTGATTCGAGCAGGGAAAATCTGAAGAATCCATCGCCAGAATAGAAACAGTAGACGATATGAACATGACTTATTAACCTAATGAGTATGAGTTCATCATTAATATTATTATAACGGTAACAGTCAACTCCCAAGTATACAATTATAAACCTCGGAGATAAAACTTTCATCTCTCAAATTAGAAAATGGCAAATTCAATGAAATCTTATTTGTTCTACCATATAGGACCATAGGACATAAGAGACAGTGAGGGGTACTGTCGTTGTGGCAATGCTGATGAAACTGTGAAGTATCTGCTTTGCGAGTGCCGAAGGTATGTTCAGTAAAAGGACTGAGTTCCTGGAAGGGGTGGAATTTTTATTCCCAGATAGAACCCAACTAACATTTTTAGTTATAATTACGTTAATCTTACCTTCGATCAGGTCGGCGACCTTTCTGAAAGAAGACTAGATTACGTAATTTTTACCTTGTAATCACCAATGTGGGGAAAAAATTCGAAGTAATTTGGACGTCGAAAAATGAAATATTTGGACATTTAGTTTACTAGGTTGAGGGTGAAAATAAGTAATTTTGACATGAAATTGGTCAGAAATAAGTAAATATCAAGCTTAAATCAACCTTTCTGTTACCAATTATTCCCTTGGACGTCTGAGTAAACAAAGAGAGGTTTCTTTATATGAATAGCATACATCTATACATATTATCTCTATCACAACTTCTCATAATTTGGTTGCCACAACGAATCAGCTATGGTCTACATAAAATGCTGACAATAAGTATGAGAATATAAAAATTATTGTCATACGGTAGCTACATGCTCTCTCCTCAACAATATTCTCCTTGCGTCGCGAAATTTTCTGTAAAATGATGGTTCTTACCTTCATAAAATTCACGGGCTTCTTTAAATATGCGATTTAATGCAAACATAATTTAGATTGATTGCACATGTTTGAATTTCTTCTCCAAAAAACACTCTTTTAGCAAAGTTATGGTTTTAAATTGTCATATGCTTCCATTATTTAGAAATAAATCGTCAGAATAAACTAAAATTCAATATATTGTCGATATTTATTGATGGGTAAAACAGATATTCTAATTAAATATGGCTTAATTTTTTAAATGTACCTATAAGTCAATATTCTTCTTACGGTATGAAATCAAGTTAATAATTGAACTATTAGACCTGTTAAATAACCTAGTCATATTTAGGTCAATATTCACCAAGAGAGAATACCAAATAATTCATTGGGTTATGATGACATTTGCTTCGTAAATTATACCCTAAATAATACCGTAATTCAAACCGCCCCAATCCTTGCGACGGTTGGGTCATTTTTGAAGGAGAAAATAGGTAATTTCTCACAAGTTTCTTGCTCTGAAGTGGCTTATGGAATTTGGAGGGGATTTACTGGTGATTACTTTCCTGTAATTAACCACGGTTGCGTCTTATAAATTATTTATACTTCGAAGTTGAATATTCAAGGCCTGTACTACCAGTATTATCCTTTTTTTGACATTTCTTCCCGGCATGTGGAATAACTGTCTCAAAATGTTAGTTGGGAACATAATTCAATCAGGATATCCCAATTCATTAACATGTTTCAAACGCAGGAATGTCAAACCATTGTTCATAAGATATCAAGAATAATCTTAAATTTGCACTGAATGTAGGGTCTTCAAAATATTCTCAGCTCGTTAGTCATGATCAGTATGGAATATCCTCGCTAATATCTGTCAAATGTCCCCAGGACATCATGGTTATCTAGCACTGGCAACATTGTTCTGCTGTGAAAATCTGAGATATCTAAAGTTCAGCTCTAGAATTTCCCAGAGATATCTTGAAGATTTTTCATCAATATGAAAACCATGCAGCCAATATATCCCCATGGGGTCCTGTACCCCATCAATCCTAGAATTTTCCTGGGTACATCTGAGAGATGCCCACTGGAAGCAATAATCTTGCAGGATCTGATCCCAAACATGACCAAGATTCATTCCTGGTGTATCTTGAGGTTATAATTTGGAAATATATTACGAGAATATCTTATACCCACTTGGAAAATTGTAACATTTCCATGTCCTGATTCTCTGTTTGGGATGCTTACTGAGTAGGAATGGTTGAGACCGGACCTGAGAGAATTGTTCTGAGTTGACTCAAATCATTATGTCTACCTGACGACTTCAGTTTTCAAAAATTCGTAACTTTCTGATTCAGAAATTGTTGCTGGTTTTTGTGCAAATCACAATTAATGCCATGAACTCGACAATGTGGGGAACATTTTTATAATTCACCTCAATATATCGATGCATCTAAAATTGACACACTAAAATTCCGAATAAATAAAGAAGTGATGCATTTATTCAACTGTGGTTTCACAAATCACCGAAAAAACATACATACATAATATGCGATCAGTTGAGTCAATATATTCCTTGTCACACCAATGAAATTTCATGTAACTGGCAGCTGAGTCTCGATTTTATGAATGTGACCATTGTGTTCGAAAACGGGTACACAGAGAAAAAATATAATTGACAGTATTTCGGAACATCGAATTCGGGACAAGTTCATCAAGTTATAATCAGCTGGACCAGTGAAAATAATAAAAACAGTTCATTATTATCGAATGGAAATGATAAAAGTCTACTGGACCAATTGTTTCAAAATGGCAATTTGTTATAAAAAAAGAAGATGAAGATCATAAGAGTAGCTATGAAACTCGTCTTTAGAATGATGAAATTTCCTCTATTCGAGAAGAAGAAAAAAGATTTTTTTTATATATGCAGATTCACATAAAAGGGAAACCCTGTAATCTTCAAAGAACACCGCGTGAATCAAGGGACATGAGGTACGAAATAACATTCACTTTGAATTCAGGAAAAACCTCTTTCGTCAAGGAGTTCCAAAGCTCAGCTGTTTTATTGAAAAAAGATCCCTGAGCAAGAGAGGTTCGACAGGTATTCAAATTCACAACAAAGGGGTGGGAATTCTGTACTCGTCGAGTCATCCGTGTAGATATTGCCTAGGGTGGAACGATCGATAACAATTCAGAAGAGCACCGACCGTGAAAATATCTATAGAAGAGAGACAAGTCTCCGACCCTTTTACGATGTTCCAATGAAATGACCGAGTCTGTGCGCGAAGAATCACCAACAAGATCGATCTCACATGGTTTTCCCATGAGAGATTATCACTGATCGTAATTCCTAGCATCGCGATACTTGACTTTGCAGGAATAGTTACTCCTGACATCTGAATACTAGATGATGATAGATCGGCTTTCCTTGAGAAGAGATATGCTTGGGTTTTCCTAGCATTGAATTCCATCAAGTTCATGTTACTGCTTCTCCAGTGATGTATTTGCTTTGGTTTCATGTTAGTTCTCTTAGTGTTTTGTTTTGTTTGACAATTTCTATACGATGCTGCAATGTATTGTCTTGGAAAATAAATGATCTATCTATCTATCTACCCCATTCTATTATTTTTTTATTATTTTATTATTTTTACCAAGTCGTCGTTAATTTTATTGATGTGAATGTTTTTAAAGTAAAGCCCATGCTTAAGGATGAATACTCAGGTTGAAGACAATACCCCTCTGTAGGAATGTCATTTTAATTTCAATATGTTTTTCGAAAATGAAAGAAAACTTCATTTCGTATCAATTTGAACAGGTAAAATGGTTTCACCACGACTATTATATAATATACCCATTATACGTCTGTTTGCTCGACCTCAATTATACCCATTATTCACTGTTGTCAGATGCTTTCTGCGACTAACTTGTCCAAAGGGTTCAATTATCACAATGGTCAATAACTGTAAGAAAATATCTTGTAATATAAATAACATCTTGTAAGATTAGATATGTTTTATTTATCGAGCTGAATACATAGATTTTTGTGTTAATTATTATAAGATATTATAGGATTATTATATTTTTTGATAACTATGACGAACAATTATGCAATGTATGGAATATTTTAGAATGAAATGAAAGTGTTTCAAAAAATATGTGTGAAATGTAAAAAAAAATTTAAAAACTTCAACAAAATTTTGTATTAGTTGTGGATAAAGTATAATATTCCACTCGCGTATAATGGCTTTCATTCTCTTGGTGATTTAGCCCTCCCGCCTGCGGCTCGTGGCTGTAAACTACACCTCGTGAATGATAGCCGTCATTATACGTTCGTTGATTAATATACTATTAACCAATCTCTCCAAGAAGCATACAAATCATCAACCGCAGCGCTAGGAATAGCACGTTAAAAAAATCTAAGTCCTCGTTGGTTGGCACAAGTTTTGACTTTTTTATGGTTGTTGTACCAGTTATCCACAGGTCTATCTCATTTTCAGCACTACTCTATGTTAAAAATGGTTTAGGCTTATTTCGATTGTTGGGGTTTTGGAAAATCATAACAGTGAAATCTTCATTCAGCATACCTAAAAAATCATAAAACGAGCTGGAATTACGATCTGAAAATTCCTGTGCTGGCGCTTCTGCTCTGATCCCATAAACTTTGATGAGTTATAACTTCAAGTAGTTCGATAAAAAAACCATTAGGACTTGACACGCACTACACAAAAAATGATGGGCTTCATATTTATAGTTACTAGTGAAAAAAAATGTGAAAATTAGATGTTAGAATTTAATGCGAATTTCTGGATATAACACAATTCGGAAAGTACTTTTAATCCTTTATTCAGTCCAAGACTAATGTGTATATGTACAAATAAAAATTACATAGAGATAAAAGATATTTTAACATATAGCTTAAGGAACAGGTACATAAAATAAACCAAACTGAAATACATTGGCCACAAACAGACACCAAGAAACATTGTCAAAAAAATAAAAGAACAATGAATATCTCTGTCAAGGTTTGCACTCAGCCAGCATCAGGTTCTTTAATTTTACCTTGAATACAGGTAGTGTATCTAAATTTTTCAGTTCATTTGGGAGGTCATTGAAATGACTTAATCTTATTTTGAATATAAAAACCATTGTTTGATATAAGAACATCCTATCAACTGAAAGCCATTTCAAAGAACTTAGCATTTCATTAATATGTGTTCATTTAGAGCAGCCTAATTTTGTTCTCATTTCCCGATTCTGGAGTTTTTGCAAACGGTTCATTTTATTTTTGCAAATATAGAATGGTAGAGCAGCAGTTAAAGTGAGGATGTATCAGTGTGTTGTTTGTAATAGTTTTCGACCATTCCGAGAGTAAACTGGAGCACCTGAATAAATAGTTAATTTTGAATGAAATTGTTTTAATTATGTGATATGCCTGATTTCTGAATTCTTGTTCTCGATCAATATTGACTCATCGACTCATTGTTTACTTTTATTTCACAATAATTTTTTACAAACTTATCATATTCCTTGTTATTAACTATCATCATGAATTTAGTTTTGTTTGTATTTATCTTAAGTTTGTTAACACATCACCATTCAGATACATGTTCCATAGTTTCATTCATTGTCTCTACTACAGCCAAAAAAATCTGAATTTGAGAAGTGGATCAGAGCGTCATCTGCAAACAAGTGAATCGAGCACCTCTCCAACATTTTCCACCATTTGCATTTTTCGGAAATACTATTGTTAGGATTTCAATGGTCCACCTAAACGGTTTGACCGATTTTTCCAAAAATCCTCTTACGATAAATTTTCGATGGCCCACTCTGCATGTTCGATTACCAGATTTCATAGAATCTCATAGTCTGGATCTACTGATGACAATTTTCTGTGTCGTGACCCGAATTTTATTTTTGTGTGGATATTGGAGTGGAAATATCAGTCTGATATTTGTATTCCTGTGACTTAACATGCTTGTTCCTCAGATAAATAATCTTTGGATTGAAGTCAAGATATCTCACAACTAATGTCAAATCATTGCAAGTCGGAAACTCATAAGAATTGGATTCAATTTTCCAAACGAAACATTGATTAAAGACAAACCCGGGTCACTGAATGCTTCGGAATGTTGAGAGTAATTTTGGAAGTACGCCTCCATGGGGTATTATCCTAGTTAGGGTTTTTAGATGACCCTATACAAGTATCCGAAGATTAGGATATGTCATGTTGTCACTCATGTCAATTTTGATTAGAAGCTAAGATGTGCTACTCATCGTTCTATTTTTAAACTTCTTCGTTTGTAGTACTGTTGAAAACTGATAATACACGACGTATTTTGTAACTGAACTTTATTCTACTGCAAAACCCTGTGCAACAGGTTATGGGCCCAGAAAAGTTCAACTAAATAAAAGTCTATAAGAAGTCAGTAAGTTACTACGTTTACCAACTATGGGAAGTGAAGACGTTGATTTGAGTCAATGTGAAATCCTCATGGACAATAGCAATTTTGCGATGTGGAAATTCGACCTTTTTATTCTGCTGAAATCGTCCAACCTCGACGGTATCGTTTTGGGAACCGAGAAGTGCAGTGAAAAGGCGAACGAACAACAAAAACGCGAGTGGGTACTGCGCGATGCAAAAGCTCAGAAGTACATTGTTTTTACGATTGACAAGCGGAATAAAATCCACCTTATGAATTGTAAAACTTCAGCTGAAATGTATAGCAACCTGAAGAAGCTCTTTGATCATGACGACGCACAAGTGAAAAACAATTCAATGGAAGAATTTTTCAAGTTTCAGTACGACGAAACTGAAGACATGCAAACTAACTTGAGCAAGCTTGAAAACATTATTTGTAAGATAAACGGTACTGAAACCCCGAAAAAGGTTAATGACGATATGTACATGGCTCGAATTCTTTCAATTTTACCTAGCAGACTCCAACCCCATTTTGACATGGCTTGGGATTCAACGGCTATCTCCGATCGAACAGTGGATAATCTAAAAAGAAGGTTGATAAAGGACGCTGCAAAAAACGTCCAGTCAGCATCATCAAGTGCCCCGGTGTCTTTCAAAGCCCAAGTTAACAATAATGTGGAATGTCACATATGTAAGGGAAACCATTATGCCCGGAACTGTCCCAAGAAGAGTTCAAAGAACAAGGGGAAAAAGAAGTTTTCTCAATGTGAATCATGTGGTCGTACTAATCATGAGCAAAAGAACTGTAGATACAAAAAGCCTTTTGAGTCGAATCAAAATAGAGCAAGTTTTTTGACATATGAAGCACCTCAAGAAAGTACTTTCCGTGCCAGTGAGGGTAAAACTTCAAAATCAGACAATATGTGGGTGCTGGATTCAGGGTCGACATCCCACATGTCACATAATGAAGAAATTTTAACCAAGAAATTTGATGCCAATACCACAGTTCATACCTCCAAGAAAGGCGAATCTATGAAGGCCAAAGCAGTGGGCCGTATCGAAGCTGCTGAATGTACCTTAAATGACGTGTTGTTCCTACCGGGTTTGGACAGAAATCTTTTGAGTGCTAGTGCCATCACACAAAATGGCGGCCGAATTCAATTCGAAAATGACAGAGTCATGGTATACAAAGATGATGACATCATACTGACTGGCAAAAAGGACCATTCGGGCTTGTACCTAGTAGAACTCAACCCATTGAAAAATGAGTCGGCGAATCTTTCTGTGTCCTCTTCGGTAATTGATTGGCACAGGAAATTGGCACATTTGAGCCATGGAAATATGAAAAAATTAGCAAAAATGGCTGATGGGTTCAATTTGATCCAGAATAAACTGGAAGTATGTCAAGTGTGCCAAGATGCAGAGCAATCTCGCAAATCCTTCAAAAACAAAAGGACCCGTGCCATCAGGCCTTTGGAAATCATTCATTCCGATCTAGTGGAAGTGGAAACTCCAACTTGGGATCAACACCGCTATTTCATAATCTGCCTTGATGACTTTACGCACTTTTCGTCTGTGTTTTTACTGTCGAGAAAAAGCGATGCTTCAAATGCTTTGAAGCAGTACATTGCAGAGGCTGAAAGCAAGTGGAAATTGAAAGTCCACAAACTTCGTTGTGATAATGGTGGCGAGTATGTTTCCAATCAGTTTAAAAACTGGTGTGCTGAGAAGGGTATTGAAATGGACCTGACTATACCTCATACTCCACAGCTGAATGGCTCAGCTGAGAGGCTCAACAGATCCCTCATGGAGAAAACCAGAGCACTTCTCTTCGACAGTGGTGCAGATAAAAAGCTTTGGGGGGAAGCCCTGTATACAAGCACATATTTATTGAACCGGAGCCCTACTCGTGCTCTGAAAGATTGCACTCCTGCTGAAAAATGGTTTGGCAAGAAACCAGATCTCTCTTTGCTGAAGATATTTGGATCAGTAGCATATGCTAAGAAATTATGTTACACCAAGAAGCTTGACAAGCGTTCTATCAAGAGCATCTTTGTGGGCTATGCTCCAAACGGTTTCCGTTTGTATGATGATTCCAAAAACAAGATTATCGTGTCGCGCGATGTCGTCTTTGCAAATGAGACTGCAAGCCTATCAGAAAAACCTGAGAGCAGTAAGAATAAGAATCAAATACTGACTTTCGACAGGGATCAGATATTTGATTCAGATTCAGACAAAAGAAGTGAGACTAGTAGCGACGACTGCAACAGCTCACAAGATGAGGAGAGCGATGACGATGCAAATGCAAGCGCCGAAGAATTTTTTACTGATGCCGTGGTAACATCGCCAGCGCCATCTCAATTGACGCCTAGGAATCAACAGCCTGAGGCTCCAGAGGAACAACTGGGACGTGGTTGCCGCATAAAAACTCTACCTGAAAGGCTCCAAGACTATGACCTTTCAACTGATGACGTCAGCTTACTCACTTACCGTGAAGCGACCACCGGTGAAGACAAGGACAATTGGATTGAAGCCATTAAAGAAGAGATGATTGCCCTTGAAGAAAACTCCACTTGGGAACTCGTGGACATATCAGCAGCAACCACAGGAAAAATTCTTACCAGCCGCTGGGTTTTCAAAATCAAGGATGACGGGAGATACAAAGCACGCCTCGTAGTCCGTGGATGCCAACAACGTGAGGGTATTGACTATCAGGAAATTTTTAGTCCTGTGGTCAGCACAGAGGCTCTGCGCACACTCATTGCCTACTCGACCATGAAAAATTTCAAATTCATGAAATTTGACGTAAAGAGCGCTTTCCTATATGGAAATATTCAAGAAGACATATACATGAGCTTACCAGAAGGCTATAACGCCAATGGAAAAATATGCAAGTTGAAAAAAGCTCTCTACGGTTTGAAGCAAGCCCCCGCTATGTGGAATCATCGTCTGAAAGACTTTCTAAAGAAATATGGACTGCAACAACTCAAAACCGAGCAGTGTGTCTTTGTCAACTCAGATAGATCGATATTGTTGGTTATCCATATCGACGATGGACTCCTCACCGGATCAGACACTAACAACATAAAAATGTTTTTAAAAGAACTTGCGACCGAATTCAAGGTTACTGTCGACGACAACCTCAAGACTTACCTCGGAATCATGTTCTCCGAAGAAGAAGGGAAATTGAAGCTATCCCAAGAAGCATACGCTCAACAAGTCGCTGAAAAATACAATATGGCTGATGCCAAGCCAGTAGCCACTCCTATTGCTGTTGGAAACAAACATCCACCTTCAAACCAAAAGGATGTGACTTTTCCATTTCGTGAGGCTGTTGGTAGCCTACTGTATTTATCAACCAAAACACGACCTGACATAGCTCTAGCAGTGGGCTTAAATGGACGTCACGTTGAAAATCCTACCCAAGTTGATGTTGTGAATGTGAAGAGAACCATCAGATACGTGAAAGCAACTAAACATCTTGGAATATCATATTCAAGAAATGAGAAGAATCTTTGTCTCCAAGGTTTCTGCGATTCAGACTATGCTGGGGACTTGGATTTGAGGAACGAACATCCTGGACGAAAAGCCACTGCAAAAAGAACCACAGGCTTCATCATTTATTTTAATGGCGGCCCCATTAGCTGGACCTCCAGACGCCAACCAGTTGTGGCAACTGCCTCGTGTGAAGCGGAATTTATTGCTGCAACAGAAGCTGCCAAAACACTGATTTATTTGAAGAGTTTTCTAGAAGAGATCACCCAACAAACAATTCCAGCTGAACTGTTCATAGACAATCAAAGTGCCATCAACTTAGCCAAGAATGGTGTGATGAACCGCAGAAGCAAGCACATTGAAGTGCGATTCCATTACATCAAAGAAAAAGTAGAAGAAGGCCTGATCACTATCAGATACATATCGACAGAGGATCAGACTGCTGATCTGTTGACTAAGCCGCTTCCTAAGGAAAAATTTGAGAAGCATGCGAAGAAGATGGTGATGTGAAGAAACTTAGTTTTTTTTCAGTTCTATTGATAGGAATTCTTTTTTTCCTTTCACTAACAGTTGATTGTTTTCTCACAATAATTTTTAGTTTCAAAACTAGTAAGGCTAATCTGTCAAAATTAGAAGGGTGTGTTGAGAGTAATTTTGGAAGTACGCCCCCATGGGGTATTATCCTAGTTAGGGTTTTTAGATGACCCTATACAAGTATCCGAAGATTAGGATATGTCATGTTGTCACTCATGTCAATTTTGATTAGAAGCTAAGATGTGTTACTCATCGTTCTATTTTTAAACTTCTTCGTTTGTAGTACTGTTGAAAACTGATAATACACGACGTATTTTGTAACTGAACTTTATTCTACTGCAAAACCCTGTGCAACACGGAAAAGACGACAGAAAACGCTTCTAAATATATATTTCATGGAAAAAGTTCATATGGATATATGATAAACGCTAATGGAAAGGGTGAAATGCAAGGAGAATGAATTATGCTTGTCTAAACAAAAAGCAAATGAACGAGAATTTTCAACGCTGCAAAGGAAGTCTTCTGAGATTGCAGACACCACAAATCCTAACCTAATAACAACTTTTGAGCGCAAGACGATTTTCTGTAACATTTTGAAATTTCAATATTTTTGGGATGCAATGATTAGTCGGATTGCTTGTATAGAGGCAGAAATGAATCTTTTTGACATCAAGATATTATGGAGTATATTATAATGTCACATACTGAATAAAGACAATACAATCAACATAATAAGTAGGATATTGAGGGTTCAGGTTCTGATAACATTGTGAGATTTATATTATACCACTATTTTGATACTTTAACAGCAAATGAAAGTCCTTTGTAAATAATTATTCTCCACTTCGATGAGCAAATGTTATATTCCATGTGTGATTTCATTATACGAGTATGCTTATAATAGATAAAAAAACTGATTATGAAAAGTTAAGGCTAAGATGCCTAGGAAACCCTGGTGTATCTACTTATACCTGAATAATTTTGGGATAAACTTGGCGAACACAGATTGCTTGATTTCTGAGATCGCAAAAGATTCAGATCGCTATTGTAGATGGCGATCAGTCATATACCATATGAAGCTTAATTTTCAGTAAAGAGGAACGTGCAACCGAATATTCTACCACTGTTTATTATTTGCCTACTGAGATTTTGACAGCCCTGACAGCCAATCAAATGCGTTTCAGAAAACGTGCATGTATCGTGGAATCCTGCCACCTACCGTTAACAACCTGTCAATATTGTCACTGTCACCTGCTACCTCTACAAGTTTTTAGTGTGTTCATATCACTTTGTAAGACTAGACTTTGATTCCGAGAAAATTTACTTTGCTCATTCACCTGAGAATGTACTACAAAGTTCATGCTAGTGTATTGAAAGTGATAGGCTGTCTTGGAATTGGGGATACACACATCAGTTATGCAACGGTTCAAAACACGTATCACATCGATATTTCCTTTATTTAAAAAAAACTTTGTTTTCAATATCTCATCGATAAGAGCTACAGATGTTTTTCCTCGATATAAGACTTTCGCTCAAGCTGAAACGAATAAAATTAGCTACAAAGCTACATTCATGTTATTATTTTGGGGTGATTTGTTTTGTAGTTACTTTGGGTACTGAATAAAGAAAAATAATTTGGATCCCCAGATTTTGACTGACCACACAAAATACGAAATCTTCTACACATCGTGAAAAAGTACTTGTAATAACTTCAAAACTTATTCTACTTATATAGACTTTCAAACACAGTTGAATGCGTAGAAATAATTTCAGAGTTTTCATTGACAACAATAAACCTCAAAGTTACGTCAAAACCGAGATTTGACAAAACCGAGATTTGACAGATTTTCGAAAATGCTCACATATAACGCCCCCTATACAAAAATTAGAAAGCTTTTGTAATCGTCGATTGTTTTTCGCCAAAAAAAATTCTTAACAATATCGAATCACTAGATACACCAGGGTTTCCTAGACATCTTAGTTAAGGCGTTCTGACACAATTGTCAAGTTTGAGAAGTGCCAGGTTATACGTCAAAATTGGAAAAAGTTCATTGCTGTACTTGAACTTTCACTTAGCCTGAAAGCAATGATTTATGTGTTGGAAAATAATTTATAAAACTCAACCAACTTTGATATTGAAATTATAAAACGATTCGCTAAAAAATTGTATCACAGTATTACGAGAAAGTGAAAATGTTTCTACTGGGTAAACTACTATTACTCTTCAATATATCCGTATATATGGATGGCTAAAAGGAAAGAGAGCTGAGAAATAATTTCCAAATATTAAAATTCCCCTCTCTACAAAATTTACCAACTATCAAGTATGTTCATAGTATCACTTGTCAGCTCGTCATTCACAAGTCTGTAAACTACGACTGATAGTGAATATTTGCTGGAAGAAAAAATACGAAACAGTGATCAAGACTGTATCACTACTTTTATTCGGGTTTGAGTGAATTTCAAGATGAATGAGCCTCTGAAGAAGCTAGCCACTCGAGCCAGCGAAACTTCAGGAAGAAATTCCAAAAAACGACGGCCTTCAAACCCGAATAAAAGTAGTGATACTGAAAACCTCGGCCGCGAAAACCTTAACTATAGTGATCAAGACTCACCGACAGAAAGCGCTCTTTGTTATAAATATATCATTCACGAAAAATCTATATAAATATATGATGAATGCTTATTGAAAATGTGAAATGATAGAAGAATAAGCTACGCTTGTCTATTTCATAAATGAAAATAAACGAATTTTTTTAATGTACCACCAATCAATGTTCATATGGGAAGTCAACTAAGATTGAAGGCAGACCCTAAAAATATTACAACTCAGTTACAATTTCCGTAGGTGTTTTCTAAGAATAACAAACAATGTGAAGTCAAAAGCAAGAGGTTTACCAGTGACACTTTGAAATTTGAATATTTTCAGGATTTAATTTTTGTTGGGGTGAAGGGTGCTTGTAGAAAGGCTAGAGCAAATCTTCTCAACATCAAGAAATTATAGTAAATGAACATATAAACGAAGACGATAAGTATGTTCACGTTCATCATAATGATTGACCAACTAAAATGGTTAATGTTGTTCTAAACATTCAGAAGTCGAAACTTGTGCGTGCAATGGATTGACGAGGCCTTACCCTTCAACGTGCGATTACTCAGCACAAATGGAAGTTATGATTCTGTTATGATTGTGACATTTGCATCATGCAATTATTTTGATACTCCAACAGCAAATATAGTATACAGAAAATAATAGGTCGAATACTGTATATCAACTCTATCTTTGTATTAATTTCTGTTCAGCTCATCAGTCTTCCAAGCAGACAAGCATGGAGATATGGCTTCGTGGTCCCTTTATACATACTACAAAAAATTCAATTTTCGATGCATGATGCAAAAATTTTAACGGTAGTCTTAGAAGTACGACGGCGCACTAGTGTCACCGTAAAAATAAAAAAAATATCCATTTACAGATCAAAATCTGTCAATGACATAATATTCTGTCAATGGCGTATTGACTGAATGAAATCTGTCGTTGACATCTTTTAATCTGGCATTGCAGATTTTGATATGGCATTGACAGATCATAATCTGGCATTGACAGTTTTTAATCTGTCATTGACGAATTGAAATCTGTCAATGGATATTTTTTCATTTTTTCCGTGACACTAATACGCCGCCTTAGTTTTGCATCAACGTGTTTTAATCAAAATTTATTCCCCTGAATGATCTTCCTGCAATGTATGAAATATCGGAGACAGCTTCGAACTTTTTGCATCAATTGGTTGGATTATGAGCACACGTGCTCGAGACAGTACATTGCCGTAAAATTATTATCCAGGACGAGATAATTTCATTAACATGAGGGAATTTATCAGATCGGCGACAATAACATTTTTCTTTCACTGATCTTGATCGGTAAATCGAGATCACAGCTTGCTGGTGTGAAATCTCTCTGAATAGAAGAAAGAAAAGGCAGACCGAACATCCTGCAAGCAGTGTGTGATCATACAGAGTGGTCCAACGAAAAGTATCCACCTAGCTTTTCTTCTTCATTTGGAATTTGAAGCAAAAGACTCGGAAACGAAGAGTGTGCTTTTGTAGGGGACCATTACCCATATTTTTCAACCTCTGCCCTTCAACTCCTAGCGAGGGGTGTCACAACCTTGGAATTTCAAATAGGAAAAGGAGTCGAGTGATATATCATGTGAAAAGGTACATAATTATTTTCCAATGATCCCCTTATCCTTGAAATGTACCCAAATATTCAACGCAAAATTATCAACTCGATAATTTTGGTACTGATAAAAAAATCCCAATTTGCTTTTTTTTAGAAAACTTACAGATAAGTGAAATTGTTATATTTTATTTTCAAAAAAATCGTTTTTCTAGGCTCACTGTTGTGGGGTTTGTTTGAGGTCATTCATCCCGAAAAAATGATTGGTATGTTGCTAAGTTGGGTAAGGAAGTTTGTCAATACCTGATTCGTCTGTTATGTACCAACCGCAGAGCTCTATAAAAAAAAATTTCAGACATGAATTCCAATATTATATTATATGGAAGCAAATGGATCACATTTCCAACCCTTGTTGAAGTGAATAAATTACGAAGACTAAACACTACTGAAGATACGGTTGTGTTTTTAAGGTCATCGATGAAAGTCCAATTCAAGATATACTTTGTTACTATTGGTTGGAACAATCCATCAGACCTACACCGATTAATTTGAATATATTCCTCAAAAAAAATAAAAATCAAGAATAGCATGCATGGTACGTTATAATATATCAGTAAAGGGGCAAAGTTTCAAGCTGCAGGAAGAGCAAGTAATCAGGACAGGAAATATTTGGTTCTTCTTGTAGAAGTAGGCGAGGGCTTCCAAAAAAAGATCATGAAACGAAAATAATCATCAGATTATGCGAAAAGTGAAACCACTCAAGAGGGAAGTCAGTCATGTCGAATGACTTCATACATAGAAGTAGATAAGGCTAGGAAATTGAAGGAATTTGAACTGCAGCTATCGAACTCAGCAGGGAAGTGAATATGAGGCAAACCTGTTGTAATGGATATCTTCACATGTGCCTGTCTTTGAGTATTGTTCTCATGTGTGGCTCTCGGCACCAAAACATTTATAGAATAGAATAGAATAGAACAACTTCATTTAGCTCAATAGCTATTTCATGATAACTCAACATAAATAATATTTTTTAAATATACTCAACAATATTATCCAAAAGATTCAGATGACAAATAAACCTATATAAAATTAATTACTATGTAGATAATTTGATATAAATTCAATTCATATTCAATGATTTCTTTTTAACAGCAAACTTGAAACTATACAAATGTTTTCTTTTGATTTCGTTTGATAATTCATTATATTCAATGACTCCTTTGATGAAAATTGAATTTTGCGTTGATTTTAGCTTATTTTGATTCAATAATAATTATTTTGTCCCTTAGTATTGTGAGTGTGTGTTCATTGAATTCTTTCAATATCGTTGAAATAAGGAGCAGATAAATTTTTATTTATTTTATGAATGAAAACTAGTGTTTGGTATGTCAAAAATTGTTCGATATTCAACTATTCAAGTTTATCAAGCATACTCTTTATTCGCTCATACCTATCACATCTCAAAATCACCCTCATAGCCCGATTTTGTAATACTTGGAGTCTATTTCTATCGGTTCGTGATGAAATATATAAAATTGGTTAGCAGTGAGAATTCGAATTTCAAAAAAAAAAAATGTGGAACTTACGTAATTTGGTCTCTTCTACAATGAATAACTAGAGAAATCAGAAATAATTAATGATCGACAATACGGATTTCGCCATCAACGATCAACCAGTGACTTATTGTCTTATGTTTCTCATATTTGGCAGCATTCAATTCGAAAAAACGATAACTGTTGCACTCGATAATTCAAAAGCGTTTGATCGAGTTTGGCATCGGGATGTCTTTTCTAAACTGCCGTCTTAAGGTTTGCCCCCTCAGTTGTGTGCTTTGTTGAAGAGTTTCTTGTCTGATAGGTCTCTGTATATGGTTGTTGATGGAGTATCATCTGATATTCTCCCAAGATGCGGGTGTTCCATAGGGTTCAGTTCTGGCGCCCACTTTTTTTATTTTTCATATCAACGATTTGCTCGAGAAAACATCTTGGTCTGTACACAGTTTTGCGGACGACAGTACTCTTCATACTAGTTTCTCTTCCAGAGTCCCGATACCAGCACATGAAACCAAAATTCAAAGAAACATTCACGTCAACAAAATTAACGATGACTTGGTAAAAATAACAGAATGGGGTAACATGAACTTGATGGAATTTAATGCTAGGAAAACCTAGGCATGTCTCTTCTCAAGGAAGGCCGATCTATCATCATCTAATATTCAGATGTCAGGAGTAACTATTCCTACAAAGTCAAGTATCTCGATGCTAGGAATTATGAACAGTGATAATCTCTCATAGGAAAACCATGTGAGATCGATAGCTAAAGGTGCTTCTCGGCAACTTGGAGTTCTATTCCGTGCGAAGAAATACTACTACTAAAGATACTCAATAATATTATCTGAGAGATTCAGATTACAAATAAACCCATATAAAATTAATTACTATGTAGATAATTTGATATAAATTCAATTCATATTCAAATATTTCTTTTCAACAGCAAACTTGAAACTATATAATTTTTTTATGATTTCGTCTGATAAATCATTATATTCAATGACTCCTTTTGAAAAACATTGAATTTTGCGTTGATTTTAGGTTATTTCGATTCAATATATAATTATTTTGTCCCCTAGTATTGTGAGTGTGTGTTTCATTGAATTTTTTCAATATGTCGTTGAAATAAGGAGCAGATAAATTTCTATTTATTTTATGACTGAAAACTAGTGTTTGGTATATCAAAAATTATTCGATATTCAACCATTCCAGTTTATCAAGCATACTCTTTACTCGCTCATACCTATCACATCTCAAAATAGCCCTCATAGCCCGATTTTGTAATACTTGGAGACTATTTCTATCGGTTCGTGAAATTGTACTGCAGAATGTGAAATGGGGCAATATTATAGTATTGTAAACTAATTTTCTTGAAGATTCACTCAAATTTTTGCCAACTCTACTGGGATGACTGAATTGTAATTCACAGTCAACTATAATCCCAAGATATTCGAATGTTTCTCTCATCTCAATGTTATCATTTCCAATTTTAAATGTGAATTCATTTTGATTTATTTTTTGTCTATTTGATCCTAATATCATACATTTTGTTTTATCTATATTCACTTTCAGTTCATTGTAATTTGTCCATTCGATGGAACTCCTTGTCAGAGAAAATCAATGTTGGTTATTTTTCGCTCACGGGATCGCTAACTTCATTGGAACATCGTAGAAGGGCCAGAGAGTTGTCTCTCTTCTATAGATACTTTCACGGTCGATGCTCTTCCGAATTGTTATCAATCGTTCCATCCTTGGCAGTACCAAAACAGATGATCTGACGGGTGCTGTTGAGTCCTATTGCTCTAAGATATTTTTTCAATAACAGCTAAAGTTTGGAACTCCTTGCCGAGGGCGGTTTTTCCTGAGGTTTACATGCGGTGTTCTTGGAACATTAGAGGGCTTTCCTTCCATGTGACTCTTTATATAAAAAATATTTTGTCGGGAATCACCGAGTGTTTTTGGTTATTGAGTTTACGACTCTTTGATTTGATTTATGTTATCTCTGATTAGTACCGATTTCAACAGGAATTTGATTTGCTGTCCTATTTTCTGTGATTATTGAACTGATTTTAAATGTTGTCAGCTGTAAATAACTGGTTCAGTATTTGGAGTATAATTCAGATTTGAACTTCTTGGGGAAACAAATTCGTTAATAATTGATCTAACATTTTTCTACAACCTATAAGTGATTTCAAAAATAGTTAACTTGTGAAAGAAAATTTTGGTGAATTATTCCTTCCTATTGAAGGACATCTCAGTACTGAGAATGTTCTAGTACGAGTAAATGAAGAATCCAGAATTAACAACATCATTTTAGTATCTGAACATGTCTAGTTATTCATTTTTATAGTCCCTCATGAAGGGCATCTGAACCTCAGAAAATTTGTATCGAGAAATCAGTAATTCCTACTTCTATATCGTTTGAGTTTCCACTAGTTGCTTTCGAATGTCAATTCGCACATGCTGGAGATTTCTCCGAATAGTATTTTTATTTAGAAATTTGACAAAATGCAAAATATTCTCAAAGTGTAAGGAACGAAAAATTTGAAAAGTTTTTAAAAGACCCGCAATTTCTTTATGGAAAATGGCTTTCGGCTAATCCCGCTGAAATTTTGCATTGGTATTTTTCAACATGACGATCGAAAGTCTCTACGGGCTCAAACTCCGGAAACCATTCCCTGACCTACTACGGAACCCAGAAACCCTCGTCTTACAGTTTTCCTGTGGAAAATAACTTTCGGTTTGATTCGCTGTAATGTTGCATAGAGGTAGTTTTCAACATGCCGATCAAAAGTCTCCATGGGCTCAAACTCCGGAAACCGTTTCCTGACCTACTAAAGAACTCAGAAACCCCGCCAGTAGGGTGTATTAGAATTTAGGGGGCGGGCGGCATTATAAAATGTGAACTAACATTGATAAAAAAAGTGAAACATACTTCTGTTAAGATTTTTCCCATCATATCTACTGGAAACCCTGGAAAAAATCCCAACAGAAGTATGTTTCACTTTTTTTTCAAAATTGGTTTACATGTTATAAAGCCACCCGCTACTTGGGTTCCCTAGTAGGTCAGGAAATGGCTTCCGGAGATTTCCAATACAATTCCACGTCCATTTTCTAGTGGAAAAATATGAAAAACCCTAGAAAATGAATAAAAAATATACAGTCTAATGGCTTTCTATAGATTCAATATACTATTCTCGAGTTGAAAAATTTGACACCAGAGGGAGTATCGCTCATTTTGGATTCCCTACAACAGACAAGATATTCAAAGTATTCGCGGGCCCACGTGATTTGCCAAAATACAAGGTGATTTCATTAACACAGGGTAATTCATCAGATTGTCGTCGGTCTTGATTGCAGTTTCGTCCCAGTAAAATCTCAGCCGGCGAATCTAGATCGCAGCGTGCCGGTGCGAAATCTCTCCGAGCAGACAGCAGGAAAAGGCAGAGCGAGCGTCCTGCTAGCAGGAATAGCGAGCGCTCGCGGAAGACTTGCAGTCTGGTGCGATACGGTGCAAGAGCGAAAACTGAAAAGTTCGCGACAATTCGGTTGCGAGTTCCATTCAGCAGGAAATGGGTCTGTGCGTCGGTTGTCAGTGATCGGGCTCAGCGGCACCGTTACGTTTTTATCTCGATCGGAAAGGAGATTTTGTGCCGGCTTTTCAGGTGCGTATAGGTTTAGTGTGATCGTGTTATACGGGGTGTAGGGTGCACACGCTTTGAGAATGTTTTTTTTGGAGTTTAGTGTCAGAACAACTTGGTTTTGGAAATATTTTGGTCGTGAATAGGGTGAAGGTTTTGTTAGCAGTGAGTACTTGGATTTAAAAAAAAATGTGGAACTTACGTAATTAGGTACCTTCTACAAAAATACAGTGGAAATATCCGAGGTCACGTTTATTTTCCGATATACACGTGCATTTTTTTGTGAAACTTCACCATTTTTCAGGTCAAATTTCAGTTATTACAAACCTACGAAATTTGTACTTTTTATCAAAACATAACACACGCCCTCATTCTGTCGTTTTCAACATTTCCAAGCAGTAGAAAATATTAATGTTTCTAAAAATTCACCCTTCTTCAAATCGTCAATAATTCGTTGGGTTGTCATAGTTCAATACTGCTTTTTTTATTTTTTGCCGTCCTCATTGTTATTGTTGAGAACTGAACATATATGTTGGCTTTTGAAAGGAGAGGGAATTTTTGAAACAATAATTGTTACAAACAAGTAAATGGTGTGGGGTGTTTCAATCATATTCCCTGAAATAGACCGCCGAAAATTTCATTAGGACTTTTTGTAGAGGAGACCGGAGTTACGCACATTTTATTGAAATTCAGATGTTCACTGAAAACCGAAATTTTTGCCTGACGAGTATCCTCCTATCAATCATTTGTTGTTATTGCTCTCTGTATACCCTCAGGAATCCATTTGAAAAAATACAGTAACCATGTTCACGATCAAATATATGACATTTTCGAAATTCCTAGCTTTCAATTATAAGAATTGCCAATATAAAATAAGTATATTATGGATAAAGAAACTACGTTTTCATTTGAGAAAGTACAAGGTGTCGATATATTGAGTGTCAACGAGATGCTTTTCAAATAATATTTCTAATTAAGTGAAAAAAGATTGCAAACATGAATATTTTTGTGCAGAATCAAGTTCCAAAAGAATACAAGAGATCTATGAATTCAATAGCATTCGCAAATATTCTTTGTTGATATATATATATATATATATATATATATATATATATATATATATATATAACTGTAGTTTTTTTGGGTGAACAGCAGAACGGAAGTGTACTCTTATAATACCAGTTTTTCCAATAATTTTTTTCAATAGTTCTGCTGTTCACCCAAAAAAACTACAGTTTTGTTCTTAACTGGTCAGCAAAGACTTCCCCTCTCATATATATATATATATATATATATATATATGGATAGATTTACTTGTCTACGTTTCGGCTCCCATTTCGGAGCCATTTTCAAGACTGAGTGACCTTGCGTCTAGGTCTGAGTTGTCTCACTAGCTGGCTATCATCACTGGAGATCGAGGATTGAAGGTTGGTGGGATTTAAGGGGTCATTAGTAATTATGGCAGGATCAGGTATCGGACGGTCGATGGGAGGTTCGAACTGATTAGTTCCCAAGTCGGAGTAAATAGAAGTATGTCGGACCAAGAGTGGTTTCCAGGTATTCGGGAGTCTTTGAGAATCGTCGCGTTTATTGACTCTCCAATACCTGGAAACCACTCTTGATCCGACATACTTCTATTTACTCCGACTTGGGAACTAATCCGTTCGAACCTCATCCCACCAACCTTCAATCCCCTCGATCTCCAGTGATGATAGCCAGCTAGTGAGACAACTCAGACCTAGACGCAAGGTCACTCAGTCTTGAAAATGGCTCCGAAATGGGAGCCGAAACGTAGACAAGTAAATCTATCCAGACGCGGATCAACCGGAAGTTCCAGCCAGCACATTTCTGACCGCGGAAGCCTAGCCGATCATATATATATATATATATATATATAAAATATACAAAATTTATATAATTTAACCGACACTTAACTGCAATATTATAAAGAAGTAAAATTGAGTGACCACTTTGTCAGTTTTTTATCGTATATATATATATATATATATATATAATTTTATATATATATATTTATTTATTTCATTCATTCTATGTCTCATTCAGAAATGAAAAAATACATGACTGATTACTCGATGTCTGTCGAATAGGCAAAATAATTATAGTCGAGGAACATGAATTCTATTAACTAGGCTATATTTCAGATAGAAATAGTTTTTCGTGCAATCGGACGCGAAATAAGCATTTCGTAGCCGCAACAGGGCCACAAAATAATATTTTTCGGCCGTTCTCCAGACTGAGGGCCGCTAACATTTTTTATGACCGTTGCCCAGAGTAACTGCCGGCAAACTGAACGACTTCAAGAAAAAACGAATGTTGAAAATGGGTAAATATTATTTGAATTTTTATAAATGAGGTAAAAATATCTTGGAATCCATTGTTTGAGTTTTCTTTTCCATGAGAAAGAAAAAAAGCTTCAACTTATATATCATAATATCTTTATTTGAGGCAAATTGATATATTTGAACCGACACTTAACTGCAATATTATAAAGAAGTAAAATTGAGTGACCACTTTGTCAGTTTTTTATCGTATTTTTTTCAATTTGAAGATTCATTTGCAAAAATATATTGAAAAATGCTCCAACTTTCCTTTCACGACGTTTCGGAAGCTAGTCTTCCTCCTTTTTCAAACGTTATTGAAAATTTGTAATGGATTGGAAATGGTCATACCTAATGTTGATTTTTACACAACCTACTTCGATTTGAATCCTCCCAGTTCAACTTCCCTTTTCAAAAAAGGCATCCAACGTAGTTCTAATCTCATTGAACAAATAGCGATCTTTTTTCCGTGTAAAAAAATGGGTGTTTTATAACTGCAAAATATAGAAATGAATCCTATGTCCCAACTTTGACTACACGGACAGTCATGCTTCCTATCCATATCTTTGGCCACTTTGACAGAGGAATTTCCATTAGAAGGCATCTTGGTACTCTCTTAAGATTAGCATAATATATCTCTGGAATAGTGTAGACGAGGTCAATCGAGATAATCTTGGTACTTCAAAATCAATTTCAATTACTCCCTTCATTTACAAATACTATAGTACGATGTTGTGGTTCTACCGGATTTCCCGAGGGATTTTCCTACAATTGAAATAGCAAATACGCTACCGTAAAATTCAGTAAGTAGCCTAGAGCGCTTTGGCATTCAAAATAATAAGAGCACAAGGCTCAACCTTCTGGGAACACTCATAATAGTACAAAGGGAAATATTAATGTATGAATGAATAATATGAAATCCCAGTAGGTACATATTAGCTACTTTCACTACTTAGAATCAAACGTGCCTTTTCAGCAAACATAAAGAATGTATGGTTCATATTGATTTTTGGAATACTTTCGGATTCAATCATGAGTGATATCAATAAAAACGAATTAGTGGTTGCTGGAGCTTGACTATAAATAATTGAGATAGGAACAAAAAGTGTTTATATTCATGAGATATTGATATAAACGCCAATAAAAAAAAGGTCGAAAGTTATCTATACCAAAATAGAAGGCGTATAGGAAATCGATTCATTTTGGAAGGATGATAGTACCAATTCTGGTTTGTCGAATAGAGGAACAAGTTTGAAAATATCTACCTTGCTCCCTTTTACATGCAGACAGGTAAAATTCCAGACCTGTTTCTGTATTGGCAAACTGTCCTTATTTGCATCAAACTTCGGAGAACTGATCAATATCAATTATTTTATATTCAATTTTTCTATTTTTCTCGAATATATCCCATCGTCACATAAACTTTCAATATTTTAAAGTTTAAGGAATCACACGTGGAAAGGTAAGACTTCTCCAATATTTGACTCGTACTAGGTTTCTTTCTGAGGATTGTTTCCTCGTAAGAAGACGTCGATCAATGAACTGAAAAAAAATTTCAACATTCGAACACATATCGAGACCGATATTATAGAACCTCAAAATTGTTTCAATGGATATTTGTTTTGGGGGTCAACTTCGTTATTTGGCAATAACACGAGACCAACTATCCATGTTATATATGGTTGGCCACTAATTCGTTATTGCTTGAGATAACAAAAATTTCATGTTCTCTGATTAGAAAATTTATTATGGGTCGACTGGCATTCATAAAGAATATTTTACGGTTTTATTTTATTCTTATTGAAATTCACATACTGCATAATAGAAGTCTTGGATTAGTTGAACCAAAAAAAAATTGTTTGTTATTGTTCTGAAATTGTCAACTCTGTTAGCCAGCTGACAAACTTAAACCCTCAGAAGTCGAAACTTGTGCGAGCAATGTATTAAGGAGGCCTTACCTTTCAACGTGCGATTACCCAGCAACTATTCGTTGAAAAAAATGGAAAATGTTAAGATTCGTTCGGACTCAAATTCAGAGTCATATTTCAGTTCACTTCGATGCCAAGTGATTCGAAAACCTTTTTTTTGTTTTAAATATTCCACAGAATGATATTCATTCTGCAAAATATTGAAAGTATCTTAAAACCACCTCAACAGAATGGTGGAAAAGAAGCAGGAGTTGAGTCAACCCTATTATTGATTTAAAAAAAATCACTTGAGACGAAATAATATCAAAAATCATCAATCAATCTCTAGCAAGAAAAAGTTGTTCAGATAACTTGCATGCCCTTTGCAGCTCTTCCATCACACCAATGCGTCTACCATCGACAGTGAATTTTGGCTTTTCTGCACATAATAGTTACAGCTTATCCAATCCACATCGGCACAGAACTAATAACGTATATGACCAGCAATATTTGTTGAGTATACTAAGACGAAACAAAAACACCCATTATATGTGTTCACTGTGTTGAAATCTATTCCTAGATGGTGTTTTTTTTTTCGTAATAGTCTACACTACCAGTGTGCAACTGAAAAAGTATCTGAGTTTGTGTCGAGATGGATTGGATAAGCTGTACCTGCAACCTCTAGAAGCTGAAACTTATGTGAGTAAACGATATCAGATACAATTTTTTTTGAACCTTACGTTGGACATATTTTGAACATTTGACTGAAATAGAAGTGCCGATGCCAATAATTGTTGTAAATTGAATTTATCATAGTTGGGATAGAATATGACTTAGCCTCATAAACTTTTCTGAATATGACATGATTCCAACACGACCTATGGTACCCTTCTCTACTATTGTTGTGACTCCGGATTTTTT
This sequence comes from Zygogramma bicolorata, assembly GCA_032362365.1. Classification (NCBI taxonomy): domain Eukaryota; kingdom Metazoa; phylum Arthropoda; class Insecta; order Coleoptera; family Chrysomelidae; genus Zygogramma; species Zygogramma bicolorata. The sequence continues at coordinate 104,941 of JAVJAQ010000146.1, forward strand.
GTAATATATCAAGTAAATGTCTAAGGAAGCCAACTCCAATATTATCATTCGGGTTGCTGGAACAGAAAAATCTTGGAAATATATCCATGATGATTCTTCCCTAAAAATGTATTAGACCTGGTATGGTTCCATTTGAAAATATCAAGGGAGTACCAAATGGCCTGCGAGGAAGGTGGAATAACAAATGGTGCGTGCTCAAAAAATGCGCCTCCTTCAAAATTTCACTTACGAGATTTTAAGTTTCATCTATTTCGGACTGATTAAAAGTGGCAACTTTTCGTCAATAAGAATTTGCATATTCTCGTGTAATAACGTACATTCTTTTTCTGTGGTAAATGCTAATCTGAGTTCTTTCCTCCGGTACGCCAATGATATCACAAACCATATACTCAGCCGAGTGGGTTTTGTTATTTATGCATATTATTCATGATGACATTTACGACTAAGCTGATTATTTAATATTTTCCATGCATTTATAATTATATATGAGGGGGCTCACTTGGAACACGGAATAAAATTGTATTAAAAGTGGATTCATACATCAACTGAATTCTGATGAATTCAAGATTGTTCTGAAGATGGTTTGATTTAGGATCCATATGAATTTCAAATTGAGAATATATCGGTGTTCATGCAGCATCAATTAATGAACCAAAATTCATCCACAAGTTCAGTCAGCTGTCCTCCTGTGTACATTTTGATCTATCATGATATTTCATACCCAGTCAGCTGAGAAGAGTTTTTGTTCTCATACGTATTCAACTCAAAGATGATATTGGTTAATGACTCTTTGGTTTCAACAATTATGATTGCATTATACTTCCATTTTCTTCTATCAATAAGGAATACAATATCTTAAATTTCTTCTCGGGAAAACTATTCTAAGATGCACTGTATAGCATGGAATTTCCATTGACTGCCAAGCAAGTTTATTTTCAGTTGATGACTGATCTACTTCGATTGTTGAATGATCAACTGGATTATTGGCATTACCTTGGCCACTCTATTACTGGTGATTATTTCAGATATGACTTCATTACGACAAACCACATTTGTGAAAATCAGTGTTGTACTCCTGTAGAAAAGTTGAATTAGATTTTATAGAGGAAACAGTGTGATTCTTCCGAAAACTCAAATGATTTGGACATTAATATCACAGACAGCTACACTGGCAATTTCATCTCCACAGTTTGAAGAAACAATGGCAAAAAGTACTTTTTTTGTTGAAAAATTAATTGTTCAGCGGAAGAGTTCTTCGTGAAAACTAGACAATAATCAGAAGAATGTTAGACAGATTAATAACGCTAATATGAAATTGAAAATATTCACACACGACGCGCGTTTTAACTACCAAATTAGTTATCCTCACAGACCAATTTCTGCTCTTGAAGATGCCTGCTTAGTAGGCAAAACTGGTATCGAATAATAATAAGTATTTTCAAGCTAGTGTTGTTATATTTGAGTTTTGACGTTTACACCAAATAATTCGATTTCACCTATCTTTCATTGCAATATTTATTTTGGATAATGCCTACATCCTTATTAAAATAGAAGTTTGATGATTGTTGATCGTATCCTTCAAATCATGGAACATGAATATTTTAATTCATCTTTCCTTACTTCCAATAATAATAGTTTTCTGAAAAATATTCTGATCATTAAAATATTTTCAATTCCCAAATTTCAGTACAATCGAGTAATCTATCTTGAGGAAAAATTAAGGGGTATGAAGGAACTAAGTAGAAATTATGTCCATAGATCTACACTTTTTCACCTTACATAATCCTCAAGATGCAACATGAGACAAGAGAATGCATTCGAGAGATTTTGTCATTGGAATATAAACTGCAGATTATGTGTCCTGTTTTGCATAGAAGGAGATAATAAAAACGAGCTGATTAATGCAATAAAAATAATCCTTGATACCCAACTGCTCTCCGAATATACATGTGACTCATCAGATTATAGCAGGTATAAAAATCATCCTCGAGCAATGTCAAAAGCTACTGCGAAAACGATACGTAGATGTTGACAGATTTGTCATATTTCTCATACATTTATTTATCATCCGACTATAAAATATCAACTTTTTCATCAATTCACAGGATACAGGAAAAATTAAATGATCGACGTAAGTAAATATATTTTTTGTGCAACCGGACGCCAAACAAGCATTTCGCAGCTGCAACAGAGGACGTAAAATAATATTTTGCGGCCGTTTCCATAGTAACTGCGAGCAAACTGAACGTTTGTATTTTTTCATATATGCAGATTGACACGAAAGAGAAGCCCTGTTATGTTCAAAGAACACCGCGTGAGTCAAGGGACAGGAGGTACGAATTAACATTCACTTTGAATTTTTGAAGTTTGTATGCCTCAGGAAAAACCTTTCTCGGCAAGGAGTTCCAAAGATCAGCCCTTCTATTGAAAAAAGATTCCCCGAGCAAGAGAGGTTCGACAGGTCTCCAAGTTCACAACATAGGAGTGGGAATTCTGTACTCGCCGAGTCATCCGTGTAGATATTGCCAAAGGTGGAACAATTGATAACAATTCAGACGAGCACCAATGGTGAAAATATCTATTGAAGAGAGACAAGTCTCCGACCTATCTACGACGCTCTATTGAAATGAGTGAGTCTGTGAGCGAAGAATCACCGATGAGGCGGATAACCATTCTCTGAATAGAATCGAGAAGCTTCAATGAATGTTTTGGTGCCGAACTCCATACATGAGAACCATATTCCAAGGAAGATCGTATCTGAGCCTTGTAGATCATTGGAAGCTGACGAGAAGTGAAGTATTTCTTCGCCCGAAATAGAAATCCAAGTTTCTGGGAAGCACTTTTAGCGATCGATCTCACATGGTTTTCCCATGGAGATTATTACTGATCGTAATTCCTAGCATCGAGATGCTCGACTTTGAACGAATAGTTACTCCTGCCATCTGAATACTAGATGTCGATAGATCGGCTTTCTTTGAGAAGAGACATGCCTGGGTTTTTCCGGTATTAAATTCCAACAAGTTCATGGTACCCCATTCTATTATTTTTACAAAGTCATCGTTAATTTTATTGACCTGAATGTTCCTTTGAATTTTTGTTTCTCAAGCTGAGCTGGTATGGGGACTCTGGAAGAGAAGTATAAAAGAGTACTGTCGTATTGTTGAATATTTTATTTCCATAGAAACACTGTGATATTGACGATATCAGTTTACTTTTCTATATTCTCGTTGAAACGTTTTTTATTTTAAACGACATAATGTTTATTGACATTATATAATTTTCACGATTGCACCAAAAATATTGTGTATACTATGGCCGCAAAATATTCTCGCGACCCCGAGATTATCGTGCCTAGGCTGGAGCAGCCTAGGCTGGAGCAGCCTATGCGAAAATCTCTCTATTAGAACGCGGAATAGTAGTTTGTACAACAAGATTGGATATGGTGGCCATATCACACGAAAACGAAGTTTTATAGTCAATTTTTACTCTCTTTCAAATATCATATCGATAATCAATTTTAAATATAGAGTATTTTTCAAAAGCAAACTAGACTTCTCTGAAGAGATGAAATACCTTAGTATTTCCCCTCGATAGGAAGTTAACATGGAACTCTCACCTACAGAGCAGTGGCTTATGAGCAGTGTCGGAGGACAGTGGACGCACATGGGGTCTTTCGCCCCTTGTCTTCACCTGGATCTACACTGCGTTAATAAGACCTATGTTAACATACGGAGCCATTGTATTAGGACCGAAGGTTCTACAAGCAACGGCCTTCCAAAAATTATATCAAATACAGCGAATGGCTTGTTTAAATATCACAGGAGTCATAAGAACAACACCACTGCATGTCAGGGAGGTTGCGCAAATGGCCATGGTACGATTGCGCACGGCTGGTGTAAACCCCGAGGTAGGAGTGTGTCAATTGAGGCGCTTACTGCGCTACCTCTGCTACAGGCAGCCAGCGATGTAGTTGAACCCAGGTTTGTATTTAACAAACCCTACAGAATACTAATGAAACAGAACGCAGAGCCAGATGCTGCAAATGCATTACGCATATACACAGACGGCTCAAAAACCGAAGAAGGCTCAGGATGTGGAGTTCACTCCAGATCACTAAGCCTCGGGATTAAATGGGGAATGGGAAAAAATACCAGCGTGGTTCAAACAGAACTGGCTGGTATCTCAATCGCCACAAAAGAACTAACCAGCAAAGGAATTTCAGGCAAAAACATAATAATCTGCACTGATAGTAGAGAAGCCTTTTAGCCTTCAACAGACAACGTGTTATCTCAGGGCTAGTACAAAAGTGCTACCAAGACTTAGCTAACGCCTCGGTAGATAATAATATTATCCTGAGGTGGGTTAAAGGGCACGACCGAAGCAAAGGCAATCGCATTGCCGATACTTTAGCCAGGGAAGCGGCTGGACTAAAAATTTCAGGGCCCAGCGGCACCCACGGCCTGATGACTTCGACATTTGCGGAAATAGCCAGAAGTCACACCCATGCTCAATCCCTAAAAAGATGGGATGAAATCAAAGGATGCAGTCTTGCCAGGAATACCCTCGGCGACCCTAAGAAGCTGGATCCGAAGAAGTATTTGACGACGACCAGGAGAAACCTAGGTTTACCAGTAGGATTTCTGACAGGTCACTGTCAACTAAGGACACACCTCCATACTACGGGGCTAGTTGACAAACCTCTATGCAGGATGTGTGAACAGGAAGATGAAACTGTCAGGCATGTCTTATGCGAATGTCCGGAGTTATCATCAATCAGAGAGTGTGTGTTCGGTGAGACTTGGCCTACACCGGCCGATATAAAGGAGATGTCTCCCAGTCCACCTGTCCACCTTCCTGAAAAGGACAAGATGGACGATGACCTAGGAGGGTAACTTCTCGGGAGGATGTACAATAGGTCACATGTGGCCTAAGTACTGTGAACCTACACTCACCCTCCCTACTCTACAGATAGAGTATTTTTTCAATAATCATGAAAAACTCAAAGGAAAGAAACTTAATTGAATTCAATATTGACAAAAATACGAAAAAATCGGTATTGGTGAGACTCGGATCAACGAGTATAAAGTCACAAAGGACATACGCCTAAACCAACTAGGCCATTTGGACTGAACAATTTCAGTTGATTATTGGTATGAAGAGTAGATGTAAGTCCTTCAATTCGCCAAAAAAACACATCGAATATGACAATTTAAACTTGACTCAGTGAACTAGAGAAAATTTCAGATATTACATTTATTTATGCTTAAATGAAATAACTTGGATTTCGTGTTAGTAGGTAGAAAGATAACAATGGTGACGTTTACCGGTAACCAAGTATTTTGTTTTCTGGAATTTATATCCTAATTCATATTCTTACTTGTGTTAAGAAATGTGATAATGAATCATAACGATTAGTTGACTGCAATCGCCTACTCATTCTTCTAGTAAACTGTAAAGAAATTAGCATATTTACGGGTGGGAGTAAAAAAAAAACATTTTGCTGCACAAGTATACAAATAACTATTGTTACGGCGAGAACTGCGAGTAGATACCCAAATTTCGCAACGAATTCAAGTACATTGTTTGCATTGCAAATACATTTTTATCTCAAAAGGTGCTATTTTCGACATGTTAATCCCCTTCTCGAGCACACATCCACATTGAACGTTTTATTCGTCTTTATTTACACAAAGTTCCACCTCGATTCACAAGCGCTAAGCGGTTTCGAATTTATCAAAACAAACACACTTTGAAGCATGAAGTGGTATTGAAATTTATATAGTTAACGCTGTGAGTTTGATGGTTTTATTGGATTCCCCGTTAAAAAAATATTTGCAAAATGTCTAGGAGTAGATATTCCAGAAAGATACATTGATATTCCTAATGGATGAGGATATGAACTCTGATTAAAATTGAAACAAGGTTGTGACCACCATATGGCTTGCCTTCTTAGATGTATACTTTGTACTTGCGTTTTCTGTGTTTATCGATGGAGTTTCAAGCTGATTGGGATTCGATACTTCCTAATAATTCGTTCTTTTTATATAAAAATATTCAAAATTATGGTAGCTTATATGTAATTATGTTATAGTATCGACGGTGGACAGATTCTTATTATTATTTTATATCTTCCTACGTTTTATGAGGCATTCGCCATGTACTAAAATAGGGTGCGAAATTATGCCAAATATATAACCTTTATTGGAAAAGCTGGTTTTCATTCAGAAAAGGGAAATCAATTCGAACCATGACGTCATTCACAATCGCTTACATTTCTAAATATGGTAGAGAAGTTGATAATATCTCTCTATCCTCATGATATTCACCTTCTGAAAATTCATCAAGAAATATTAGTCAACATTACTTCTGAGTGTTTGCATATTCATAATGCCAAACGTAAATCACGAATAATTCTCCTATCCATATGTCAAATAGTTTCAAATTTGCAGTTTTTTCTTCCTCATTCATAAATCAGACATTCACAATTCTGAGTGCACATCAATATTCAAATGATATTGAAATATACAAGAAATTTCAACACATGATGCAATGTTATGTAATATTGGAAACTGTACAAGAGTAAGGATTCTTATCCCTAGAACCATTTCTTGCATATTTCATTTTCTTAATTTCCAATTGTTTTTTCCCTTTGTGTGGTCTATTTCTTTCATCATCATCATCATTCATCTGTCCATTTTTTCTTGGTCTTCAATCCATAGCTGCTATTTGACATCCAGAGGCAACACAGAAAGATTTGCTTTCTCATATTCCATTGTTGAGAGAACAATTGAAAATATTTTTCACTGTTTATGGTTTCAGTAGCCAAATCGAAATATGTCTCTACTATTCCTAGTACTGTCTTTTTTAATGTTCTTATTCCGTTTTTTTTGTTTGATCATCATCGTGCTTTCATCTTCATTTATTTCGATTGTTCCTATTCTCTTTCATACTTCTGATTTATATCTGTCTCAATAACTGAAAAGCATCTTTGATGTCTATGAAATTTCAAATATGTTCTCATTTTTTATGATATCATTTTTTATTTTTTATTCTTGATACTGTCTCTTTTGTGTTGATATGCTTTTTCCTTCCGTACACTGATTGTGTCTCTCCTGTTTTTGATTTTTTTCACCATTTTCATCAAGATCTAGACTTAACATGCCACTAATAATAACTTACTAAATAGTTCCAAACATAGTTTGATCTCATTTTCAATGAATGTTCGTTATTATGTAATTTTCCGAGTTTTTAGCAGTTTTTCTATTCTCTCATATGTCACAGAGTGCATTTATAGTAGTCATTGTTTCCTTTTTCTGCTTTCTGTCCCATCAAATTTGCATTCTATTCTTAGCTTCATTCATTTATGTTGCTTCAGAATTGTTTATCATTTGCTATAAACTTTCCATTTTCTCTTTTCCTTATTTGATTTTCCTCACATTATTAATTATTTTCATGTAGTGGCTTTGTTTCTATATTTTCTCCAAGACACTCTTTCCATTGCACTCCTTTTTGCATTTTTTTTTGCATTAACTATGCAGAATTTTTTAATTGCCAACTTTAATTTCATAGAATTCCTTGTTATTTCAATCAATATAATTGGGTAGAGAACAATGTGTCTTCCGGATTCATGCAGACAAAAAGTCGTGCCGTATCATTGCCTTCAACCATCGAAAAGATCTATTTTCATCTCGGATAATTTACAGTTCTTCCTTTCATCCGACCTATTGTCTCCATAAAACACGATCGGCACCTTTCTGTTGGCTATAGATCATCAATCTACTGTGATAAACGCAAATTGACCGAAATTAGTTCAATTACTTTTTATTTTCGGGAGTGGGCATGTGGCTAAATGGACCAGTTGACTAAAATAACTCTGTGGGTCTATTGTTCAGCGACACTTGGGCGAAGATACGGCTCCAGTGTGTGTAAACTTCGAATTGATTCCATCGAAAAAAATTCTCAAACCGGCATGCAGCCGGTTAACAGTTTCTCTTTTTATTACCGGTAGATTATAGATCGTAACAGTAGAAACTGATTTTCGACAAACTGCAGATATGTAAATTTATTTCATCATTCAAATGTCGAAGAATGATAAAGTATTATTATATTCAGAACCGGCATGGACGTAAGAATTATTTCTAAATGATAAATCCCAGATTTCTAATTTGTATACTCGATAATTCGTATGACCATTTACGTCCTATACATTTCACTTCACCTTTAATGGACAATCCGCACCAGAAGGTACAGATCTGAGATCATACATTAGCACGATTCAGTACTTTTGTTTCGAAACTATGCAACACTTTCTTTATATAAATGTCTCCCAAACAGCCTTGCAGTGTTGAAAGTAGACAAGAAAATACCATATGTTGAAAATTGAACAGATGTAATTCACAATCAGTTATTTCAAAAGGTTCGATTTCAAAGATGTTTCTAATATTAGAGTTGCTTGATAAACGTTTTATCCATCAAGTTGACAACATCAGCAGATTCTTGATACTACTTATCGGAATGAAAATATATTCAACCGAATCTAAGGGTTGATTTTGAATTTGTAGTTAGACAAAGCCACTTTGTCTAAGCAATGGACCTAACATAGTACAACGTATTTTATTAACAAACCATTCATTGACATGTTACTTTCTTACCTTCTCTTGGATTGGAGAAACAGTAATTGATCAAGCAGTTTTTAAAGATGATACCAACAATTTTCCGCTTAAATTTTGGATTCTCTGTGAGTTCAGGGGGGTCTATAATTCAAAATTTTTATCTATATATATATATATATATATATATATATATATATATATATATATATATATATATATATATATATATATATATATATATATATATAATAAGAAAATTATGAGCACCAAGCAACAACTAGTCAAGACCAAAAAAAGGTAAAGAGATACATGAGCAAAATTGAAGGTGTAGCCAGGAGGTAAAGTAGGTTCGAAACTAACTTTTTTAATCAATCGAGTTGATTTAACCTAATCAACAGCATATTCTACTCATACATAGTAATCCGAATCGTACCGCATACACGATACTCATCACAAATTAACAAGTCTAATTTTTCAAATACTACGCCAAAAAGGATCCAGTGGCAGCACTGTCAGAAATTTCTCAACTTTTTCTCGACAGCCTACAAGTGTCAATCTTTAATTGTCATAAGAAAAATGGCAATTTGATAGAAAAAAAAGCATTTTATTTTGAACCTACAACATAAGAGGACTCTATTTTCATATTTTACTCGGCTTATCCAGCGTCTAACCGACTGAACCAAAAAAAAAGGAAAGAACAATCGGTGAGTCCAAAATTTTCAAGCAAATTTGTTTGTTTGTTTGTTTGGGTACATTCAATCCAGATCTTGTTTGTACTATTTTTAATTCTTAGAATAATTTTTTTAAGAATTGAGAATTATTGAATTGAATAAATTGATAAATTGGTTGTTAAAAATAAAATTTACTATTTAAATGTAGCCTGAGCCTCTCTAGTTTTCAATGGAATTAATAATAATAAAGTTCTTCAATTTTAAAGCAAAAAAATTTATTCTATTTTATTTTTTTTCTTCCATACATCCCCCAACAAAATTGAAATCAGGAGCCAAAAAATAAAAAAAAATTCATCCAAGGACCCCCCAGGACCCAAAACCCCCACACCACCTCACCAGGGATCGAGACATTAGATTTTCTGGATTGAAAATTATTGGAATCCTTCATATATCATAGGATATAATTGAAAATGAGGTACTGAACTGAGGAAGGAGGCAAAATATAAAATGAATTTATCTCAAACACAGCTTATTCTTAACCCAAGCTTCTCTCCAACTGAAATCATGATTTGCAAGATGCATAAAACCCTGGTGCCTTGACACCCTCAACAAAGACCAAACAAAAAAAACCAAAAACCTCAATACAATAAAGAAGTCAAGAAGTAGACTATAAGTCTAGAATTATCATTCTGTCCTTCACAATATCACTTCAATGTGCATATCCTTTCTCTCTCTATTGTATTCCGCATAGTTTTATATGGAAAACTGTCATGAAGGCCAGTCCATTAGTTATAATGTCTATGATTCCTCTCGATCTGAGGAATCTAAGTGAGACCTTACATTTTTTGATGGTGGGTGATGATGCAAATGTGATTCCAAAGCTGCAATTCCAATCAAGCGAAAGCTTATGAGTGGATTTCGATATCGACGGTCTCATTGGCTACACTCTGGTGGAATCTTTCTCTCACCAATAGTATCATCAGTGAACTGAGTTCGTGTAGACAAGCCACCTCATAGAAACCTAACCCCTTACAGACAAGTTTCACAGTTTGATACTTGATTGATTTGAAGTGTTTAAAATATGATTGCATTTGGCGAATCCAATAAAGTCAATATTCCATGTAGTATTGTTCGTTTAATTTCACGTTGTACTCGTTACTATTGCTATTGCAAACATTATAAAGACTCTTGTCGAACAGTTTTTAAGAATAATAACGTCATGACTGTCTATGCTTTGTACATTTTTGAATGTTTGATGTATTTGTTTGAAAATAGAGAACTTTTTAATCTGAATGCTACAGAACATGTATATAACACTAGGAGGCATGACCTCATTTATCCATATCATACATTGAAACTTACTGAAAAATCTCCCCATTATATGGCATTGAAATTTTACAACAAGTTACCAGTACTTGTAAGACGTTCTGCTAGTTGCAATCAATTTAAAAAAAAACATCAAAAACATACTTGTAGATCTAGAACCCTATTGTGTTGAGGATTTTTTAAAACATCAATTTTGAAATATCATTGTGTGTGACGTCATTTTATTACATGTCGTAATTGTTTTTATGCAAATAATTGTGGCATTTTTAAAATTGTTATTATTATTATTGTTATTTGTCGTCTAAACAAGCCTAGTCGAGTCCGTACTCCCCACTGCTCCGACCCAGTGGGCGGACGCGCTAGTATAATTAACCAATGACCACTCCCCGCACCGCGGGGTAAGTGGTCGCTGGCTCCGAGAATCGTGAGTCCTGAGCAGACGCAACGAACCGAGAATAACGGCCTTTTGCATGCGGCCGGCCAAGATCTCTGCCGCATTACGGCATGCCGGTATGATCTTAAGCTCCGAGAGTAGCGTTGGTCTGGAACCACCGAGAACACCTCTCACTTATTATTATTATTATTATTATTATTATTATTATGTATCTGTCGTCTAAACAAATCTAGTCGGGTCCGTACTCCCCACTGCTCCGACCCAGTGGGCGAACGCGCTAGTAAAATTAACCAATGACCACTCCCCGCACCGCGGGGTAAGTGGTCACTGGCTCCGAGAATCGTGAGTCCTGAGCAGACGCAACGAACCGAGAATAACGGCCTTCTGCATGCGGCCGGCCAAGATCTCTGCCGCATTAAGGCATGCGGGTATGATCTTGAGCTCCGAGAGTAGCGTTGGTCTGGAACCACCGAGAACACCTCTCACTTATTATTATCATTGTTATTTGTCGTCTAAACAAGCCTAGTCGGGTCCGTACTCCCCACTGCTCCGACCCAGTGGGCGGACGCGCTAGTATAATTAACCAATGACCACTCCCCGCACCGCGGGGTAAGTGGTCACTGGCTCCGAGAATCGTGAGTCCTGAGCTTATTATTATTATTATTATTGTTGTTGAGTGGAGTTTTTACCTCTAGTTACTTTTGTAACGAAGCATTTTGCATTGTGTTGTTAACAGTGCCGAACCTGATATCCATCTCCGTGATATATTAAGTTGCTACGGCAGGTAGATTAATTCTCAGTTTTAGAAAATATACAATAGTTTGAACACATATTTCGAAAATGGAAGAAAGTGTTACGATATTTCCTTGGGTTCGTTTAATGAAACTCCAAACAACCCTTAACTACTTTTATCATAACTCTTCATCACAATACAATACACTTAACAATTAAACTGCTCAGCTAGACTACCCAATGCTCTTTACTGAAACTCTCCACTAGAAAACTCTGTAAAACGCTCTACTTCGACTTCTGCACTTAGTAATACTAAAGCTCTCTCCACTAGAAACTATGAATAACTCTACCGTCGCAATGAAGTATCTCCCTATTTATACCTGTGTACGCCTATGGAGAATCTTCCGGACTCATCTCGATGATGTGTGTCTACGAGAGCCGCGATTTCCTGAAATGCTACAGTCTTTCTTCGACCCCTCATATTATATTACGTTTACGAGCGACAGGGCCGGTATTAGGAGATTTCGTAACAATAGTTTTCAGAACCCCAGAATCGAAATTAAAGTCAGTTGATGATAGAACGCGAGATTAATCTGACGATGATGAAAACAAACTTCACCTTGAATTACCTTCCTCAACTTACTTGGGTAGAAGTTATATTTGAGTGATTTACTGATTGTTCTCCAGAATATTCCAGTTCAACATATTTTTCCAGCATCAGCAAAAAAGATGCAAAAACAATAATGATTTAAAATCATCATCAATTCCTATGAGTGCAATAGCTTTTCGAAAAAAAATAGGAACACAAGGTGAGATCGGAACGTCGGTGTTTTGTCGACGTCGTCTTCTTCTGAGTGAATAATTGGTCACTTCCCAACCTGCGAGTAAGTTAGACAAAATCACATTTTCTGATCATTATGAATGAAATATTTTCCATATTTTAAAAAAAATATTATTACACTATGAGCTGATTCAAACAAAATATTTATAATTTCCGGTATCCGGTATGAGTTGCAGATTCATCCCACTCTAATAATCTAAATAATCGTCACCTTGAACAACAGTTTCAGGAATAATTGCATCAGGCCTGAATCTTGGTAAGCCACAACGTGATAATCCTACTCGCACAATGTAATTATAGAGAAAGTCGATAATAATAAGTGTGACCATACCGTTTTATATCTCTTGATTGCTCTCGAGAATAAACAGGTGGACATATTGCCAAGAGATATGGGCGGAGAGCCAGAAGATAATTTAAAACTATTCATTTCGACCAAATTGGTTTCGATGACTGGGACTATTTGTAAAAGGATAATATTTCTTAGTAGGTCAGTGATATGACATAACTTAAGAGATTCTTAAAGACGACCTTTTATACCCATTCACGAATTGTTCAGTAATCTATACAAATGTTATAGTAGTTTTCACGATAAATGGTATTGACAGAAGGATTATAATAAAACCAATTAGACCCTTAAGTTGTAAAATCCGAGATGCACATCATAAATGTAAAAGGACCGGATTCAGGTAATTTTGTTTCTCAGAGAGGGATTGTAAATATTAAGGACTCTTGTGTTGATTATCACGAAGATACGACAAGAGATCTTTTTGAAGATTGGTTTAAAAATTGTCAGTTACCCAACATTCCGCCAAACAGCGTTTATAGTAATGGACAACGCAAGCTATCATAGTGGACAATTGCAAAAAATTCCTGGCTCGAAGAATACGAAATTGGAGATCCAAAACTTCATGGCTGCAAAGGACATATATTTTGAAGAAAATTATACAAAAAAAGAACTTTTACAAGTGCTGCAGTCATTTTCTTTAAAAAACGTATGTTTGTGATACAATTGCAGAAGAATTGGGACATACAGTGTTACGACTACCTCCCTACTACTGCGTGTTCAATCCCATAGAGCTTATGTGGCACCAACTTAAATCGAGCGTGCGCGGAAAAAAAACTTCTCCGACTTTAAGTGGTAGTGTGGTAGAATTAATTAGGAACTGTATGAATGACATTCCTACCGAGAGAGGATAGCGATAGCGACACTGAACTAAATATAGAATGGAATTGTAACATTTAAATAAATTACTTGTATATCTCCTACATTATGCAAAATTCAAATTTCTTAAGTTCGACCCTCTAGCACATTTGCATCTTTTACCAGATGATTTTCTACACAATGGGATTGAATCGAGTAGTTTATTGCAGTTAATGAGCCAATACCATTTACTGTGAAAAATACTATATAATGTATACCCGGACACTTACAACTTGCTTAAATGTCATGTGAAAAACTGTAATGAAACTTTTCACAGTATGCCAAGTACAACTTGAACAGGCAAACGAGGGACATAAGGTATAATGTTTGATACAGGTTGTGTACTTTGTCTATGTTGTATGTCTTCATTGTGGGGTGTGTTTGGATTTTCAATTTCTGTCAATATTGTTTCATAAAATTTCCTGGGTATATTTTCTTTCAATACTGATATCATGAGGTTCATCTCTTCATTGATTGTTTCTTGTGCAAAAAACTTCTTCAATTAAGTTCTCACTTGAGATTGTCTTTCTCAATCACCCACACAATTAGCAATATTCAAATCGCAATAAAACGGTTTTTCATTTCCCGATGATCTACATTTTGACTTGAAGATTCAATAGCATGAAAATCTATTCTCGCAAAATGTGGGCAGCTTTATGGTTTTTCGTGTATCCGTTTCGATGAGTTATGTTGAAAATCGATGCCAGAGAAACATAAAATGTTTGTGTAATATCGATGGTGAAAAGAATGTGGTGTATCAGCAAACAAGAGTGATATAATGAAGTCTGAGTGTTTTAATCACTGTATATTTATTCGTTATTGATTTTTACTCGAATTTAGAATGACAAAATAGTGGTTGTGTACCCGTTCGCGAGTTCGTTTCTTTAATGCCTTGGGATAATGAAATTGATGCCTAAATACCATATTTTGGAGTGGAATTGACATATGAAAGTTTCGAGATGAAGACTGGGCGCCATCTGAAACAAAATTATTGAAAATGGGGGTCTTGTGTCATCATTTTGAAGCTCCTGACGAATACTTTACAACCCTAGAATATAACATCGATATCTTTACCTACTACAAAATGCCGAAACGTTTAATGATTACCTAAATACAAACACATCAATATCAACATTTATATAAATATTCGTTTTTCTCTGCTATATGGCAATCCCAACAACCCGATAAGGTTTGAAAGGTTACTTTCTGTTCATAAAAAAGACAAAAATGTCAGGACGACAAAGAACACCATTGTTCAGTTCAAATATTCTCATTTATTTTTCGATTTTCGAGTAGATAAGTATCACGTGAACTATCTTTTTGGTAACGAAAGATATCGTATTTATCCTAATAGGAAAATATTATTTTCCGCAAATCGCTAGGGACTTTTGACATTTCAGACAATATTTCTTTAAGATAAAGTTAAGATTTCCTTATTGTCAGGAAATTATTTTTTCTTACTGTTGTTAGTGTTCTACATAAATGTTTGTAAACAGTTCCCATAGTAACCTAAGTAATTTTATTACAAATTTCAAAGCATAACTCATTTGTGAAAGTAATTATTCGCGATTTTTTCAAAAGTTATTAATACCTGTCGAATTTTGAACGATTTGCGGAAAAATAGTATGTTCACCTCGTTGAAAAAGCCACATTCCTGGACTGTTGTGTTGCAATCTTCACAGTTGTCCAGGAATGTTAGTCTTTTCCTAACTAGCATATCAACTATTATCTTAAGAGAAAAATAGTATTCAATTTTTTTCTTGTTCCTCTAATAAAGCTCATAGCAGAAGCCTGTTCTTCATCGGACGACGTCATATTTATAACTGAGGTGTTGGAGAACAATTGTGAAAATTAACACGAATGTTTTGCGTTGGTATGGGAATAGGGGGAAGCGATTTTTTCCCCCACGAAAATCGCTTCGCGATTATTTTCGCTTTGGTTAGAGGGATCCTCAACTAGTAAACTTACAGCCGATTGCACCGACTTTTTCTTATGGGAGCATTGAGCTAATGGGCCATTGAAGGTCATTCAACGCACTGCTGCGATTGCGCCATAGTTGAATTGAACCCTCCCTTTGTTAATGGTCTCATAAAAAAAGTCGGTGCAATCGGCTGTTAGTCGCGTTCTTGAAAATCCGCGCAAACGTTCGACAGAAAAACATTCCTTCGATTTCTGCAGGTGTTACTGTTTAAACTTGGAATAGGCGTGACTGAATCATGCCGCAATATATCTTCAGAACACCACAATAAAAATTCTTTTCCTGTAATTAAGTTCTCAGGATAGATTGATTATCTCAATTCCACAAACGATCCGGACCATACAAACCGCAATATTACGGTTCTTCATTTCCCGATGATCTATATTTCAATTTCAAGAACTTCTGACAAAATATAAATACCTCATTCCGCACAATATGTGGGTAGTTTAATAGTTTTTCATGCATCAGTCTTGGTGAGTTATTACATGAAGTTCGAAAGATAAACTGTTTTTTTAATATCGATGGTGACAAGATGAACTGTTGGTGACATAAATGTGAACATATGAATTCACACATATATTAGTGCATCAACAAATAACGAATACGAAATAATTCGAATTTATTTGAATGTGTTCTCTATTAATATATATTCCTTCAGGTGCATCAGACGAAAGAGGTGGTACCTGCCAGTGAAATAGTAATTTATTGACAGATGTCTGAAAACTGTACTCCATTTTCATTTCGATCATATCTAGTTTTCGAATATATTCCCAAAAATATTCTCACTGATCATCATGCTTTTTGTATGTAGGAGAATCAAATGAGAGATTATTTTTAGATTGAATTTCCGTACTCAATATTCGTTTCCTGATACATTTTCAAAAATTGAAACTTTGAAACCGATAGGTCACTTCTACAACAGATTCAAATTCTTCAAAAATTGACTCAGTGTGAACTGTTCATTGACAATCATCTTGGAAATCAATTAAATCCATTGCCTCACCACATCAATTGTTTGAATAAAAATTTGACAGCATCATCGATATTTACAGAATGAATAAATAAAAATTAATATCAATTGTAATTCAGATCTTGTCAATTGTGATTCAGAAAATATCAAATCAGATTATATGGTAGATGGAGAGGAGGATGTACCGACATATTTGTAAGTTTTTGTACGTTCATAGATTAGTATATCATCCAAGTAAAGGCTCCTCGAAAAATTACTCGAACAAAGGTACCTCCTTTTTTTCAGGTTCTATAGATCGGAGGTGTCAAAGTTTGGCTCGATATCATTTATACAGAGCCCACCACCCACATAACCCTATATTTTTTGTAAAAAAAGGTACCCCATAATATAAATAGAAAAAATGAAAATGAAATCGTATTCGAGTTCTGAATAATCCAAAATTATAAGAAGGCTTCCGTTGGAACTATAATTATGCGGCAATGAAAAAAAATTTAAAGTTCATCATGAAATCAAAAATGTTTAATGGGATAATCGTTGAAAATAGAGAAGGATGAATGGTTCTACTTTTTCAAATTATTTTGAGCATAACTTATGAATAACCCAGCTTATAGCAATACAATAGTATATTTCAGTTATTTTCGAAAGGAATCCGAGTAAGAAAGCAATATATATATATATATATATATATATATATATATATATATATATATATATATATATATATATATATATATATATATAAATAATCGGTACCCTGTATATCGGAAAATAAATTAAAAAGCCGATATCTTTCATATTCACAAAACTTTTTTATGAATTACTGTTGACTTATCGGAGCTACAATTCATAAGTTCTGAATTACATTAAACCAATCTATGGGTGTTCATATTTCACCAAGGCCCTGATTTTCAAATCGGGTGAACTCTCTCATCAAAGAAAATTCGTATATATCTTTCTATCCCATAAGCTAAGGCCATTTGAAATGGAAAAAGACATTCGACTTGCTCATGGTATAAAGGTTCACCTGATTTGAAAATCTGGCCCCCTGAAGAGACAATTGAAGGGGTGTTACTCGTTGCATAACACATAATTTAATATTTTTATTCATTCAGGAGAAACTATGGTGAATGATCAGAAGAAACCAATTTTGGAACTGAAATCAACTGTGATTCATTCATTTATTGTTGGATACCTCTGTCTGAAATTAGTAGATATTCGATTGTCGTGTCACGTTCAGATGAGAGAGTATATAATCCTTATGAAAAGCATTTTTTTGTCCTATATTTTGAAGTAGCTGATAAAAGATGTTTATCAAGACGAATGTCAAAAATTGCATTCATCACGCAGTTCATATAACTTTATCGAATGTGAGGCGATATTTGAGATGAAGTCGGTTTGTGATTGAAGAGGTATCAATAAGTAGATAATACAATATCACTTTTCACATGAGTAAAAGTTTGAATCAGAGAAAACTAGGATTCAGATATCTTTTTTTATTTTCATTATCCAGAATAACTACCCAACAACCACTAGTTCACAATTTTCGAATCAAAAAACAGAATTAAATTGACAGATATTTGATGAGTTTCCTTTCTCGTTATAGGCCCAATAAGAACCTACCTCCTACCAGAATCCAAAATTCACACCAATAATTTCCTGACTCTAAATAATATATGTCAATAAAGAATAATCGTTTTTTCCGTCACAGAAAAAATTGTGTACCATACAGGGGGAAAGTATGAGAGTTTGGCTCACCTAACGAAACTAAAACCTAATACTTCTTTCCCTTGTATTATATAAATTCATTTGTTATTCGTTTCCTTCATTTTGACTGACCAAAGAAGTTTTTTATTCTTAATTTTTGATGTCATAAATGCTCACTTATGAAGAGTTGAGCGTTACTCTAAAGAAGACCTCAAATTGAGACAAGCTAATCCACGAATCCGAGAGTGAATCATTGAGGTAAGGGAGAAAACAAAATTTCAGCCTGTGAATTTTAGCCCGTCTGATGACTTGCATATGGACACGTTGTTATGACAACCTCTCGATGAAAAAGTGGAAATCGCTTTGGCAAGTTGATATCTTGCATGATATATAACTGTGGTGTCGTAATATCTGTCTACGAAGTTGATTGAATTCAAGAACAGAATATTTTTAGAAAATAGATGATTCGAGGATTTTATTCGTTTGCAGATAGATTATCAATTCAAACAGTTTTGGCATGAAATGTTGGATCAAAATCTAAGAGTAATTCAAATGCATAAAAATCAGACAGAATAATTGAATGAAAATATTTACGGAATGAGAAGTTATTTATTAGTGTATACATGTTTAATTGCACGATATCATACATGAACATCTACAAAAATAATGATGGCTTTGTTTCATCGAAATATACCTCACGAAGTGAAATTGATCTGCAGGATGTGGTTGAAATAATGGTGAATCAATAATATTGTTACAATTTTTCCTTG
>JAVJAQ010000147.1:0-23532 GCA_032362365.1 Zygogramma bicolorata
ACACTCCCCGTGAAGGCAAGGAGACGAAAGGCAGTCGTTGATGTTCGTTTCGCACGAGAGACCGTTGAAGCCGGGAGGACATTCGCAAGTGTAGGCGGCTATGGAGTCGTGACAGATGCCGCCGTTTCGGCAAGGGTTCGATAGGCAGTCGTCGATGTTGATTTGGCACCGGGATCCGGTGAAGCCGGTCGCGCACGAGCATTTGAAGGAGTTGATGAGGTCGTGGCAGACGCCTCCGTTCAGGCACGGTTTGTCCTTGCATTCGTCGATGTCGATTTCGCATTGGGTGCCGGTGAAACCTGCGAAAGACGAAATTGGCGTCAGGCTAGGATTCGAGTACATGGTAGACTAGTATTTTGAATATGGGCAACAAACCAAAAAATATGTAAGAACATGTTTGAGTTGTTTCTCTGAAGATAAAATAACGGAAATATCAAAAACAACACTACGAATATTACAGGCGACAATATATGAAATTTATAAAAATAAATCAATATTGAAATAGCTTATTACACACCGAGGTGGGAAGTGATTCATTCCTGTCGTGAGATTAGTTAGTTATGATGATCTCGTGACAGGAATGAAACTTCCTACCGAGGTCCATATGATAATGCTTGCTGACGATACCAAGAGATGGCGTCACACCTCTCATTGTAGAAGGTTGATAATTGAAAATTTTTTATGAAATGAAAATCGCGTCAGAAGGAACATAAAATCATTTGTTATGTCGTTGTATCAAAATCTTCATACAACGGTTTCTTCTCATACATTGAAATGTGTTGTTTATGTTGTTATTATGCTGAATGTACCGAGAGATATCTTTTACTCATAAGTATTTGAACTCCTGTAGGATTTTTCGTAAGATTTCTCATTCGAAATTTGGCGCTGAACCCGAATGACGTCAAGACATGGAGATTGAAAATGATCGTTGATGACACCCTCTCCTAGATTGAACACCTTGATGTAAGTATATCGCCGAAAACACTTGTAATTTTCATAACTGAACTAAATACTCATTTGAAATTTGGCTGGCTTGAACAAATTCTATTCTTAATATATCTGGCAATGGCAATAGTGCGCCCACAAGATTGTTCTACTGTTTCTTTGTTGTTTTGTTTTGTAATGAACATGAAGCAACAAATGTATTAAACATTTCGCTTTTTTGATCAGTTTCACTTTCACGAAGAGACGAATTTTGAAAGAAGAGATCTAATTGATACTTTATCATTGCAAAAGTCCATAAATGCTTTCCACACGAATTCTTTACTGTAACCGGTTATTTTCGGTATAATCTATTCCATAATTTCATTGATATTCTAGCTAGTATAACAACCAAATGATGACATTTTGAAATATTAAATATTTGAAACGTCAAAATCGAAATAAATCAATTTGTATGTACCTATCCGTGACAACATAATTATGTGAGAAGAGCCCATTGCAAGTTTATTTTCAGATTTTGGCGAAAGTGCCCCGAAGGACGAGGGCTCTTTTACAAAATATGAAAATAACCGAATGCAATTTGTATGAGATATCACGCTTAAATGCAAAATTATCCGGTCATTTTTATGCACGAATGTAATTCATTGGAATATTACACGAATGAAGAAATTCTTAAGGAAATATTATTTTTTGTTCATTTATATTTTCTTCTATAGATTGTATGGAGTACTCACCTAAACGCGAAATGTTTTTCTATTTTTGAAGTCTATCTGACATTTATTTGTGTTGTTTACTGACGTCTAGCGATACGGTTTCAAATGTATTATTATGGTGACTTGATACAATGCAATTACAGCTGTAAGTTTTCGATACAATGCAACTACCACTGTAAGTTTTCGATAATTGCATTGCTCTTATGGGACATTTTATATATGTGGGAAATATTCAGTATAATGTTGATTGTGTTCGATCAGATGACGAATTTACTGATTTCATTGGATTTCTACTTGAGCAAAACATTTTCATTTTCATTAGAACTACACAAAATACTCTAATTGATTCTACTGGTACCAACCGTAAAGAGAAATTGTGGATTCAATTCACACAAAACCTTTTTTCAATTACAACAAATATCCACTGTATTTCCGGGGTCATTGACTATAAGTACTATCTATATCACTCAGAGATCATCAATGATATCCGCCGACATACGAAACTCAAAATGGCAGCTCAACAAATAAAGTTATTACGAATTAACAATGTTTCGAGTCGTGCCTAGTCAAGTCGCCTACGATTTTTCCGGCGTGAAAGAGGTTGGAAACTAGTCGACGTTCGAGTTATGTACAAGTTCGCTCAACTCTTTAACAAACAAGAACGGCTCGCCACACCTTCTTTTACAGATTCACAGTGATACATAAATCGAATGGGGAATAACAATGCGTTGGTATTGACACATACGCGTTTTTCGCTCAACATCTAGAATTGACCTGAGCCGGTCGAGATTAAGCTGGATGATGACTCAATTCTAATTCTTCTATGGCACGCGATTTTTAATAATCTGTATTCGGAGCGAAACCCGATCTCTAGAAATTCCTCTGTAATTCTCTCGGAACAGGAATATGCCATAATTATGTCTCAAGGGTAAATCAACATAGGTATTCGGTTAGTGCGGTGTTGTTGAAAATTTGCATTGTCATGCAAGTATCCAATTACAACTTGCATTCAGTCTGATGTGATGTGCTTCATTTGTTTCCCTTTTTTATATTATTGCTAAATATGTGGAAGCATCTACTCATACAATGGAGAATGATTCTTTTAGGGCAGTTATTTGCCATTTAGGTATTAGGCCAGTAGATATAGACATGAAATTTAACAATAATTACAAATGTTTTGAAACTTCAGTTGTATTAAAAGTACGTTCAAATGATATTGAGTCTGATTTTGCAACCCTTTTTTCTGAACGGAACTTGTTGAAAATCAGGATTTTGTGAATATTCGCATTATGTGTAAGTACGAAGATATTTTCAAAAATTCTGCAAACTTTCGAAGTATTGCCAAATAGCAGTTTACATCTTCTGGTGAATTCGCAAGCATTTAAACAAAACGAAACGTTTCGTTTTATAAAAAAAAAAAAAATTGGTAATAATTCTAATTTTTCCAAAAAATTTCAAAAGTTCTGCAAACTAGCATAAATAAACGAAATAATGTTCTTGACAAGTACTTCAATTTGCATTCTCTTGCGTTAAACGGAAAATATATTTGCACAATAAATTGTTCGTTTTGATTGAAACAAGTGTCGAAATTTTCACAAAAGTTTTAGAAGTTGAAAATGAAGAAGTCCTCCCATCGAACGTGTTCGTTGATTTGCAACCACGTCCGTAACACGGAAATGAGCATATAAACAAAAAAGATAATTTTATATTTGTACTCTTTCAAAAATAGCGTAAGTTCTGCAAACTAGTGAAGTGTTGAAAACTAGTAGTTAATGAAGTACACCACACACAACTAAACAATATCAAACACCGGTACCTATTAACAGATTGCTAATCAAGTATTCAGCTGGATAACTGTGATGTAAGTCCCTTCCTGGGGTAGTAAAAATGCTATTAGTATTTCTTGAATAATTAAGGTTCCGTTTTGAGTTCGAGGTTACAAAGTTTCATATAAACAGAGACCGATTTCATCTTCACTTGCAACCACGTATAAAATATTTTGTAATAATCTCAATACTTGTGTGTATTGGACATGGCGGCGTTGAGGGAGCAAGTTCAATAAATACATATTACTTTTTTCAGAAATGGTTGCAATGTAACTATGTTGGACATTTTTTTCATTCCTTTATGATTTTTGCAGAACTTTTGTAATTTTCTTAAACAATTTTTTATGGAAAACTACAACAAATGAGACAAACATAAGGTTCCGTAACTGTAACAATGTTGCAAACTTAACGCATGTTGTAAAACAATATTACTAGCGGTATTCCTAGTTTGTAGAACTTTTGCAATTTTCTGTGAAAATAAAGCATTAAAGTGTTTTTGCCATTTAAACAATGTTCCGTTCATTGCAGGCTTATGCAAAATTTCATGGTTTGTTTTCATTCACGCACTAACATACCGGTAAAGTTTGAGAACTTTTGGAATTATTGTGAATTGATTGTCTATATCTACTGGCCTAATCGAAATAGTCGTACGATACAAATCATTCAGAATTTACAGAATCTGAACCATCAATATCCCAATTTCAATTATACCTCGTATTGTCCATTTGTACTGTACCCAAGAATTGAATTTCTTTCTTCGTTTCATTCAATTAAGAACTACGATGGAGTCGGTGCTCCCTGATTATCCCGAATAATTCACGAGTCAAGAGAGTTGACGTCGATCTAGCACCACACAATTTGGTTTCAACCCACGGTACACGTTGATTACCGTTTTCGGAGGTCTTACCTCAACATTTTCGAACAAAAAAGATAACAGAACGAAAGGGGTTATTAAATTGAGTGCAGCCATTATCATAAGAGCAAGGAGAAATATTTTTATTTTTACCGATTCTTAATTACATAAACCTAATAAAGGGAACGCGCTAATAATTTCTACCTTTCATATCGTTGTTCTGTATGTAAGGCACTAAAGGTATGCGCTCGTTTTGTTTCTTAATAATTTGTAGGTTCCTTCCGATTTTGTTTCACGTCTTGTCTCGAGTGACTTGAATTATGTCTTTTTTTATTTGATTGCCGTTAAAGTTGTTTCGAGTCTTACGCCGACAAGCAATCATTTGTTTTTCTTTTGAAGCAGCGAATTATACGAGTTCCTAATTAAAGCCCACTGTATTCGAAGACCCGATGATTTTTCATCGTAATTATGTCTCCTTCTATACAAATTGGAGAACCAGTTTCACGGATGAAAATACCATGAATTGTCACCGACAAGTTAATAAACATTGGCAGTAAAGTGCTCCGGTATGTAAATAAGTAATATTGCGGGTTTGCATTATGATAACGGTATGTGCCGTGTGCCTTTTTAAATATTCTTTTGCTACGGAACGTGTTTTTTTATGTCTTCTGCAATTTTATATAAAACCTTCCAACTAAACAGCGACAAACAAAGGAGCAGTAGCTCGAAAATGTCTCTCTTATTTCCGGGATTCTTCTTCAATTAGTACAATCATTGATTTATTCTAGACGGTCCTTTACTATACACTCACAAGCACCAATAGAGTAAAACCGTGCGTTCATGCATACATTTTAACATCTTGTGAATATGGTTAGGATCGAACTTCCACACTATGTTTGTTGGACGAAGTTCGACAGAGACTGCAAGGCAGCTAAATATCTGATGCTAGGATTTGAATCTTTCTTGGTACCTAGCATGCTACTTTCTTGATACTTACTGGTGATATTATGCTCTGACTGCTCTACATTTCAGATATCATACTGGCCCAAAAAACGCAGAAATGCCAGAAACACAGAAACAGAAGGTCTACCTAGGACTCACGATTATGACTCATCCTACGAGTATAGGAAATAATCGAGGGGTAAACCGCAGGAGAAATGTTGTACACTAATTCCCCTGACGACCAGAAGTAATACCTCTAATTCCCCAAACAATGCCTCTAATGCCCGAGTAATGCCTCTAATTCCCTTGTAATGCCTGTAATACCCCAGAAATTCCCGTGTAATACATCTAATGCCTTTGTAATTCCCCCATAATACCTCTAATTCCCCAGAAATTCCATAGTAATGCCTGTAATACCCGACTAATTCCTTCGAAATTTCGTGTTAGTTTTCACGAATTCCTAATGGAATCGACTTTTTTTTATCTTTCCCCAATAAAATGATGGCTATTCATTTCGTCATCAAAAAAACATTGTGGAAATCGTCATTGTGAGCTTTGTCAATGACGCCTACTCGAAAATATTTGGAGCGATAAACGGATCCGCAGCTTTTGAAGAAAAAGTAGGGAAGCTAGGAGCAGCGGGAAATTTTATTTCTTTTCCCAACTTCATGGTGCTAGATGTATCGGTCAATATCGAGTGCACTGACTGATTATTTTTCACTGAATGACTGAATGCTTTGTTAAATCATAATAAAATATAGCACGTATCACTCCTAAATAGCTTTCTGATAGTGAAAAAATGGTCATGTTCGAATCATGACATCTTGACGGAAATTGAAAGTCAGTCTCGAGAAGAGCAGTCTCGACTCGATAAAATCAAAGCCTGCGTAAAATATATACAATAATTTAATTGCGATCTCAAATCTGCTAATGACCAGTTTTGAAGGAAAGAAGGGATATTTGCTATTGTTAGGGCCTTCTTTTTTTTAATGATGAACCCTAATGGATCTTCAGCGCTGTGGAAAAAAGTTCGTCCTAACTTTTGCGAAAAAACAATTATTAATTCTTTTTACTCAGGAACGGCTTATCCAATAATGATTTTTTACCAATAATGAAGTACTATTGGATAGAGAATCAAAACTACTTCCCAACGCGGTGTCATGATATTCAAGCATTTCTATCTGAATTTAAAAGTTATAATGCCTTTTCACCAGAACATTCTTCAAATTTGAAATCTCACGCCGTAGAGAAGTTGAATTTTCTTTGACTGCAATGTATCATTTCATTCTATTAGTTTGAAACCTTCTCGATTACTTCGTTATATTTCCCCAGAATTATGATAAGTAATATGGTTTATGTTGAGAACAGTTTTTTAGTTTCTTGACATTCGTTCTGATTATATATTTATATATATATATATATATATATATATATATATATATATATATATATATATATATATATATCATTACCTTCTATAACTTTCTCGACGACTGAGCATTCGAATACAATTTACTATTTTAGCTGTGGGTGAATCCCAAAAACCCTACCGCCCAGTCAGTAAGTTTATTTTCTTATTTTCTGTTCCGTCTGCGTCTCGGTCTGCGCATAAGGATTATCATTCAGGTAATCTACATGAAATTCTTGTATATTTGATTGATCGCAACAATCTGCGAGGATCTAGAATTCCGACTAGGGCGAGCCATTCAGAGTATTTCAGCAATCTGCCAGTGTCAATCAAGTACAGAGAAACAAGCTCTAAAACTCCTGGAATTTGACGAAATACATTTTGTCATGAAATTTGTGTATTTCAAAAAATCGTTTCGGTTCGTAACGAATATTTGAAGAAAAACTGAGTCTCATTCCACGCAATGATTTTGAATCATTGCGTCAATTCAGTCACAATGGTTTGTCCTACTCGTAGTTTTAGGTCCTAGCAGATTGTTGTGGAAGTCGAGTAGAAATCTCGGTAGAAATAGTGACTCCAAATGAAGATGTCCAAAGGTTGTTGAATCTGGTGATCTTGCAGGCCACCTGACGGAGTCATGTTTTCCAATCCGTCGTTTAGATACCAACTATGTGGAATTGGAGGTGGTATTATTGGATTCAGGATATCATGTTGTTCTCGCTAATGTAATAATATACTGAGCGTTTCATTTGAAAATTAAATGACGATATGATTTCCGGAAAAACTGGACGTTAAAAAAATCTATAAAATATTTAAAACGTGAATGTACTATAAATCTATGTCACTGGTATACTCGAATATAAAACTTGTTAAACTTTGTATTTTTTCAAAGATACTTTGAACAATCTAATTTTTGAGTCGGACACGAAGAAGAAAATATTCAAATATTTATTTCGGTTTGACTGGCAGTAAAGTTCTTTTTTTCAATAAACTCACCTACCTGAGAATACTGTATTCATATGCTTGTTTAGGTCTCCCGCTAGTTCTCTAGAAATTGCAATTTTTTTCTATTTTTCTCCAACAATGGCGTGAATAACGCTTGTTTTGTGACAATATTCGAGTATTTCATGTGAAAAAAAATGTTTCTTAAAAATATATGATTCTCAGGTAGATTCAATGAAAAATATCGTCAATTACAAAATTCCGTGCTGGCACGACTTTCCTTTTTCGACTGCTCCTTCCACGGACACTTGTCGCATACGCACCAAAAAAAGCATATTTTCTCAACTTCTATTGAAATATATATACTATTATTGAATTCCTACATATTTTACTGCTCCATTCGATAGAACAGTATCTTTTTCAACGATAAAACATACTTATGTTAGGCTTAGGAGCCATGTTTCTCCAATTCAATATGGCGGCATCATTATGTCATCTTGACCAATAAGATGAAGTGGAAAAAAATCACAAATAGTTAGTTTTTTAACCATGCACTCACTTCAAATTTATTATCCAACATTTCATTCGTAACTTGAATTTCCTCGAAAATCTCAATAGTCTTTCCCGAGGGGTAAACCGCAGGAGAAATTCTGTACACTAATTCCCCTGAAGACCAGAAGTAATACCTCTAATCTATTTTTTCAATTCGAAAGTTCCAGAACCTACCAACTGAATTGGGCCATAAAAAATGTACTTTCTGTCTACAGTGTCCATAGTCTTCAGTTTTTGGCCAAATGAATGATTCCAAATCAGACCTCAGAAATTTTAATTTGTACTCGACGGGTTGACCACTGAGGGAAAATATGTACACTGAAATTCCCGTAAACCGGAATTCATCGGAATTCTCAGGAATTCTTCGGAATTCCTACAGAAAAAATATGTCAATTCGAAGAAATATCGATAAAAATTCAAAACTAAATGACAGAAATAGTGGGAATTTAAGGGGGAAATCCGTGGAAACCCGACGAAATATGAAAGATATATTTCGGAACATTCACACAAAAGTTTTTTCGGGATTTCTGAGTGGAACATAAACTTTAGACTTATAAGTAGACCATGTCATGATTATGACACAATCTGAATAATATTCGATTATACATATCGAGGCTGGTATTTATTATATCGGAAACACAATAAATCATATATACAAAGCAACGTCACAATTTGAAAATAAAGGGAACGGATCATCTGATTTCACTCAGGTTTGTTTAATTAGCATCATTTTTCCTGAAATTTTGCCTTATAGAATCAATTTACGAATCCGTTAGAATAAATACGTATCTAAAAATTACAATTTTTCATTAAAAAAAAACGGTATTTTACGGTCTACTGGGTAGTTCTATTATTTTCAACCGCTTATTTGTGCTAAATGATTACAGGATATTCAATCTGTGGGGAAAATCCTTTTTTGTTATCGCTTATAAAGCAAAAATAAACTGTTTTCCGAAAGCCTTCAACATTACCTACTAGGAAAATAAAAAAATGTTTTTCATCGCTGTGTTCACCCTGTATAAATTCATCATGTTTTCATTACAAAATAAATTATATAAAACCGTCCGAATAACATGATGGACCTGCAAAGAATCTCCAGAAATCATACAAAAACTGCATTCATTAACTATATAACTCAGATCGTATAACGCGAGCTATGGCCGTCTTATTTCAATTTCGGTAACCGCTGGCAACAATGTAGACAACCTGCCAATTATACTCTTGTCTCACTTCCACAATCAAGGGCGTCCCTTCGTCTTGTAGAGAGAAATTTCAAGACACGTCATTTCGAGGAAAATATTGGCAGAAGCAGAGGTTTACCCCAAAAACAAACACACAAACTACGACACAACGTTTTTTTCGGCTTGTTTCACATGCCCAATTTATATATATATATATATATATATATATATATATATATATATATATATATATATATATATATATATATATATATTCGAATGAGAAAGAGGTACTACATTTAAAGAAGTTATTGAATTATTTGAAAAAACTACCTCCAACTACACTCCTCTCGAGGCCTCACAAACTACGACACAAAGTTTTTTGGGTTGTTTCACATGCCTCATCCATATATTTCAATCAAAATTAAGTTACTATTCCATTGAAAGAAGTTATCGAATTATTCGGAAAAACTACCCCTCTCGAGGCCTCACAAACTACGACACAAAATATTTTTTGGTTTGTTTCACTTGTCCAATTTATATATTCGAATCAGAATGAGGTACTATTTCAATGAAATATGTTCTCGGATTATTTCAGAAAACTACCCCCAACCACACCCCTCCCGAGGCCGCAAAAACTATAAAACAAAGTTTTCTTTGGGTTTTTTCACATGCCTTATTCATATATTTGAATCAGAATGAGGTACTATTTCACTGAAAGAAGCTATTGAATCATTTGTAAAAACTTGAAACAAATTTTTCCACCTGGGAAATCAACTCACTTTCAGACAAATCATCGGACTTTTCGGAGTGCGTTTCATCCGTGGAATCATCAGGAAGGAAAATATCATTTTCTTCTGGACATTTCTCTCTGATATCCTCATCCATAATTTTCCCATATTCTAATTCGTCACTCGTTCCAATATCCCCTGTAGGTTTCTTCTTTTTCTTTAGCGATTCTGGTATATCCTACTTGTGTTCTTTGAGCCGATATTGAACCTTTTCAGTCTGTCTGTCGACACTCTTTTGTTACCTTTATCCAACAACCAACAAAAGGCCGATTTTTTCAAAATGACAGATTTATTTTTAATTTTCAGCTCTACAAAAGACGACTCGGCAGAGATGCTGCCTTTAATTTGTCCAGAAAAGTCCTTCATTTTCAAGGAATCAATATTATCGAAATCAGTTAGTATGTTTTTTGATTCGCTAGACATGGGGCGTGGAGTCATCGATTTTCCTCGACACCGTTTTTATCTTTTTTTGGAATAAAATCTATATTGTATAGATCACCTTCTTCGAACATTTTCCCTATATTTTCCGCTTCTCTTTTTGCATCTTCCATAGCAGCACCTCAGTGTCGAAAAGTCATATGTCAACGTCGTCAATGACTGTAAAAAATTACTTTTTTTCTCCTCTCCAGGAAATGAAAACTTCTGGCGAATATCACTTAGGATGTTGTTGAGAGTTCTTATTCTACCAAGTCGGTGTATTAGGTGTATAAGCAATTTTAGTGTATTAGGTCGTGAAAAAACAGACACCTCCAGTTATCAATCCTACTATTTTGATAACAAGAAAATACCTACAATTATCTCGAAATTCCTAAATAATACCTCTAATTCCCGAGTTATGCCCTTGCAATTCCTCTAATTCCCGAGTAATGCCCACGCAATTCCTGTAATTCCCGAGTAATGCCTTTGCAATTCCTCTAATTCCCGAGTAATGCCCTTGCAATTCCTCTAATACCCGAGTAATGCCCGAAACATTCCTGTAATTCCCAACTAATTCCTGCGACCTGTACACCAAAATTCCCTTGCGGTTTCCCCCTCGGAAATAATCGTGTGTTTTGCGTTCCTGTGAACTGTTTCGCCAACTAGATCTCAACTAACTGCGTAACCTGATGATCCCGAAACAGACTCCTGGATTTGAAGAACCTGCACCTTACAGGTCCAGATGATGGATTCCTGGTCACTTATTGGTGGAAAATAAAAAAATGCCACCTAATGTCTCCGATGACTTTGATTCTGTGAAGATAGAGATGTGCCGAATTTATCATCTCCTAGCAGATGAGGGCTGATGTGGTGCACGGTCACCACAGTAAGACAATACTTGTGGAGTTTTCGAGTTTGTATGAAGCTAATTCAGAAGAGGAAAAGAATATCAGACAGAATACTGGTTCGAACTCTGCAGATCGAAACCATGGTAGAGTAGTTAAGGATTCCTTGGTGGAAATAGATTGAGATTCAACTAGAAAAATCACCTAATGCTGCCAAATGCTCCCAGTGATTTTGATTCTGTGAAGATTGAGGTTTACTGAATATACTCGTGGAGTTTTCGAGTTTTTATGTAGCTAATTCAGAAGAGGAAAAGAATATCAGGCAGAACATTGGTTCGAACTCTGCAGATCGAAACCATGGTAGAGTAGTTAAGGATTCCTTGGTGGAAATAGATTGGGATTCAACTAGTAAAACTACCTAATGCTTCCAAATGCTCCCAATGATTTTCATTCTGTGAAGATTGAGGTTTACTGAATGTACTTGTGGAGTTTTCGAGTTTTTATGTAGCTAATTTAGAAGAGAAAAAGAATATCAGGCAGAATATTGGTTTGAACTCTGCAGATTGAAACCATGGTTGAGTAGGTGAGGGTTCCTAGGTGGAAATAGATTGGGATTCAACAAAAAAAACTACCTAATGCTACCAAATGCTCCCAATGACTTTAGTTCTGTGAAGTTTGAGATTTACTGAATTCATGGGGAATACTCTATGTTCGAACTCTGGAAACATGGTCAAGTAGTTGAAGATTCCTTGGTGGAGGCAAATTGGGATGCAAGTAGCAAAACTGTTCTCATGATAATAACGATAGTAATGATAAATATAATTATAGTAATAGTTCTCTCACCTGTTTTTCCCACGGTACACCTGCAGTAGAAGCTTCCGACTCGGTCGATGCACGTGGCACCGTTGAAACAGGCGGCGCCTGCGCAATCGTCGATGTTCACCGAGCAATCCGATCCCGTCCAACCGTTGACGCATATACAGGAGAAGCTGCCGATGCTGTTGGTGCACGTGGCGCCGTTCTGGCACACCGACGGCCTCGTCGAGCATTCGTCGACGTCCTGCTCGCAAAACTGGCCGGTGTAGGTGGACTTGCACTTGCACGTGTACGAGTTGATGCCGTCCACGCACGTGCCGCCGTTGAGGCACTGGTGGCCGGGACAGTCGTCGATGTTCTCTTCGCAATTTTGACCACGAAATCCTGCAACAAATAGAACGAATGAGTCTTCGGGGTCGAGGCGACACTACCGCCATCTAGCGGAGTATATCGATCAGTCAATTAGTGACTACTTTATTCCTTCGAACCCGACATCGCGTTTGCTTCAATTTATTATAGACTCAAGAGATGTTTTGATGTCATTATTTTGTGCTTGATGGATCCTTTCTTCTAGCTTTTTTGGTTCTTCATTCACATTAATTCACATTTTTTTCAGATTCTGGTAGGTTGAGAACTCAAAAAACTAGAAGAAACATTTGCGAAGCAAAATTTCGAAAATCCTGGATTTATACAGAACACATCTTGGTGCATTCGGGATGTAACCCCTGATTATTTTCTTCAAAGTTGATGAACTTTAAGAAAAAAATGAAGGCTATGCAGCCTTCGCAATCAGCAAATGAATCAAGTGAACCAGTTCCGCACATTCATAGCTGCCTTTCTCCACATGTTAAAGAAATTGATAATCATACTGGTTTCAGCAATAGGGAAGCTAGCTACTTTTCAATAGTCAATTTCTTCAACGACTCTTACATTTTGTAACATTTAACACTTACTGAGTAGTTAACATTAAACATATATAAGAAAGAGTTAAAAATATTTACATGAAGGTTGAGGCATTTGGAGATCTGCACTATTTGAAAAAGGGATTCCGGAATACATTGTGATGTCATGATGAGTTTTCAATAATATTTGACTAATATTTGACTATGTAATTATCATCACGTTCGATGCAAGATCTTCAAGATGGCATCAACAGCGTTACAAACCATCAATTCTGAACAAAACTCTTTCAAATTTGGATATGGATTGGGTTCCGCAGAAATCCCAGAAACCGAAAGTTTCTGTCACAAAACAACTTGCGTTTTTGTGACATAAATTTTCATAATTTGTGTGTAGCCTGTAGATATTGCGTGCGTAGATATCAAAGATAGTAATGGGCAGTGCATATCGTAATTCAGGAAATAATTTCTTGGATGTTGAAGAATTATATTGGTTTCCAATCTATTCCAGGGGCTCATCCTATCAAATCTTCGATATTCTAAAAATGGAGTTGTTGACCAATGGATTAAAACTTCAATAAATGCGAAAAAGACACAACCATAAAACGACTTATCTTCAAATTTCGAGAACAATTGATTTTCCTCGAGCATAGGAATCCACGATTATTCTGAAGTCAAAGAAATTCACTGAACTCTATTTCCACAAGAAAAAATTGAAATGAGCCCAGGTGTGTGTTGTGAAGTTCAGTTCAGTTGATTAAAAATAAAACAGATGTCAATATGATTGGAACGTCATTCAACTCAAAGTAACAACAAAAATATTTCACCCTCCTCTCTCAGTGTATCTTAAAGAATTGAACGAATCTCAAATGTTTATTCGATCAATTTTTGTAAAGTAAAATCGACCGTTTTCCCAAGGAAGATTCACTTATTTATCACCGATGAATTTTTATATTTCATTTTTATTTTTTCGTAAATGATTTTCGTTTCCACACGTTTGGTGACATACAAAATTTCTAACATAATTAATAAGGTATTTTGAGGGCTAAACATTGAATATAGGTTATTTTCATGCAGGACAATTTAGGTAAAATAGATATTCTTCTCAAAAAAAATATGCTTTCAACTTTTATCTAGATTAACTCCGAAACTGTTGAAAATACTGAAAAATGATGAACTCAAAAATTTTCAATTACATTTGTTCCTTAGCTTATTGGGTTTGTAACCTACCACAATCTGAAGGAATAAGAATTAATATTGAGATACATACAAGTGAAGAAGGGCAAAAATTTTCAATCTACTCCAAAAAGTTGCTGCGTCTATTTAAAAATAAAGTAAAGTTGAGTTCAAACTAGGAGGGGAATAATAGTTGAGTTTGCGTTTTGATAGAAATTTCCTTTCCTAGGGTTTTTTTCTTGGGGTCTAGAAGAACTTGTTGACAACTTCCCCAGACTTGGAGGTGTTCAGCTACCATTGGTGATCTACAGGGTGATACACCTTCGCCACACTACAGGGTGATCCAACCCTGATCCATCTTGCTGTGCCCTACAGGGTAATCTACCTTCGTGACACTACAGGGTGATCCACCTTCACCATACTACAGGGTGATCCACCTTCACCATACTACAGGGTGATCCAATATAATCGTCACAAAGAGAGAAGTATCGCCTTGATTGACAGGATAGCCCGATACCATATAACGAGTGGCACAAAAGGAGCACGCAAGTTATATTATTTAGTGTTTTTAATAATTATTTTGCTCATTGTTTATTGATACCTATTTTGATATAGTGATTGCCTTTCTGGCTAAATTTACCGCTAGTCGACAACGTCTCTTGTTTCAATTTGTAAAACGGAAATTGAAGTGTTTCCTTCAGTATACTATCGACTGTTGACACCGATGCGCCTACGCCTGAGCTCACGCGACGGTAAACGGAATTGTCTTACCTTTCAGTACTATTGACTACGATTTTGCTCATACCTATCCAATTTTCGTTGTAGTTTTAATTGACGTATTGTTTTTTTTAAGCGTCGTTACCACCATAATGTATGGTCGATTCAATTTGTGGTTATGTTCATTGTGCTCAATGACTTCTTCACTTGATATTTAGGGTTGAACCCGCATCGTTGTTTGAGTAGTGCATTGTTGTCTTGGAAGCGTTGTTATTCAACCAATATAAGATTGTGCCTATTGAATAAATCATTTTGGGGAACTTTATCTTTCATTTCAATATCAATTGGTGAGTTATTGATGTTGCAAGTCACTTAGGGTATCTCGAGGGCTGAATTTACCTGGCGCCCATTAACATCAATTTTTGAATTTGCTAATTTGTTGAACCCAACCCATCTCCACTGTTTAGCTTAGCCGCGGTTACCTATCTGTCTTTATTGTAGCCGACAGATGATTTAGTGCCCTCTGGTGGTTTTGAGAGGAAACGGGAAAAGTGTTTTTTCCGAAAAAAAAAAAATTGTAACAGGAACGGAAAGAGATGACGCTTTTAAACTCGGACTAATTAGACCCCGTCGGGATACACTGACCAATCGTTTTCCGAAATGGTCGAAAAGCGGGAAAAGTGTTTTTTTGGCATTTTTCAATTTTTTTTTTAATTCTTGCCGTGGCTATCAGAGTTTCGATTGCAGAATTTTTTTTTTGCTATCCATGGAATTTCCTAACGTTCTGCTACAACTTTTATCCCAGGGAAAAAATTTAAAAAAAATTAGTTTAGATTATATCGGTGTTTTTTTTGTAACATGTCGGACAATCTGTAGACCATACCGTTTCTCGTAATCGAAAAACAAATTAACTGTCGTATAGGTCTCGTGATACTCTACAACTTTCGAAGAATAACATTTTTCCATAAACCGATTGGAAAATGGAAAAATCGGGAAATATCTGAAATTCATTTTTTTCTGGAGGTTTGTCGTCATTAAATGTGTAAATATCTCGGAAACGAATGAGATAATCGAAAATTACCAGGAGTAAAAAAATGATCATCTCAGTGAATACTATGGAAAGTTTTAATACATTTTTTTTCTAAAATCAACGGTATAGGAAATATGATTTTTTTTTAAGAAAACAAACTATATCTCCGAAACCACTCACTTCAACAAAATTTGTCATGGGAGTGAAATTGTAGATCTCGTCGAATACTATAAGACACGAATTCATTTTTTCTCTAGATTCAATAGTTTAGGAAATATCGACGAAAAGCTGTTAAATTCAATCCACCCGAAAACAAAGTATGAAAAATCCAAGCATGACGTAACCGTCCAGTCTCCCGTCCGTCACAACCACCAAATTTCAGCAGAGAAAACTACTCCAACGACATAAATACAGAAAATGAATCAAATTTCGTCAACAGAAAATGCATGTAATGTTCAGTGGGCATCGTTGATAGCGATGAAATATGCAAAAGTCGTGTTATGTAGGAATTAAGGATTTCGAACAACTAATGGCATAGAATCGCTGCACTCACACCATTGATATCCAATGATGATTTTGAGACGATTTTCAGAGAAGATGAGTTGAATTTGTATTGATAGGTGACAAATAAATAATACTTAGGGAAGCTATAAGAAAAATTGAAAATTCCATACAACTGACGGCATATAATCGATGTATTCAAACCATTGGTATCCAATGATAGTTAAAAAAAAGTTGAGTTGATTTCCTATAGTACGAGAAAAATTTTGAACAAATTGAAAAGTGACGGGATATAATCGATGTATTTACAACATTGGTTTCCAATGATAGTTTGAAAAAAAAGTTGAGATGATTTGTCAATAGTACGAGAAGAGTTGAAAAAAAATGGGAAGTAATCGATGTATTCAAACCATTGGTATCCAATGATAGTTGAAAAAAGTTGAGTTGATTTCTCTATAGTACGAGAAAAATTGAGACAAAAATTGAAAAGTGACGGCATATAATCGATGTATTTAAACCATTGGTTTCCAATGATAGTATAAAAAAATAGTGCGGGAAATAAAAATTCTAGGCTCTAGCCTAGGTCAGTCGTTCATAGAATGGTTGTAAGTAGTTCTTATGAATGCTGATAGGAAAAAAAACGTGATTGTTGAAAACACCGTATAATGATGAAGAATCATTTCGGTAGCCCACTTATCACATTGTAATAAGCCGTATTCAATCCTTCTGATCCTAATGATTCTGTATCATTATACGGTGTTTTCAACAATCACGTTTGTTTTTTTTTCCTATCAGCATTCATAAGAACTACAGCCATTCTAGAATTTTATTTCAGTATTTGTTTGTTTCGTGCACAATGTGGAATTGTTTGTACCTAGAGTGTGTATCTAGAATATCTGTTTTATACATAATTTTAACAGTTTACTCGGAATTTTTACAATTTTTTTTTTCAATAATCAACATCTTGAACCCCTGAAAATGTTCCAACAGCTTGTTGGCATTCTCTTATTTTATTTATATCCTACCATTTTAACACGAAACTCATTGTTATAGAGCCCTGATGATGAATTTATTAGAATTCGAAACGTTGGCAAAGAAACAATAGTTTTTCTCTAATCAAATTGATCCCAATACCACCACAGAAGAATTTGATTCTGGATCACCAACCCTACCAGAACTGTAAAATAAAAAAAAAACATTACTTACCGTGCAATACCTTTGTGAGAAATATCCCTACGATGTTGTTCTCCCTCAAACTGTATAATATCACAAGCTCTTGTAGCTTGAGCAGCAGCAACAGTAAGTTGAGGTGCCAATGCAACGGCTATCAAAACTCTACCTCCATTAGTAACAACATTTTCATTTTTCAAGGCAGTACCACAGTGAAAAACAACGTGGTTTGGCTTTGATGATACAAGATCTATACCTGAAAGAAATAGTCGATTTCAAGTGGAATACGATCAAAGATACGGGGTTCTGCTTGAGATACTGATGCAGGTATGTGCTTCTCAACAAATAACCCGTAATCAACTAATTCAGTATGAAAATTAAGCTGCAATTTTTCAACCCACCCTTAATAACTTGACCTTTACTCGAACTCTCTGGGTACCCATTGGAAGCCATCACAACTCCTACAGCGCTAATATCGTTTTTCCATTTTAGTTCCTGGTTGTTCAATGTTCCGTTACAACATGACAACATAATATCGTACAGGTCAGAGTCAAGCAGGGGTAAAATAACTTCAGTTTCAGGATCGCCAAAACGACAATTGAATTCTAACACTTTGGGGCCCTCTCTAGTCAACATCAAACCAGCATACAAAACACCTGGAAAATCATCATAATTAGTTATTATCAAGGATACTTGAGCATATCATGATGCACAATTGCATGAACTGATCAATGGTGTGAGAGAAGAATATAACACTTACCAACGAATTTTAGTTTTTCTTTCCTGAAACCTTCTAGCGTTTTTTCTAATATATTTTTCTGGACATATTCAACTTGATCAGAAGTCAACAATGGGCAAGGGCAGTATGCTCCCATTCCTCTCGTGTTGGGGCCTAGATCGTTATCAAAGATCCTTTTATGATCTTGAGCTGGTAACATTGCTTTCACATTCATCCCATCAGAAAATGCTAACACCTGTATAAATTGGAAATATAAATGAGGTTCGATCTGGGATTCATCTCGGATAAAGTTTTTGTTTGTAATAATATACTGATTCAAAAAAATGACAAACTTACATCGATTAAGTATTAATCGGTGTAATCTACGGTTGCGTTTCGCAGAGTACCGGACAGGGCAGCGGACCTTACTTTTTTATTTGAAGAGATATCGAAAAATTTCATTTGAATAAAATGATCAGCGTCGAAAAATAGGCCGATTGAGCCCAACTTGATTTTTCTGTCCGTCTGTCTGTCCGGCGTTGGAATTCCTTTGGGACACGATAGCGGTCGAACGGAAAGAGATATCGATTCGAAACTCGGGTCATTTCTAGATCTTATAAGTGTGCAGACACCTATTGTTTTTGAGAAAAATCGGAAAATCGGAAAGTTGTTTTTTTTGCGATATTCTGACTTTTTTTGGTTTTCGTCATAACTAATAGAGTTTTGATCGCAGAAATTTTTGCTTGATATAAAAAAACTCTTCCAACCTTCTGCTACAACTTTTATTCGAAGAAAAAAAATAAAAAAAAATTATTTTAGATGTTATGATTTTTTATCGTGTCACCCGTCCCTTTTTTTCGGACACTCTGTAGACCGTACCGTTGCTCGTAATCGAAAAACGAAAAAACTGTCGTGTAGGTCTCATGATACTCTACAACTTTTGAAGAATAACATTTTTCCTAAAACCGATTGGAAAATGGAAAAATCGGGAAATTTCTGAAATTCATGTTTTTCTGGATTTTTTTTTGTGAATATCTCGGAAACGGATGAGAAAATCAAAAATCACCAGGAGTAAAAAAATGATCATCTCTGTGTATACTATAAAAGCCCTAGATACATTTTTTTTCTAAAATCTACAGTACGGGAAATATAGACAAATTTACAATCGGATGATTGAAAATATGAATTTTTTTTAAGAAAACAAACGATATATCTCCGAAATCACTCATCAAATCAAAATTTGTCAAGGGAGTTCAATTGTATATTTCTTCGAATGCTATAGAAAACCTAAGTACTTTTTTTCTCTAAAATCAACAGTACGGGAAATATAGACAAATTTACAATCGGATTATTGCAAATATGAATTATTTTTAAGAAAACAAACGATATATCTCCGAAACCACTCATCAAATCAAAATTAGTCAGGGGAGTTCAATTGTAGATCTCTTCGAATGCTATAGAAAACTCAAATACATTTTGTCTGTAATATCGATAGTTTAGGAAATATTGAGGGAATATCCGTAAAATGCCATCCACTCGAAAACGACCATCAAAAACGAATTTTTGGCGGAGGTAAACCTGCGTGCGTGCAATCTACAGTTAGATTTATTTGAACGTGAAAACTACTCCAATTACCTACAATCAGAAAATGAATTTTTCCTCAATAGAAAATGCATGTAATGTTCAATGAGCATCGTTGGCAGCGATAAAATATGTTTGAGTCGTATAATGTAGAAACTGGAGATTTTGAACAACTGATGGCATAGAATCGCTGTAGTGACACTATTGGTATCCAAAAATAGTTTCAAGGCGATTCTCAGAGGGGTTGATTTTCAATTGATCGGTGATAAATATAAATACTCATGGGAACTATCAAAAACAAATGATAAGTTGAAACGAGTGACTGCATTGAATATGATTATAAGAGAAGATGAGTTGAATTTGTATTGATAGGTGATAGGGGAAAAATACTCAGAGGAACTATTAAAATAAATTGAAAATTACAAACAATTGACGGCATATAATCGATGTATTCAAACCATTGGTATCCAATGATAGTTTGAAAAAAAGTTGAGATGATTTGTCAATGATACGAAGAAAGTTGAAAAAAATTGAAAAGTGACGGCATATAATCGATGTATTCAAACCATTGGTATCCAATGATAGTTTAAAAAAAAAGTTGAGTTGATTTCTATATAGTACGGGAAAAATTGAAAAAAAATTGAAAAGTGACGGCATATAATCGATGTATTCAAACCATTGGTTTCCAATGATAGTTTAAAAAAAGTTGAGTTGATTTCTTTATAGTACGAGAAAAATTGAGACAAAAATTGAAAAGTGACGGCATATAATCGGTGTATTCAAACCATTGGTTTCCAATGATAGTTTACAAAAAAAGTTGAGTTGATTTCTCAATAGTACGAGAAAAATTGAGATAAAATTGAAAAGTGACGGCATATAATCGATGTATTCAAACCATTGGTTTCCAATGATAGTTCAAAAAAAAGTTGAGTTGATTTCTTTATAGTACGAGAAAAATTGACACAAAAATTGAAAAGTGACGGCATATAATCGATGTATTCAAACCATTGGTTTCCAATGATAGTTTTAAAAAAAGTTGAGTTGATTTCTTTATAGTACGGGAAAAATTGAGAAAAAAATTGAAAAGTGACGGCATGTAATCGATGTATTCAAACCATTGGTATCCAATGATAGTTTCAAAAAGAGGAGAGTTGATTTCATAGTAGTACGAGAAAAATTGACGGCATATAATCGATGTATCCATAAAAGAAGAATTCTAGGCTCTAGCCTAGGTCAGTTCGTTCGGGCCTTGTTTACTCTAAATTTACAAATAAATGAAAATCGGAAGAGAGATTCAGGTAAAATGCAGTGGGTAATTTACAAATCTGTGGTCGAAATTTATAGTCCAAATATTCTAAAAATAAATAATGATTTTCACAAGGATGTATTTAAATTCTCCAGTGATATTATATTATTGAGAGAAAATGGAGTAAGATTTTTTTTATGGTGCAGTTCGACTGAAAATCAAAATTTTGAAGAATATTAAAAATCTGTAGATGGAATAGCTACTTGCACCCAATTCTGCAGTTGGCTGACAAATTTTAGTTTTGATTCGTTTTATTGAAAATTGGTGTATGGGAATTTACAGGAGGGTCCATCTCTGTGGTTACAATTTTCGAATCCAATATGGCAGTCCCAAAATGGCGACCGAAATTTTTTTAAAGGCAACATTTTCTGAATATTAGGTATAACATGGGGCTTTTTAGAGGCACAATTCAAATATGTGCTTGAAAACTATAAATACAATAAAAATTTATTAATTGTGTTTTTTTAGATAGATAGATAGATATTTTTATTGTATATAAAAGAACCATAATTCTTATTACAAGGGGTTTGAGCTTAAGCATATTACACAGTGTTGTTTTTTTTTTTGGTGTTTCACAGCACATAAATAGTGATTTCTTCTCGGTAGTGAGAGAAGAAAAAAAAGAAAAAAGCGAAAATCAGATCCACAAAAAAAAATATTCAAGTATACATCATAACTGAATTATTCAACATGGAGTTGTATAAAAACTTATGTTTCTTGGAAAATATATGTCGAGAGCGGATAAACAAGAAAGAGAGCGATATAACAGAGCAAAAAAGGATTTCTTTTTATATTCAATTGTTAGAATATCACTCCAAACTAGTTGGGTGGGCGAATCAATTCGAGAATATGTACTATCTGCAATGGCAGCTGCATTGATTGAATTGAGCGTAACACATACTGGAAAATGGTCCGAAAAACATGAGCAGTTCAGAACCTCTAACATACTGATTATCCCCAAATTGTCGTACTTACAGAAGCATAAGTCAATTACGCTCTGTCCCAAGGAATTAGAGAAAGTGTAATTTGCAGGTCTATCTGAATCGATGGATCCGTTAATGAGTGCAAAATTGTTACTTAACATAAAGTCATTAAGTTTTCGACCCCTGGTGTTCAATGTTTTGTCAAAACTTGTCATATTAGGGAAAAGAACTGTATTTTCCAGTAATTGTTCTGGTATAGTTGCTGTTTCGCCCATCCTACAGTTAAAGTCGCCTAATAGCAAAAATGTGCAGAGACTATATTTCTCACAAATGCTGCCTAAACATAATTGAAATAGTTCGAGAAGTTCGTCAATATCATCCGAGGGCCTAAAGTAGGTTACACAAATTATAAGTTCAAATTGGTTATGTTTGAGCAGATATACCAGCCACCAGGAAGAAATGTCAAGTAGTTTGACAGTGTATGTCTTCTTCACAATAACAGCCAGGCCTCCACTTGCTCTCCCTCGGGATTTCTCCCTTACGGCGGGTGACGAATAAATGTTGTATCCAGAAGCCATCGATTCTGGTACTGCTAGTTCATACAACCACGTTTCACATAAACAGAGCACATCAAATTCCAGGGGCACTTCACCTAAGAAGCTATCAAGGTTGCGCTAACCCTGGACGTTCCAGTAGATTATTTTTTTGTTTCTGAGTTTTTTGAAGCCACGTCGACTCGGTTGATCTTAGGTGCATTCTGTTTGGGAGAAGTATCCTCTTCGCGGTTTCTTTTACCTCGATCTTTTTTGTTGAGCATCGACTGAACAATTTGAGGTTTGTTCTTCACGAATTTGACATATATATTATCTTCGCCTTCTGCTTTGCGCTTATTCAGTTACGCATAGATATCTGACAGTTCCTTTTGTTGTTTAGGTGTCATATCTCTTTTCATCTTTATGAGGGGGTACTTATCAGGCTTCATTTTCTGTTTATTTTTCAACAGGTAAAGCACATCAGATTTGTCATGAAGTCGCACTTTCACTGGTCGACTTTTACATGCGTCAGGCTTACCAAGTCTAGTTATACTAACAATTTTCGGAGCCTGCGGTGATGCAATGTCGTTTATAAGGTCTGTTACCATTGCTTCGGTTTCTAGACGTTAACAGGTGGTGTTAATGAAAAAGTAGCTCGCT
The DNA here is from genome assembly GCA_032362365.1 of Zygogramma bicolorata. Lineage (NCBI taxonomy): Eukaryota > Metazoa > Arthropoda > Insecta > Coleoptera > Chrysomelidae > Zygogramma > Zygogramma bicolorata. Next base: position 23,443 of record JAVJAQ010000147.1, read on the forward strand.
GGGCCGACCGCACAAAAACAGCGGCCACTTTTTATGCAGCTCGGGTTTGGTCAGGCTACGTACCTATTTGTGGCACTAGATATTACATTG
>JAVJAQ010000149.1:0-13892 GCA_032362365.1 Zygogramma bicolorata
GTGATGTTATGTAACGTACTTCGTTCAGTTACGTATTGCTACTTGATTTAGTCGTCAGATAGAATCACCAAAACGATTGACCTTTCTTAATTTGACATTACTAATTTAATTTAAATCATTCAAATATGAATTTAGTAAAGTTGAAATCCTTCGGCATTTTTATGAATATCTTAAGAATACTCTTTTTTTTATATACAGATTCATACGAAAGGAAAGCCCTGTAATGTTCAAAGAACACCGCGTGAATCAAGGGACAGGAGATACAAATTAACATTCACTTTGAATTTTTGAAGTTTGTAAGTCTAAGGAAAAACCTCTTTCGGCAAGGAGTTCCAAGGCTCAGCTGTTCTTTTGAACAAAGATCCCTGAGCAAAATAAGCTCGACAGGTCTCCAAATTCACAACAAAGGTATGGGAATTCGGCATTCGTCGAGTCATCCGTGTAGACATTGCCAAGGGTGGAACGATTGATAAAAATTCAGAAGATCACCGTCCAATGAAGTGAGCGAGTCTGTGAGCGAATTATCATCAACAAGACGAGTTGCCTTTCTCTGAATAGTATCGAGAAGACTCAATGAAAGTTTTGGTACCGAACTCCACACACGAGAACAACTATATTCCAAGATAGGTCTTATCTGAGCCTTGTAGACCATCAGAAGCTGAGAGAAGTGGAGCATTTTTTCGCACGAAATAGAAATCCATCTTTCTGGGAAGCACCTTCAGCAATCGATCTTACATGGTTTTCCCATGAAGAGATTATCACTGATCGTAATTACTGGCATCGAGATACTTGACTTTGTAGGAATAGTTACTCCTGACATCTGAATACTAGATGATGATGGATCGACTTTCCTTGAGAAGAGACATACCTGGGTTTTCCTAGCATTAAATTCCACCAAGTTCATGCCACCCCATCCTATTATTTTTACCAAGTCATCGTTGATTCTATTGACGTGAATGTTTCTTTGAATATTTGTTTCTCGATCTGGTATGGGGACTCTGGAAGAGAAACTAGTATAAAGAGTACTGTCGTCCGTAAAAATATGTATTAAACAAGAGGTTTTCTCGAGCAAATCATTGAGTTACACTGGAGATTAGAGAGTGACGTAATTTTGTTGTAATTCTAAATAGTAGAACATCAAAATTCTGAAGAAAAAATTTCAAAAATGTTGCGTATCCATCTCGGATTTTTAATTTTTTTGTTAGCATTTTCATTGAAAAAATAATGGACTATGGTACATATGAACACCGGGATGGTGTTTATTTGTTATTATAGGTTTTCACATTCACTGGAGAATGTTCATTGTTATATAGATTTTACGGATGTCAAAATTAGAACTATGCATATATGTATGCATGGGCTGCAGGTGAGGATTCGCTGTCAGCCGGATATTTACAAGTAAAAATAGGCAGTCATATTCAATATAAGCTATGAGCTGAAAATAGTTTGATGAATAAAATATGTAAATTCCTGAAATCGTAAACTGCTTTAAAAAATGATAGATATTTTCCAGTACTAGTGTTCGTTTCCGTTAACCAGCTGATGATCGTCAACCCTCAGAAGTCGAAACTTGTGTAATGAATAAACGAGGCCTTACATTTCAATGTGCGATTTCCCAGCATTGCATGGGATATTAAAATGGGATCCGGCGTAAAATACTACGAAAATGTATCCAGTTCTCATACCTGTCCCACCCGAGGGACCCTAAACTTACCGCGACCGGCTCAGCTATTGTCTAAGCTGAGTTTTTCTGTTTCTAAAAGTGGTAGTAAATACGACGTATTATGACAATTTCTTGCAAAACCTTGTTGTTAATTTGATAACGAACTACGATTCACGGTCAGCCTATATCAATACGGGGTCACAAAAATTCTGCACTAGCAGATGTTCGACCCGAAATAGATTTTGAATGAGAATTCTTGGAATCGGTTAACCACAAACGTTACAAAGTTCATTACAAAAATTGTAGTAATATCCATAGACGACCAAGCACACAACATGGTATTCGAATCGAATGAAAAATCAGTATTTTTATTTGTGACATCATCCCGATGAGAAATTCTTGTGGCCACAGAAATCCGAAAGATTGAAGACTGAAACAGACGTAGTTCTTCAAATGCGCCTACCTGGACGTCTTAAATCAACTTTTTTTCCAATGAAATAAGGACTAAGATTGAAACAGAGATTTCTGCTCACGGTGGGTAAGTGATGTGTTATGTCAAACAACATAATACCATTCTCACTAGTTCGCTATAGGTTACCCCTACGGGAAAGAAATTCCGATAAATTGCTGACTTGTCATGGTAACGAGAGAAAAAAATACGCATTTCGTTATCCTGAAACTGTTCGAATTATGTGCTCGAATTATTCCCGGAAATTTTTTCAAAACACGAATAGATTTTTTTTAAGACTATAATAGGGATATTGAAGTGTCGAGTGGCTCTTAAATAAAGATGTGGCTCAATATTCTATTTTCATCAGTCTTTCAACCAATTGATGAGCTCATCTCTTCTTATAGAAAAGTAATCCTTTTTAGATCCTGTAACAAAATAGGATTCATGTGTTATTACCATTTCTCAATATTTTATTGTTTTCATATACACGAGAGGTAAAAGAAATATTATACGGCAAGACCGCAAAAATTGTTAGCAGAATCTCAAAAACGAATGCTTAGAGCATATGTACGTCCAATATAATACTTAAACTGTGATAAACAATAGACTTTTGCCTTATCCTAAGTCCTGTGATGCTACTTAATAATACTTTATGGTATTTCAGCATTTATACTTTAACTGCACAAAAACTATTGGCATCTGATTCAATATAAATATGTATAGGCTTCTACTTACCACCAGCAATTGCTTCCATACTTGGTTTTCAAAAAACAGACCAAGAAAACTCAATAAACTGTTATACAATGTTTCTGCATATTATGAAAACGAATCAGAACAGTTTTATTTATATTCAGATGAAGATTGTTCGCTGAGAACCATGAATGTAAACATCGAAAAGCATCAGTATATTCCTTTCAACCGAAAATCGTACTCATCTGTAACGATAATTGAGGTATCGTCGGCATACATCGTCACTGATTTAGCTGTGATAGAGGTTTCCAAGTTATTCACGTAAAATAAAAACAATATTGGGCCTAAAATAGATCCTTGCGGAACCCCCATATATGTAGAAATTATATCAAATCTTTTTTTGGTAATTTCAACAAACTGTTTCCTGTCGGAAAGATAATCTGATAACCAAGATAGCGGAAGGTTATCAGATTATCTGTATTATCTATGATTATTCACGATTGAAAAGTACACATACATGCACACCTTTGGAGTAGTTTCATAAAATGCATTTCATTCGAATAATTTATTGGGGTAAACGATACACAATTATTCCCTCAAGGGTCTATTGAGGGGTACATGCACTACTATTTCTTCTACCCCATCATTGTCGTCTGAAGTTATAGATGTAATATTTTCAAAGGTTAGATCTTGGGTTGTCGAACTAGCCGCCTCTTCCGATGCATCTGTAAAATAATAAGTCAGTCATCATCTCTGAAGTCGATTCTAGTTAATTGTAATCGAAACGTCGCGTAGTGAGTGCACTCAAACTACGTTTAGATATTTTCATTAAAAATGATATTAGTATTTTGTCAGTTTCTCTTTATTTCGCTCTAATCGTTTGCTCCGGTTTTTTTCTCATCTAATCATTCGGTTTGTTTCTTCTAATCGTCACAAAACATGGAAAGAGTAAACAACCTCTCTCCTGCCGATATGACGCGCCGGCCGTTGAATCCCATATGATAACATTTCACTCTCGAATCCAAACAAGCTTGTTCTAATGATGATTAGGCACTTAGGTATTTTTTTTTTTTTTTGGAGAGAATGAAGTTTGATGAATCATTTTTGGCTTTTTTCTTCTCCGTATCAAAAAATATAAATTACAACTTCTATGAAAGAAGTGGAATAAGAAAAATTACAAATACTCTGTTTTCTTGCATACAAATTGAGCAAGAAAAGTGATTTATATATAACCAGTGCTCGTTGTCGCTGTATAGGCAGGGGAGTAGCTGTTTCAGATGGACACTTTCTTCCTTTTTGTGAAAGAATGATATACACGTGCCAATCAACAGAGAGTGTTTGTATTTTTTTTTATTTTACTTCTTTCATAGAAGTTGTAATTCCTTTTTTCGGTTCGGAAAAGGAAGAATCCAAATAATAATTCATCATCTTCATCAATCAAGCTTGTTCAACTCAGAAAAATGCATCCTGTTTTGTATGCACATGAGAATACTTTATAATTCATTATTATCATTCTTCAATACTGCATTTCTTGCATACAATTGAACGATAATGTGTTTTATCGGTTCATATCAGATTGTCTATTATAAAATATTACCGCTGGTACTTAGTTTGCTGTAAATTTGTGTTCCAAAAATTTCTAATATGAATGATCAATAAAAACACCAAAAATACTTCATCTTAATCTTTGATCATTTTGTTCAATAGTTCCAATCTAATGTTTCGTATTTTTCAAGATTTGGTTTCAAACCGTTATCCTGTATCCATCTACACATGATTTCAAGTGTGTGTTAGTCCATTAACTGACTGTGTAGGAAAGTTCAAACTGGCCTGAACGAATTGTTTCTTTAGATATTATGAAATGAATCAGTTTGTCCCTGGAACTGTACCCCTAAAACGTCTCGGATACTATTTGTTTTGAATAATCCTTAAAACCAACTAATTATTTTAAATAATTCCTTGTTTTTTACATGTTTTTCGATGGTTTTAGAAACGTTTCCCAAATTCTGTCAGAAGTCAGTCTTAACTCACCATCTCCATTCACAGAACCACTCAAAATAAATATCATATACATTTGGCAAATCAGAAGTATCATGCTATATACTTCACAATTTTAATCGGTTATTTAACATGCCAGATGTTTACATACTGCATCAAACATATTTAATTTCTCTCAGTGAGATAACCGTTTGACCATTCTTCCGAGAAACAACTAAATAAAGAATAAAGATCCCAATTTGGCTCGAGTTCTGAAAAATATCAGCTCTGGGCAGGACCGGCTTCTCCAACGTCAGGACCTCAAAATGAAAATATTCGAATGAAAGAATCATTTGACTTCAATATTTTAGAGTAATGTAGAGGAAGGCAATCCGTCTTGTTGGTGATTCTTCGCTCACAGATTCGGTCACATCATTGGAGCATCGTAAAAGGGTCGGAAACTTGTCTCTCTTCTATAGATATTTTCACGGTCGGTGCTCTTCTGAATTGTTATCAATCATATTTCACGCTTGGCAATATCTATACGGATGATTCGACGGGTACAGAATTTCAACCCTTTTGTTGTGAACTTGGAGACCTATCGAACCTCTCTTCCTCAGGGATCTTTTTTCAATAGAATAGCTGAGCTTTGGAGCTCTTTGCCGAGAGAGGTTTTTTCTGGGGCTTACAAACTTCAGAAATTCAAAGTGAATGTTAATTTGTATCTCCTGTCCCTTGATTCACGCGGTGTTCTTGAACATTACAGGGCATCCCTTCCGTTTGAATCTGCATAGAAAAAAATACATGTTTTCTGACATGACTCAATAATATGAGCCATTGATTGTGTTTGAATAATTTTTTAATTTTTCTGGAAATTCATGTTCAAATTAAGAATCTTCAAAGAAAGAAAGAAAATTGCGAACCAAAATGTTTAGAATCCCTAGTGATATATCTGATTCCAAATAATTTCGTGGAAAGCTCTAGACGAATTGGACGGATTTTGTTTAAATTCCGATAGATGGTGCAGGAATCGAATTCTGACATCTTTTGACATCTACAACATTGTAAAGGGCCAATTGCACCATAATTGCACCGCTTGGCTTTGATTGTGGTTTATCTTAACAGGGTTTTGTTACTATGGATCCAAGTTATTTCACCAGGTTCCCTGTTGCAAACCGTTTCATTTACTAATCAAATGTCAGGCACCATTTTGAATCATGTGTTTGTATGTAACCAAAATCTGAATCGTATCTGTTGGTTCGAAAAGTCAATCTCTAAGCACACTAAAATGAAGATCTATAACCATTGTATATAGAGGTACAGTTAGTCAATGTTTGTGTAAAATGGATTTGAAGCGTTTTTGTTAGGCCATCTACATTATAATGTCGATATTTCCGTTTACTTGACAATGTACGACAAATCTTCCTACTCTGAAAGGAAGACTAAGTGCAGAGTTCTGAACGTCAGTTTGACTGAAATGTTGACATAAAGATAATAAAGCTCCAAAGTAGAGTTGACGATAGAAGTTCATGAAGGGAATGAAAGTTTAAGCATTATAATAATCTTCGAAACATGACTGATCTACAATATTGACGGAAATTCCCACTTTTGTTTCTGGATTGAATGGCATCTTTTGGTATTTTGTATAATACGAGATACGATTTAATTGGGTATATAAAATCAAACAATGGTTCGAGTCAATTGACAGTCTTGAAATATTAACTAGATCGCCACCTCTTATCCGCCAATAAACACAAATTGCTCCAAAAATTTGAATACAAGTGTCACAGTGATGATCTTAACAAAATTGCAATCTGTAGATGATATCCACTTTTTCATCTAGGTTTTTCAGATAACCCTTCTCCTAAAAACTACCTCACTTATAGAACGTTAATACACGTCATCCGATTATTAGCACAAACAAGGACACTCTTAGGATATCAATCAAAAACTTTCACTGCTATATCGATTTTAAAGAAATTTGCTCTTTATGCAACACTCATCAACAACAGAATCTGCGGCATATTCCTTTTGAATGTCCCATAGTTTCAGTCCTTAGACCTGCAGTACCATTCTTAGCTAACTACGAATCTTCTGTGATCTCAATTGAAAGTATCATTTGAAAATGCAAGATTATTGTATTTTTACCTATTCGAAGTACTAAAGCTTGCGCTCTTTCCTTATGAACGAATAACAGAACTGTATTTTTCCCATATCATACCATACTAGTTGAAATACTCTTTCGTCATTTTTTTTCGTTTCAGTTTTTTTTTCATTCTCAAATACTGTGTGAACCAAACGATTGTTATAAGATTTTTTATTGTATTTTTACCTAATCGAAGTACTAAAGCGGCGCTCTTTCCTTATGAACGAATAACAGAACTGTATTTTTCTCATATCATGCTGTACTAGTTGAAATGTTATGTTCTTCAATTCGGAAAATTTGCGAGATTGAAATATAAATCAAGAAATCGCACAATAGTGCGACTTTCCTCATTCTTGTTAATTCATATCCGAATGATGAGTGATCAAGCAAATTTGCAGATTTCGGAGAATTAATTTGTGTTCGTGTTTCGCGAAATATCTTGTTATCTGTTATTTAGAGTATTGAGTGAAAAAATGACAATCTTAGGAAGCCGAGCCCCTCTCGCCAAAGGGTTTGTGTCTTTCTTATTGCATCTACAATAAAAATATATAAGATAATTCAAATATTCACTTCGGTTCAAACTGGCTACTTTAGTTGCTAGGGTAACGCTGTAAAATTTGGAACGTTAAAATACAGGAAAGATTTCCATTCATTCATTTGTTTACTTGTCCACACAAGCCAATTAGCCTATTTACGATACTAGCCTAGATACGAACATAAATATATACAATTCTATAATAGAAGGGATTTCACTCAATTACTACCATTATTACAACTGTAGGAGGTCACTTTTGAGAAGTATATAAATAATTATTCGAAAAGAATATTATATACATATACACATCGAAAAATGGGTTATGCAGTTTTTTCTTTCATCACCAGTGCGGGCCTTTGGATAGTCTAGGATCTACGGTCCATTTTTGTTATTTGAAACTATCAAGCTAATTTTTCGTGAATAGCTTCATTTTGAAAAGACGTCCAAGTTCTTCTCCGACAAAAATTCTCGATTGCCGTTTCTTGAAAACACTTTTTCTCTTCTATCACAAGACATTCAAATATTTTTGATGTTAGTTTTTCTATGAAGTAATGTTTGCTTTATAACGGGTGACACATACTTATGTTACATCCTCCTTTTTTTTTATTTCCTTAGCCATTTTCACAAAATTCGGAATATCGAATAAGCTCATAAATAGTCACATTTTTACGTATTGGCGATTTTTTTCAACTTCCGTTCTTTTCGGAAAAGACATCAGCGTTGGATTTTCAAATGAAACACTCTGTATGTTATTACAGCCCTTTGATGGGGTTCTGTATCTGTATCTGTAGAGTAGGGAGGGTGAGTATAGACCCACAGCACTCAGGCCACAATATGGCCCATTGTACATCCTCCCAAGGAGTCGCCCTCCTAGGACATTGTCCATCCTGCCTTATCCAGGAAGGAGGACAGGTCACCAGGGGACATCTCCTTAATATCGGCAGGTGTAGGCCAAGACTCACCGAACACACACTCTCTTATCGACGATAGCTCCAGACATTCGCATAAGACATGCCTGACAGTTTCATCTTCCTGTTCACACATCCTGCATAGAGGTGTGTCCACTAGCCCCATAATATGGAGGTGTTTCCTTAGTTGACAGTGTCCAGTCAGAAATCCCACTGTTAAACGTAGGTTCTTCCTGGTCATCGCCAAATATTTATTTGGATCCAGCTTCTCAGGGTCGCCCAGGGTGATCCTGGCAAAACTGCATCCTTTGGTTTCATCCCATCTTTTGAGGGTTTGAGTATGGGTGTAACGTTTGGCTAGTTTGATGGGGTTATAATTATATTTATTATTATGGTATGTTATCGTATGTTTCCAATTATGATGTAGATACACAATGAATCGAGACACTTTTACCCTACTCAGGCATTACCCAAATGATAATATCGTAGATAATAATCATCTATGTATCAATAAATATCAATATAAAATCATCGCATTAGTTTACTCATAAAATACATATAATTATTCACGATTGAAAAGGACTCAAACGTTCTTACGTATGGAGTGGTTTCTTCATATTCATTACACTTCACTAATAATTCATTAGGAAAAATGGCCTACTACTATTCCCTCGAAGGTCCATTGCGAGGTATATACACTATGAACTCTTGTACCCCATAATTTTCGCCTCGATAAGCAACAGATGAGGTTTCTTCTAAGGTCTCCGTGGTCGAATCTTGGGTTGTTGAACTGGCCGGCTGTTCCGATGCATCTGTAAAATAATATGAGGCAGTCATCACCTGAAGTCGATTGAAGTTACTTGCAATCAAAACGTCGCGTCGTGAGTGCACTGAAACTACGTTTGTATTTTGTCAGTTTCTCATTATTTCTCAGAATTTTTCGATATTTTTTTCTCATCTCAAAATTTTCAGGTATTTTCTTTCTCATTTTCTAATCTTTGGGTTTGTTTCTTCTAATCGCCACAAAACATACAAGTAGTACCTATATCTGAAACAATTTTCCTCCTGTCGATATGGCGAGAAGGGCGTTGAATCCCATATGATAACATTTCACTCTCGAACCCAGACAAGCTTGTTCTACTGACATGAATACATACTTTGAGCTATTCTGTGTGCACTAGGATATTTTATAATTTGATATTATCATTTTTCTTTCTGCGTGTTTTGCATACAAAAGAAAATAATGTGTATCATTGATTCATATCATCAAGACTTACTACTCTGTTTTAGTTTACTGTGCATTTTTGATCTGAAAAATTCAAAAATGAGATTTTATGAATACATCTGAATATTTCCTTTTACTGTTTGATTAATATGTTCAATAATTCCAATTGTATTTTCAGTAAAGAACTTCAACACCATTTGTGTCTTTCTCAATAACCTAAGTTCCTCTAGTATCACCTACTCTTGTGTCAGTTGTACATTTTTCGATGTATAGCTCATCCATTTCATCTTGGCACGGAAATGATGACGCATTGCGCAGTGCGGGACAAGCAGTCATTTGAAACCTACACCAAGTTTAATGCGCAACCGGATGTGGAACTAGTTTCCATTCAAATTCTACGACGGCGTATTATAGTCCAGTGAATGAAAGGAAGAACCTGTGAATAAGTCTATGAGTTCTTCACTTGTGGCTCAATTTGTAGGTCGTCACAGATGTTTTCAAAGGAACCATAGCCATAACCATAAAAAATATATATGTTTTCGGAAACTAGAGCATCTTGGCTTCAAAACGATGTGCATGGCAAGTCGATAAAATGGCTAATACTTTTTTAATTCGCGGTTGTTCCGCAGATTCTACATAACTCCGAAATCGCATGAAAAATGTAAATAAACAAATGGATCATTTATTAGAACGCGGGGAAAGTACAAAAAAAATTCAGAGATCATTCAAGACCCCCCAAGGACCCATTATAAAGAAAAATTTCCGATAAAAGACTATTTTTGAAAAAAATGTAAACAAATTAATGAAACAGTGTCGAAATGGTGCGGAAAAAAACTTTCACAGCTTATTAAATCTTTTTGCCAAATAAGAAAGAACTTCGAAATACATGGAATGATAGCTACGGGTTTCCTCATTATCTTGAACTTTGAATCATTGAAAAATGTCAGTTTTTGCCTGAGTTATGAAACAATTCGTCCGCCCGCCTCCAAGCGAATGCATAGACAACAGAATTCCTATAGAGAAAGCGGCAGCTGAAATGAGGAGAGTTTTGGGTCCCTTTATCTCGAAAACTGTTGAGTTTTCGGAAAAAATGTTAAGGGTCATTTTTGTAGATAATGAGACGATCTTTAATTTTTGTATGAACAAAAATTCTCTAATTCGTATATTTAGCCAGATATTGGCGGGAAACCCATTTTTCTGGGTTTGGGGGGCCATTTTCGACCATTGCCATGAACGCAATCGTGTTAAGTTTTGGGTCCTTTGAAAATCAATGGAGATATTTTTTATTTTTATAGTGACTCTAATACGCCGTCAAATCATTCAAACTTGTCTCAACTTACCAACACAGTAGATTGATGGATAATACACCTCTCAGAAAACAACTCATCGCCTGGCTAATACCACGAAGGGCGTTGAATTATATTCGGCACGTGTTAGTGTGAGATTCCTCACAGAAGGCACTCCTACATATGCTTATGGCGATACTTCTCGATACTTGTTTCTTCTTCTTCTTGAAAGTGCGCCCAGGAGAAAGATTCTTGTGCGGACAAGGGCCAGCTAATCATCTTGGATGCGGAAGCGCTCGGGGGCGTCTTACTGATTTTACGGTAGCGCTTTTGCTATTCCAATTCGGGGGAAACCCAGAAAACCCACAATGCTACCGGGTCGGTCGGTATATCCGATCAAGATATTCCACCTTCTAGGATTAGTACGAAATATTTCCAATCATCAAATCGAGGTTATTGGTTTTCCACAATAAAATTTAACATTCCTTCCAGAGTATCATACTTCAGAGGACAAGCAGAATAAGCCGTCACCGCGCCATCTGGCCATAGCCAAAAATCCTGTACTGAAACCTGTCGGGTATCATTCAACGCATTTCGTGATATAAGCCAGGGGAGTAGTTGCTCTCTGAAAGGTACTATCCATTACCCTATTGTGTAGGTAAGTTGAGACTGGCCTGAACTAATTGTATTTTCAGATATCAATCAGTTTGGACCTGGAACTGTACCCCTAAAACTATACTTTGTGTAAAAAAAAAAAAAAAATCCTCGAAGCCATATTATTTTCAATAGTTTCTTCAACAACACATGTTTATCGATAGCTTCAGAAACGTTTCTCAAATCAATTAGAAGTTAGCCTGAACTCACCCTCTCCATTTACAGAACCACTCAAAATATATATCATATATATTTGGCAAATTAGAAGTATCATGTTATATACTTTACAATTTTAATCAGTTGTTTAACATGCCGGATGTTCATATACTGCATCAAAAATATTTCGTTTCTAATCAATGCGATAACCATTTGATCTCTTCCGAGAATCAACGAAATAAAGATCACAATTTGGCTCATGATCGGAAAAACATCAGTTCTGGGCAGGGCCGGCTTCTTGAATAGCAGGACCTCAAAATACAAATATATGAATGGAAGATTCATTTGGCTTCAATATTATGGAGGAGAAACCTTTTCAGTCATTACTCAACTGTAAAAATTCTAGCGAGTTCAAATAATTGGGATATTTTGATTTTCCTGGAAGTTCATGTTCAAAACTTCTCAATTCAGGATTTTTCAGGTATAAGGAACCTTGAATTTGCAAGCCAAGATTTATTGGAACTCTAGTAATATATCTGATTCTATATTTTTTCGTCAAAAGCTTTAGACAAATAGAACTAACCATTTCAGTGTCAATTTCGATAGGTTGCTGGAATCGAATTCTGTCATCTTTTTGCATCTACAATACAATTCATTCGAAATAATAGAGTTGTATAATCATTTTAGTATCTTTTCAACCAGTTATTTGTGGTAATTTGTTCAATTGTAGTGTCTGATTTATCTACCATTGTTTTCTTAGTTATCCATCCTTTTCTGTTTGGTATTCAATCTATCTACGTTATGGAAAATCTGAAGAATCATCCATTCCATATAAAGTTTCGATGGTTAGTGTAGCACAAATAGCATATATTATACATTGATATACTCGGCCTCAGCGTGAGTAAAACGTGTTAGGGCACCTTCTGTAGAGAAGGCCACCTGCTGTATCGAAAAGTTAAGCTCTAAGCACACTTAGATGAAGCTCTCTAACAATGGTCACTTCGTTTAGCCATGAAGTAACGATGAATCAGTCGTAAATAAATTTTTCTGAATTCAGTAAATCAAGTGGTCATTATTCCGAAATTTCAGCTCTAATAAAACGACGTAAGTCTTGGCAGCTAGTATCGTACCCTCTAAACTGAGGGCAGATTGCCATAGTGCTTGTAAGCCTTTTATTCGTAAAATTAGGGAAATTGAAGTATAAATTAAGCAATCGCACAATAGTGGAAATAAAACCAATACATTTTGAATAAATCTACCTTGTCACGAACTTTCCTCATTCTAGTGAATTCCCGAAGTAGCCGAAATACTTAAATATTACCATTTTCAATAATTTGTGATAGTGTATTTAAGTCTTGCGAAATATTTTGTTATGTATTTAGTGAGAAAAATTGTTTTGTTATTGCCATACCTGTTTCGGATTCAATGACCTCAAACCAATTTCGTCTCGCGATAAAGATTTTATTTTGTATTTCTTCTCCTATAATAATGCAAGAGGCGCTACGCCACTGTTGTTCACTCCTTCGCGGCAGACAAAAATTAGAGTCAAAACGGACACTACTCCAATGAATGTCCGCCGAAAAGAGTGTGTGTTGGTGCATTCTGATCTTTACGAATATACTTTAGTGCTCGCATAATTTCCTCGAGGAACTCAATCTAATCACCGCAGGCGAAAGGCAGATTCGAACGGTGCAGCAGGAACTTAGTGGTAAGTCTCTTGCATAACAACAAAGAATACAGTCCATTTCAATTCGTTCGAACAATACCAAGTGTAGAAACTTTTCTTAGAGATCAATTACCCTAACACCAAACTGATATTTTTTTTGCACTCGACGCGCGTTTCGCTAACAAGGTTAGCATCTTCAGGAGAAGAAAATTGATATAAGTATCAATTTTCTTCTCCTGAAGATACTAACCTTGTTAACGATCGCGCGTCGAGTGCAAAATAAAAAATTTATCAGTTTGGTGTTAGGCAATTGATCTCTAAGAAAAGGTGCAACTTTTACACCAAAGGTTCCTATCTCAACGTTTATACCAAGTGTAAGTTATTACCGAACCCACAGTAAAAACGTAATTGTGATTATTATGATAAAGCCGATATACATTTCCAACATGTATTTCACCCGTTTCGGCACGTTTTTCAACTAAAAAAGGATCTGAAATAGATAGATAGATAGATAGATAGATAGATAGATAGATAG
>JAVJAQ010000149.1:16424-33388 GCA_032362365.1 Zygogramma bicolorata
TCGCAATAGCGATTTATGTACCAATGGTATGATGTAGATCTTTATGCCCTGAAAATGACCATCTCAGAAAGTCGAGAGGCTCTGGTCTAAGAGTTTGTGTCTATTAGTTATTCCATCTACAATGAAAATATTTTTGAAAAATCAACAATTCACTTCCGTTCAAACTGGCTAAATTAATTACTGAAGGAACGCTGTAAAATTGAAAACTTCAAAATACAGGATAGTTTTGTTCCCGTATCAGCCGTGCGGGCCATTTAATGAGCTTTATTACCGCACGGACCATAAAGTGAACTTTATACCCGTGCGGGAATAAAGTATTCTATTATGTAGTCGGTAAGACAGCGGCGGGCCAAGGAAAACTGGGATTCATAAAAGAGTATTTTTTCGCCTGGAAATCGTCAAAAAATGTTTTTACATACTTTCGAAAAATTATTTTTTTATCTCTCATGTTTAATGCTATATTCATCATCCAGTTGCATGTTATTGAATAAAAAACGGTTAATTGATTATTCTTATGTTATTTTCGTACCAAACTCCTTAGACTTCGATCGAAGTCCTTCTTTGACGACTTTCTTCGCTTTGGATACCCTCCCCAACCATCAATCTAGCTCCGCCACTGCTCACATCTCATTTGCCAATGTTTTCGCATTAACCGAGTGAACCACTTGATCCTTGGCTGATATCAAACATAACGTATCACAAGCAAATTGAAAATATCAACAATATTTGTTTCGAATGGATTTAAATCTTTTAACTATCTTCTTAGTATGTTCTTACCTACAAGTAAACGAAAAAACCTATGAAAGCTGCACATTCGTGGTCTACTCCACAATCGATTTATGCTGAGCAATATCTACAGCTGTTTCATGGAAAATTTCTTCCTCTATCCTGTCACAATAAATTATCAGTACGAAGCGGCGATTGGCCAAACCGGTACAATATTCCTTATCCAGGGGTACCTTCCTACAAGATATCTTATTTTCTTTAGTGTAGGTCCCCAACACTGACTCGTCATCCGCTAGACAATTTTTCATAATGGTCCTTATGCAATTCACTTCAACCGTTTCGAAAGAGGAATAAATTTCATAACAGTATCTTCTGGTAATTCCTCCTTCATCCTTCGTTCGAATTTCTTCGAACACTATCACGTCGTTATTTTCTGTTTCTATTCCCAGGGTATTGTTGAATTTCGGAAGATTATCTATGCAGTAGTTCTTGTAGTACGTGTCTCTGCGGTAGAAAATTTTCAAACAGGAGCCCTTCTTGAAAGGAGTCAACCATTCGGGAATATCTGGAAATAAATGCTATCTGTTAGTATCCAGTGAGCCTTTTCGTTGGGAATTGTGGATTGCAATCCAGCAGCGTTTTCAATCCAGCTGGATTTTTGCAAGGTTGACCTGAATCCAGCAAAATATGGAATCAAGATATATCAATTCTGGTTTGGCTTCTCAATTCTTTGTTATCGGAGATAAAAATAAATGGTTGATTGAGCTTGATGGAGGAGGGATATATGTTGAGATCATTTGCAGAAAAAATATAAACTTATGAAACTGAAACTCGTAGACGGGAACAATAGAGTACATGAAAAGTGAGCCAAAATCTAAGACACATTTCTGGGTTGTGTCAAAGTAGACTCTCTGCTGCGAATAGCTTCTACAACCAGTTTTCCTGGGCGAATTTCAGACTGAACAAACGTTTCGGCATTCTGAGCAAACTGTTCCATCTGGTGTGGCAATCGAGAATCAAGCTCTGAATTCCTTGCTTTTTTCCTGGTATATTTTTGTAAGAACATGCTGTTTTGTGAAGGGCATCTATTGGGGACAAATTTGATACATTTGCGGATCAGCGCCGCCGGTATGATAAATCCAGCATCTGGTAAAAGATGCTGGATCCAGCAAGATTGGCTGGCTGCTGGATCCAGCATGCAATCCCTATTGGGAATGAAAAATCAACAAGACAAACATTGAAACAGGTCATCGAGTTTAGTCGAGTCGAATTCGTCTATAAATAGTAAGGTGTTATCTATATGTGTAGACATCGAAGAAGCTTCTAAAATAACTTCCAAAAGGCGAATGATGAGGCAGAGAAAAAAGTTTATTCATAATCGTTCGGACAATGATTTCAGAGCAGTGTAGAAATAAGAATTGAAATGAGTAGACTAAGTAATGAACACAGTCGTGTGTATCACTGAATCAAATGTAAGGTATCAAATTTGACGTTCTACCTCAGTATTTCGAAAAGAACTCACCCGTCTCGTTTGAACACACATTCAATAAACACGTCATGCACAGAAAGGATATTTTCATTTTTGTGGGAATCTGTTCGATTTGAGATATGTGATAAATAGCATCGCAAGACAAAGTTATCATGTTTACGTTCGACATCGGCAGTGAGTTTGATTTGATAACGCTCAATAAGAGATCCGGTTTTTTCATTTCATAGTCTACATACAACAAATGGTTGGATAATATTTTTGGAAATGCTTGAAGACGAGTGCGATCACCACGGAGTCACTCAACTCGAAACTCCAAACTTCAACATTCGTTTATATTGTTTCATCGATTAGTATTTTGTTCAATTTCATTGCTTCATATTTTGTTTCATTGATATATTATTTTCCAATCACTTAAATTCGTTAAATTTATTGTTCGACCAAAATCCGTTTACATTGTTTTGTTTGGATTCTAGTGCACTATTGGATTAAGTCTCTTCAGGCGAAGTCGTCATTTTCAATGAATATGTGACGAAACAAGAAATGCAACCAAACTCACGCAGTGAGAAATATCCGCCATTACAGTGAGAAAAAATTCCTCACTCTTATCACGATAACCCAAGTCAGTCATGAATTGTTACATGTCAGATTGATATGACACGTTCTCCATGTTGACAACGCTACGCCGACGACTCGCGTGCAATATCCTAGTAGCCCATTGTTGGCGTTTCTATAACAACAAATCCGAAGCACTGCATAATTATTGCTGTCAATTTACCCAACGAAAATAGTTTTATTGTTGATTGTTATAGTATAAACAGATCAGATTTATTAAATATTGAATATAATGGAATATGAAGATTCAGAGTTGGAAAATACACCTCCAGAAATTGTTCAGAAAGCAATAGATGTTTGCAATAATTTGCTACCAAGCACATCGAGAGAAAAATATGAAATCGCTTATAGAAACTTCATGGATTGGAAAATGAAAGCCAAAGCCCAGTATAACATAGCCATACAGTAAGGACTCTCGAATGTCATTTTGACAGTTCGGGGTGTATGATGTCATGTTTTGGCGATAAAATAAAATTTCTTGATGTTATAACTCAATTATATCTTATCCTGTGTTTTTTAAAAAAATATGTTTGTGTTTGGCATTTTATATGTACTTGAGAAATTTCACATTTATTTCAAACCTAATTGTATACAAAATATTCTTTTCAACATGCAAAATTAAATAATGATTACTGTTTATTATCCCGTGAATTTGAATTTACCGCCAAAACCCAATATTATACACCCCGAACTGTCAAATTGACATTCGAGTGTCCTGTAAGTAGATCCTGTATGGCTATGATATACTGGGGCCAAAGTAAATTCTTGTTCCGAAAATACCTTGTTAGTTTATTTTGAAGAGTTGTCAAGTAGATTGAAATCGTCAACATTATGGTCTCAGTACTCGATGCTGAGGAGTACCTTCATTATTAAAAACTGTGTTGATAAAACAAAATACGTAAAACTACGTGCATTTTTAAAACGCAAATCTGAAAAATATGCTCCGAAACAGTCAAAAACATAAACTTCTGAAGAAATCCAACAATTTTTAAAAGATGCACCTGATGAAAAGTATTTGCTGAACAATGTACTAAACAGCCTGTGGATATAAATAAATTTTGCGCCATGGCGAAAGAAATAGCGAAATTTGTGCAATTACCGAACCCTGAATTATATACTGGCCACTGTTTCCGAATGTCATCTGCGACTATTTTAGTTGACGCAAGGGCAGATCTTTTAACTTTAAAACGCCATGGGGGTTGGAAATCCAGCAATGTTGTCGAATCTTATACCAACAACTCCATAGCTAACAAAATGAAAATTTTTAAAAATATAGTAGAATCCATTCAGCCTCCAGCGCCATTAGAACCTGAAAACAACAATGCTGTGGAAGCACAGTACGTTTTCCCATCAACTTCAACTTCGTCCACAGCTAATATTTCAATTACCGAAAACATGTTGAAAAAAAACAACCTATCAGGAATTACTTTACAAAATTTTTCGAATATAACTGTTTATTACTATTTTAAATGAAATATAAAAATGAGTCAATGACATACAAGTATTATTATATATCTATTATGATTTTCGTTACTTGAAAACAACGCAACCGTAGAAAAAGTACAGTGTACAATGCGTGAGGAAACGACATATTTCTCACTCACTTGATTTGCGGCACTCGCCTTAAACTTCTGCGCTCGTGAGGGATATGTCGTTTTTCTCACTTGTACAATATACTATTTCAGAAACCGTAGGATGTCAAGAAAGCATGCATTTTTTGTACTAATAAAACAAATATATGAAGATGTCAGTGAATAATTGAGGCCTCTGTAAGGGACTAACTTGCAGTCGCCTTTGGCCTAGCAAGGTGAACAAGACATCGTTTTGACAACAGATACCGTGGGAAATCAAGAAAGCTGCATCGGCAAAAACACAATATTGAACTGGCACGACAAATCACTTCTTTGATATTTTTCCTTTCTTTTCAGAGATGACAGCCAACTTCTCTCGTGGTCGGTCTCCACCAACCAATCAACGAAAATCACTCAATTCGGTGCTGACCTCTACCCTACTGATATGCAATTCCTACCCAGGGTAAGCGGTACGTTGGGCAAACACGGCGATCTGATACTGATCACATCCGCTGATGGGAAATTTTACATCATGAACAGATCGGGAAAGATCGAACGTTCGGTGGAAGCGCATAAAGGAGCCATTTTGGTTGGACAATGGGGTAATGACGGAACGGGACTGCTTACAGGTAATTGATTGCTGAAAATTATTCTAATCATTCACAAGAATTCATACTTTTTGTTTTACAGTCATCAAGTTCCATTTATTAACAAATGAATGTTTCAATGGTATTTGATCAATATTCATTTCAACAATAACTGTCTGTTCCAAATTTTTATGTACACAGTAAACCAATACATCATCTGCAGAAAATTAATAGTGTGATCAAGAAATGTGGTTAATATCATTCAGATAAATAATAAAAAGCAATGGACTTAACACACTACCTTGAGATATGCAATTAAATCATCTAACAATTCATTTCCAAATTCAGTTCTTTGCCTTCTGTTGAATAAGTAACTTTGAATCCAATTGAATACAATCCCCGGTATTTCATAATACCTAATTTTTTCAAGTCGGATTTTTCGATCAATTGTTTCAAATGCCCTTTTCAGGTCAAGAAATGTCGCAACAATGTACTGATTCGTATTCAATTATATTTTTCCATTCAGTTATTGAAAATTGTAGGGATGTTTCACATGAGTGTTTAGCTCTAAAATCTGATTGGTTACCTAGAGATAGTTCATTGGTATTACCAATTACCAAGTACCTACAATAAGGGACCCTTCAGATTTTTTATGGGAAATAGCTTTCCGTAAATCTGTGTCTTCAGCCACAAAGCTCCAAAGTGGACAGTTACCAAATTCGCTCATCAATCGGAGAGCACTTGATTCTGGTTGGGATAAAATTTGGATGTTCGGTGCCCAGAACCCGAATGATTGGAATTTCTCAGTCATAGTAGGCAATTTTTTACTGCTCCACACTGGCTATGAAATGAGATAAAAATTCCAAGATCTTCCATACGTTCTTTTATGCTACAAGATAACGTCAGTATAACTCACATTTTTATAGAAATGACATATTTTGGGTATTTTATAACAACTGAATCCGAATATATCTGTTGTCCAATAATATCAAATACGATTTACAAAATGTTCATAACGAGGCTAAGCAAGCTGTGATGGGAGAAAATGGGGAAAACATAATCATATATCCTAGATATAATAATTGTGATCATTATTTATGTCATATAGAAATGATTTGATTTTTTTTTCTCACAAATCTCGATTATCTGACAATGGGGTGCCAAAACATTTTCCTCAGAACGGCTCGGAATGGATGATAGCATCTCACATACAAACGAATCCGTGCACTAATTTTGCATCTTTGATATCTTATAGTACTTTCCAGGTAGAGAATGGGAAAGTTCAGGTGTTGGAAACAACTATGAATGGAACTCTAGAGTTTACCCCCAATTCTGGAAGCTACTATATTCACCTTCTTATTGAATGCATACGTCATTCAAAGAACACAATCTGCAAGTTTCAGGTCAAAGCATTTTATGTGTATAGATCAAAAAAACTTTTCTGGAAGAATATGATCAGATCAGTATTTCCGAAGATTACCCCTTACAAACAAACAAACGAACAAAAAAAACTCAAAAACAAACCTCCTTATGATATTAGTATAGAAACTTCCCGTTTTCGAGAACAACCAAAGAAACCTGAAATTTTGACCTAGAATAACTTTCTAAGCACACATGGGATTGATGGGGACTTTATTTATTCTTTATGGTGAACCCAATGTATTTACCAAAATTTGGCTCTGTCGGAAAGTTTGTTATTTCAATTATCTATCTTGACCAACCAATGAATCTGATAAAACTTGGTATTGAGAACTACACATTATAATTGCATCACAAAAATAATTAAAGCTCAACGAACTGGGCACAGGTCGGCCAGTGGTATATTAAATTGCAATCAACTGAATCCTTTCTAAAAACACTCTTATTGATCTCGAGATTCTGTTTGAAGTGATACCAATTATTATTGCTACACTATTTGCTCCACAAATGAGAAATAACTAGTTGTAGTATTTCTCACAATAGTTTTCACATTCAAACCACTCAAATCAATGGAGCGAATATCTCAGGGAGTGGGTGAATATCAATTCAAACACTATGGTGAGTGATTGTGAAGATTTGTATTATTTCTGTTAAAATTTGGTTATGTTTTACAGAGAAAAATGCTGTGATCCCAGGGTATGGTGTCTAATAGTTACTGTGCTTGGTATAAGAATATGTAGGTAGGTTAAACTTCCAATATATCTGCGTTAAAGAGAGTGAGACGAATATGAAAGGGGAACCTTCAAGTATCGATACCGAAAGTGTACAGATTGTCTCATGCAACGTTTGTTGATTTCAGTACACCAGAGCGCAAGATCTTATTCTCAAATTCCTGGGAATCCAATGAATTAAAGTAGTAATAATATATAACTCCTTATTTTAGCTAAAGAATGGGTAATGATACGGCTCACGCAAATAAGTCCTCAGCGCAGACGTCTTGCCTTGGTGGAACCTGATCCGGTGACAGTATCAGACCCTTATAGGCTCCTCTCGACTACTCTCGGCTCCCTGGTCTGCACCTGCGTCAACCACTCCGCAGTAACAGAAGCAAGGCCGCTCATGGAAGGAATATCCTTTTGGGGTTACAGCGATTGAATAACAGGTGGGTTCTCCTATGCAACTAACCCTTCTCAGGATTGCCTTAGGCTCCTTTGTGAGACTATGTTGACATCGGCATTTATCTAACTATGCAATAAGGCCCTAAAATAACGTACTCATGAAGAATTCATTTAGCATCACTTTAAGTTTTTTTATTATGCCAGTTGAAATGCACCTACCTCGATGGAGGGTGGCCGGTGAGTTGAGTTTGACAAATTCAAAAATCGGGAACAAATCTATTTATATAACTCAACGAACCTTCCGTTGATTAAAATATCCCAATTATCAATAGAAATTTTAAGAATAATCCGCAGAATTGCGAAACACGTTTTCCAGCCTTCTAGAACAACGCCAAAAATACTTCTCCAATATTTATTTTTTTCTGCTCCTCATCTATAAAAACCGCGCATATTTTCATGTTTTTTTCTCCACTAACACCGTTTCTGCCTTTTCTCTTACAGGTTGGGAACCCTACCTAAAACTCTGACAATTATAGGTAGTTCCAATGAACCCTGAGATGACAACCACAAGTGAGGTTATGTGTGTTTATTTTGATTTCTACTTCGACTTGATTCAATATAATATCGACTGAAACTAAGAGGACAGTCCACAAAATCAGCGACCATTCGAGCTACCAAACCCTCCAAGGATTCGCCAGGTAAAAGTGAAAGTGACAAACAATAATTGAATGCTAATATAATTTTATTTTTGCAGGTCTGGAAACTTCCAGCATATACCTATCCTGAAATTAAATACCTTATGCGAATTGAATATTAAATCTGCCTGAATTAAAACAACTATATGTATCCTTTTTAATTTTAACCCCTCACAAACCAAAATCGTAAGTAGCCCGTAAGAGAAGTATCCACCAAACACAAAGCTGTCGCTTTTAATTCCAGTTGTCAATACATTAATCAATGTCAAATTGGCCGTGGTAACATCTGATTCAATGCCAACCCAATACCATCGAATTACAGGCGCAAAATTTGATTTCAATATTGTTAAGACATTTCTGGGCTCGTTTACTAAATAATACTCCGAACAACACTAAACTACTTTTATTAACGTCACTATAACTACTGCTCTCGCTTATAAATCGCTTACAAACACTTAAGACTTCTCAGCTGTATTGAACATGCAACACTTTTACTGAAACATTATCCTCATATAGCTTGATCGATTTATCTAGAAGTTTAGATGTTCCATTCGCGCCTCGAGCTTTCAAAATCAGAGCGTCTAGAACATCGGGACTATTCGACTATTCGCTCGGAAACAACTAGATCTGCTAGCTTCTTCGAAAATTGCTTTCGGTATCGCGTCGATTGGCCCAGGTCGTTGATTTACGTTAATAAGGCTCAGCGGCAGCGTTATAGGGGATATTTTTGATAAACGGTCCAATGCACTTATATAAATCAGCATCACTACGTAGATTTAATGCCGTAATCATTCGATATACTTATGTATAGTCTTAATGAACTCAGATGAGACAGCCTAGAACCCCTAGGCCAGCTTATAGTGGTAGTAATAATGAATATTCAATCTACCATGGAACAAAAATTATTCGCCGCCAGTGTTCCATCAAAGATATGCCGACTGTAAATGGAATTTTAGTTGCTATGCTGTCTCGACTTCGTATAGACCAAATTTTTTTCGATTGGAAAAACCAACAGCTCAAGAAAGTAAGATGCCCAAGCTCTCATTCACTATGCTCGATACAATATCAATTCGAAACTATACTTCAACCAAGACTCACCATGAGATAGTAATCGCATCCAATGTGCATCTTCGAATGGTGAATATATGAGAGGACATATCTTCCAGCTGCTTCGATTGGGACATTTAGGGAAATCTATGGATCCTTCTTACCCATCATACCGTATTGTTCGAGTTCCCGAGACAGAGAACAACTATGAACAACCAACAAAGCTGTCTTGACAACGGTAATGAACCCTTGTCTTTCATCTCATAACCGAAATAAATGTCGAGCTAGTTCCCTAGCAAAACAAGACAATTTCATGGGGGATTGAACATCGTATTCGGAATGGTGCGACCGAACACGACAAAACGTTTACGTTAAGAAGGAAAACTGATTATATCATAAGACGGAGGTAAACTCTGGGGTAAACATATTAGCGAGAGGACAAGTGAATTCAATCACAGAACGAGGGAATACCGAGCCGACTGAGGCGGTTAGATGATGTTTACATGTTATTCTAGGATGGCGGATGTGCCGGGATTTCTAGCAGATGGTGCAGATATGCTTTCTCAGACAGAGAATGGAATCTTACATTTCTGCACATCGAAATCAATTATCAGTTCAAACGAACCATGTAGCTTCTTGATAAATAGGCTATTATCACCGCAACATCTTGGTGAATAATAATGTTAATATTTTTAATTTAGTCGGTCACATGTTTGAAATGCTCGATCTCGAAGAGGAAGTGAACGACTTGAAATTCAAATGGACTACAAGTACATAACACTTTTTGGGGGGTCAAATGACCGATCGAAAATATGAGGTTTTGAAAAGTTAAGAAAGGATTGGATATCATTTTCATTTCCGAGAGAATTTTAGCTATATTTTTAAAGAAGAATTATCATAGGCGTTAGAATTTTCTCCAATAATAGTATATTAATATTCCGGGACGTCTGTGAAGATTGCAAGTCGAGCTTTGCAACACAGAGTCTTGGAATGTGGCTTTTCCTACGAGGTAAAAATACTATTTTTCCGCAAATAGTTTAAAATTCGACAGATATTTATTAAGTTTTGAAAAATCGAGAATAATTTTATTCACAAATAAATGGTGCTTTGATATTGAAAATAAAATTATTTCGGTTACTATGGAAACTGTTTTCAATCATTCATGTAGCACACTAAAAAGTGTAAGTAAATATCATTTGGTTTCAGTAAGAGCACTAATATCTTTGAAGAAATTAGTTACCTTACAGTAAGGAAATCTTGACTTTTTCTTTAAACAATTTTGTATAGAATGCCAGTTCCAATTCACCAGCAATTTGCGGAAAAATTCATTCTTAAACTGCTCATTGGATTTGGGATGAGGAGGTTTTTTACTAAAATACGTTGGTATTGAGTAAGAGAGTAAGAACGTTTGTGATATCCGAGAAATGTTTGTGTTTAATTCGATGTTTCTTCAGTTCATAAATAAGTAGGCAAGGACACTCAAACAAAGCTGCATATTTCCGGCAACATTGAACAATTTCTATTTCTTTCTTGAAATTTCAACTTTTATTTTCATAATTTAAATTTTTCGGACTATACTCTACATAGCAACCTATCATTATTTTTTCATGTAGACTTACACCCTCGAGAATTCGCATATCATTAAGTAAGATCCTCTATAAATCCATAACTCAGAGTGTTATGCCGTCATTTTTGCTGTATAATAATAATAAACCTGCCTCCCAGCACGATCCGTGATTGTCAAATTGGTAGGTTTTATTTTTATAATCAAATTCATGTATTCACAACTTTTGGTGAAATCCACATTTCCTCCTTGTCTGTTCATGAGATGGGCTCTGTACTGTCCCGGCTTCCTTTTTTTTTTTTGTTGAACACCCTTGTTCCATATAGAAGCGACAGTGACGGTGGCTCCTTCGATGTTCGGTGTTCGAACTCCGAACCGCATTATGAACAACATAATTCACTGAGAAAAATAGGCTCTCAGCGATATACACTAAAAAAATACACACTCTTACGTTCTATTACAGGACGTGGACCCACTGTAAATTATAAAATTATAGTGTGACGTACGTCTCATTCCATAAAATGTTTATATTGCCAATCCAACTTTCGCAGTAATTATAGGAAATATTTAACATTTCTTTGTTGCCGATATATTAATTACGATAAATAAGAGTTTTGAGAAATTGTTGTTCGCTCGCAAACTAATGGGGACAACCAGGTTCGAGAATAACGTGATGACAACCGAGTCGAAGCATGCGCATATGAAAAAGTTACACAAAATGGCCGTTATTGTATTGTATTGTTAATGTATCCGAATCCAGAAAAGGTAATTAACACTCCAAACTACCTGAATCCATATAAATACGCTTTACGAAGTCGTAATTCCGAGTCATCGGCGTCTAACTCAAGATGTATAAGCCTCTGAAGAAGCTAGCCACTCGCGCCAGCGAGACGTCAGGAAGAAATCCCAAAAAACGACGGCCTTTAAACCCGAACAAAAGTAGTGATACTGAAAACCTCGGCCGCGAAAGTCTTAACCATTTTATCCTGGACACAAGGTTAGGGTTTGCCTGTAAGCTATCACTCAGTTCTCTCGCAAGGGTACTTTAGTCGAAGCCAACTAAAATGAATCGGCGCAGAAACGTAAAATGGAAGACTCCGCTCACGTAGATCATATTTCGCATTGTCAGTAGCCGCAACAGCCAGAAGTGGATAGTCTTGACCAATAGCTATCTTCTGGGGCGGGTACCAGGCGCAGCAAAATCTCAACCCAATTGGCGTCGACATTACCAATTTTTACAGGTAGACGGACGAGCAGACAGACCGCGCAAATGCTTCATGGAATGTGATAGGATTGTAAAACGAATATGTGTAGACAATATTTGAAGGCAATATTTGAATTACAGTATCGAAACATTTTTCCAGCCGGAGAGGATGGCCTGATCAAGATCTGGTCCCGCAGCGGGATGCTGCGCAGCACTGTCGTCTCGAGCGAGAGCTCCGTCTACGGCGCCTCCTGGTCTCCGGACAGCCAGGCCATCGCGTACACACACGGGAAATGCCTGGTGGTGAAGCAACTGGCGCCCAACACCAAGCCGTTGAGGGTAAGACCGCCGTCGTTCTCTTTTCAGGAATATCGTGAGAGTAAGGCTGGATTCAGACAGATCCGAAATCCGATCGTACGACGATCCGACAGCTTTCTGATAGGTCTGAATTGAGGTGGCTATATACTGGTGTTTTCACTCCATATAAAAGATTGTCAACAAATCAGACAACCGATCTGGCCTAGTTGATCAAAGAATTGATGACGTGGACCGTAGTAATAACTCAAAAAATTCTCCAGGTATCGTCACTCTCGCAGTTGAGATGACAGTTATGTGCACGTCCTGTGTTGCCAAGTGGCTATGTTGTTGCGAATTCTGGTCTATGTGCTGAAAAAATTAGTTGATTGTTGATATTTTCATTTGAGCTTTATAATATTCTGATCTCAATTCAAAAGCTCGGTTCAGAAGTAGTAATTCAGCCGAATATCATTCAGGTTAATGCGTGTGAAAGAATAGGAGTGAGAATTGTGATCAAATTTCATGGAAAAGTGAAGTGAGAAAATGCCATTTTTTCTGGTGAGTCAAATCATTATTATTTTTCATAATCTTCTGGGTTGAACTGAAAATATCTAAAACAAATATCACTGCATTTATAGAATATTCAGAACGCGTGCACACTCTAGAATGTTGTTGCCAGCAAACTTCTCTTGTTTTTTTATGATTACTACGAAATTTTCAAATGGTTATTGAATATACTAGAACGTGAGATTATTCTTGGAGGTAGGTCATTGAAGAAGAAGTTTGTTTTCATCAAACCTCAGATTGATCTCGAGTTCTATTTTCTGTTGTAACCAAAAGTGATCTGTATTGACAACAACGTGTTCCATGGATCGAGTGATATCGAAAATTTGTAGGAATTTCAACCACAAGCGCACTCTTTAGGCGTAGTTTTGAACAAGTATACCCTGTCTACAGGTTTGTCTGAAACAATATCGCAACACTGAAAGCACCAGTATATAGCCATCTTAATTTATATAATAATTAAGACCAATCAGAAACCTGTCGAATCGTCGTACCATCGGATTTCGGATCTGTCTGAATCCAGCCTAAGGCTCGGAAAACACAGCGATGCCATCCTGTCTTAGCCAAAATATCGATGCGAGTGTTGACTTTTAGGAGGGGATGTCTCTGGCTTTGAAGAAGTGAGCGAACCACGACAAAGAATTTCCTCTTGTATATGTGGCATCAATTTCAAATATCTAGCCTGCTGAGCTCTATGTTTTCTGCTATCGAGGATACCTACCCAAGTAGCACAAACATATTAGACCAATATTGGTTCAATATTACGTGAATATCAACCCCATATTGTAGATATCATATTGGCCACAAAAAAAATGTGAACATTCGGCGATATTAGATCAACATTCGATAGCAATATAAGGACATATCGTATCAACTATATTGGTACAATATTGTTAATGATATATCGACGAAAAAGGTATATTCGATTGATGTCACCTTAGATTGTCACTAACTAATTTTTTTATAATATTCTGGATTATACATATCTATTTTATCAAATAGTCAACTAGAATATTTCACTCATTCACATCAACTAACCGAATACTAACCTGGAAAAAACTCTGACTGCTGCGGGGCTTGAACTCACGACCTTCAGAATGGGAAATGTTGTTGTCGACCACTATACACTCTACGGCACGGAGAGACTTGTTGGTAAGAAGGAGTTGGGTGGTATAGATGTGGTGACTTCAAGTTAGTTATGTTCGAGACAACATTGAAATGTCAGAAACTTAAGTAACAATGAAATATATTCGAAAAAACACTGAAGGATCACTGTCTTATGTGATGGCGATTTGGAATATCAAACTTGCTGTGCCAAATGTTCTGGACGTAATTTTCTGGTATTGAAATCCACCAAATGACGATATTTCAATTTTTCCAAATTTTGTTAGGAATAATTCGTGATGAATATTGCTTATCCGATATTGATATATGTTTGAATACATTAAGTGATCACTTTCAAAACTCGGATACCCCTTTTCAGGCTGTGATTCTAAAATGACTATTTGAATATTTTCATTTTAGTGTTGAAACAATATTCAAGCAATATCAGAATTCGCATATCTATATTGCAGTATCATGCCGATATGGTACCTAATATGATAATACAATATTTTAATCTACGCTCCCAAACAATGTCGAATATACATTAGATTTCGATGTTGAAAATTGAGTATATACAAAATATGCAGACAATATTGAAATATCTATGTTGTTAAACTGATATTATTCATTATCACCTGATATGGTAATTCAGATATTGGTAATAAGTTATCAAACCCATATATTATCAATATTGAACCTTACAAAATGCAGTTGAAATTTATTGTCAATATTGAGGCAATATTCATAATGAGATATCGTTTTCTCAATATTGATTAATATTAGTTCAACATCAATTTTTCACTTATGATGTATCTATATTGGACCAATCTGAACTCGGGGTTCAGCCAATATTATGTGCTACTTGGGTAACGATGACCAATGCCACTTTCATTCAAAAAGTGCCGACCGAAAAATTGCCTTCATGCTGAGAAAATCCGTGGAAGGCCATGGACAGCAAATATTAATTCTGCAGACACATATCACTCACCAAAGTATTACTTTTCCTGCCTAGACAGCAAAGTAGGGACATTTCTGCCTATGCGGCAAAAGTAATATTTTGCTGATTGATAACTGTCTGGAAGAGTAGGTACTTCTAAGTCACTATCACTGTCCATAATGTTTTCAAACTATAATTACTATGTACTTATTGTTTGAATATCATTAATTAGTGGTGGATGGATTCTTTTTTCTAGCTTTTTTGGGTTCTTTACCTAACACAATCTGAAAAAATAGAAATTAATATTGGAATCTATACAATTGTGGAAGGCCAGATTTTCCATCTACCCCGAGAAGTTGCTGCGATAATTCAATAATAATTTCTTCTGAATGGAACACGTTCAATTAGTAACTTTCCGTATATCTTAAATTTGCCTATCAAAAAAATACAAGAACTAATATTTATCAAAATTCTTATCGTTTCCGAAAACGATTCTGCTTCCGTTTTCAAAACTTCCATAAATATTCTCTTCTAGTTGAGTTTTTGTGTTCGCTTTTCGTAAATGTCAGAAATTTAAGTTTTGACATATTATGTCCTACTACAAAATTTCTCGAAATGAATATTATGATAAATAAATTAGTCGTAAATAAAGTAAACTACTCGCAATAATGCCTCGTGGTATAATCTACTATGACATAACATGTCACTTACCCACTTGGAGCATAAGTTAACAACATATAACGTTAAGATTCGACACTACAGTGACTCAGCAGACTTTTGAAAATACAATGATATCGAGCCACATCTTTATTGACGAGCCACTTCACACTTCAACATCCCTATTATTGTGTTTAAAAATGGGATATATGTATTTTTTGTTGCCTCGAATACGGATCTTGTGAGGTCCTTTAGGACGTTGATATATTCCCGTGATATTTATTTTCCTCGATGTTTGAGAATTCTTCATTTTTCGAATCAAATGAACCTGAAATAAATAGAAATTTGGGATATATTTACTATAGGTCGGATCGGGATTACTACTATAATCATTTTGAGTGCTCATTTCTCAAGTAAGAGACTCACCAGATGTAAAAGTCGTCATTGTGATAAGATTTATTAATGATTGATTTGTTTGGAGTGGATCTCCGCCGGTACCAGGCGGCATAGACTGCAACTAATGGAGTGGCCCAAATAGAAAGAAAATTGCGGAATGAGAAAGATAGGATATTTCAAGTATAACCTCTAAGCGCATTCTTTCCTCAATGTAGCAAAAAAAGAGGTGTTTTGAAGGATTGAGTAATTTAAGTGTAAAATTTTCATTATGTCGTGCACAATATCTTTTCAGTGTGCATATCATTCCTATCCAATGTATTTCTCATTATGCTATGTGAAGAACTGTCATGATGGCAAGTCCATTACTTGCAATGTCTACGCAAGCAGCGAGCGGTAGCTTTGCATTGTTATTAACGTACGTACCAACATAAAGCTGCGCTTGAAACATGTACCAAGTCCCTGTTCCGTTTCCCTGTCTGGTTAACCAGACTGGTAACTCATCAACTCAAGTAACAGTGGTAACCAGTACAACGGAACTGCTAATGGTAACAATCTTTGGAAACGAAGCACGACCTTGGATTGTTTTTTATTCAAAATATTCGTGATCTCGAGGAAATTTCCGGAAATACTTCAAGCACTAGTGTTACGTGTTCAAATATTCCAGTGCAAGAAAGTAGTAGACCTCTCATAATCCTTCATTCAGTGCATCTCACATAGATATTATATTTGAATTTTAATTGTCGATGAAAAACGAAATAGTTCAGACAAACGTTTGCATTTCACTGTTCAACCTGAAATAGAAATAATGAGTTAATGTCTAGTCTCCCTGTGTTTGTCGGTTATATTCACCTGTGAGTTATTGCAGAATAATTAATCCTTCCATTCGTTGTAATCTGGAGTTCTTTCAAGTATTGTGAAATCTCATACATTCGAAGTTCGGAGGAGCTTGGAGGACTATCGCATTATTATAGTCCGAA
>JAVJAQ010000151.1:0-29083 GCA_032362365.1 Zygogramma bicolorata
CCGATATCTGCGACAGTGTCACTGAAAGTTCCATTGAATGAAACAAGGATACCAGAGAAATGGGTTCGGGTCAATCATTTAGAAGTATTCAGTGAAAAAAAAAGAGAAAAAATAGCAGTCCGCATAGTCGATGAGTGATAAACAACCGTAAATGATACATTTGGACATATCAACTGTACCACATTGAAAACGTCGCAGCAAAGAACGGAAAGGACAATTCGACTATTGCTGCATCGCCTTTGAAAATATCTGCCGTAGATGCAGGTGGAGATCACGGCTTATAAACCCGAAATCACTCAATTTTAGAATTTATTTTCCATTCGAAGGATACTTCAATCATTATCGTTATTTTTATTTCTGACGATTACAATTTTATTTTGTACAGCTTGTCAATTTTACTGCAATTCAAACAGATTTATTATTGTGATGTCTGTTGGACATATTCAATTGATGGTATCAAATGAAAAAGAGTTATATACGGTAAACAGAATAAAATAAAGTGATTGTTTCAAATAAGCTCATATTGTATATACGCATAACCATCTGTGAATGATACTCAATGAACTGTTTGTTGTATTTTTGAGTTATTCCCACAATAGAAATGAAAACACTTTGAAAAAATTTTCTCATGGCCTCCACAGAAATAATCATATTTTTCCCCTCTATTAATATTCCTGATGACAACAACACGTAATTCCACAAGGAGTTGCGATAAGAGAAATTATTTTTCACTCTGAAACATTTCCTAGGTTTTCTATATCTTGCAAACAATAGTGTTCATCTAGTACTTTGATGAATCTTTCTATGAAAAATGGATCTCCTGTTTTCCTTGAGCTTCCCGACAAAAATGAAAGATAAGATGGAACTTGACTAATTTCCAGAGGCAACGATTTATAATGCCAGAAGAGAATTCAGGCACAGTTTATCAAGAACATGAGGTTGATCTATGACCAACTTCGTTTCGTACTTTCTTTCCGATAAAACAATCTGACAGGATAGTTGGAAGAAGCTGGCAGCCAAAGAAAAATTCAGATACAAAACATTTATCCACATGAAAGCATAATTTTTCAACGTTATCGACTTGCACGCTTGGCCGGAGTTTCAGACAGTCATTATAAACTGCGAATTGATTAGTATTTGCGTCGAAACTTTTACAGGATTGATAAGGGAGGAACACGATGTCATTCAAGATGAAATGATAATGAATGATGCAATATGACTACTTGCGCAATATCCACTACCACTGTGTCAGTGAGGATCGCATTTCAAATGGACCACTTATTTATGCTAAAGATAATATCTGTTCCAAGTCAAATGGATAGTTCCTCAAAGAAATGTCCTTAGTCCCCTATCATTTCTAAGTTGCACGTTATATAATTCAACACCCTCTGTGGTATTAGCCAGGAGAGTGTTGATTTGTTATGTGAAGTTCATTAACCCTTTCTGTAGTCAAGCTTAGACTAGTTTGAACGAATTGTTCAATTGATTATGTGCTTCACAGCCAGCCTTCAAGTATGCTCACTGTCTGTTTGTGAAGCTTTTCCATATACGAGAAACTTGGCTTGGCGTATTCGGATTCTCTTTTGGTTGCCTCGTCTAACGGCATTCCGCATGATAACGGCTTTTCTTTCTCGTTGTTAGATTTCAGCTTTTTCTGAGGTATGATGCACTTGAAGGAGATTTTCAGTCATGTAAAATCACCGACTTTCGAGTTTTTCGTGTAAATCATCTTGCACTGGCGAAAGGCCAATGAGTCCGAAACCGGTCTGCAGATGTGTCCGTCCCAATAATTGAAAATTGATTCTGGCAGTTGTATCGTCAAAAGCATATTCAGAAATATTTTTCGTGAAGAACACTGCACTGGCACATATAGAATAAGATTCAACACTCTTCGTGATGTTCTGCAGGGTAGTAGTTCTGTTCGATGTGGTATTAGTGATCTATCATATCATAGTCCCCCGAAAACATATCCCTCATAGAAAAGGATTGGATGGAGAAATATCGTTTCGAAAGACTCTACTACTATATTGCTCAAATATAGCCGAAGAAGGTTCAGTTCCCATAGATGAAAAATTAAATAGTGTTTCAAACGTCACACATAGGTGGATTCAGGTTTCCATAAATCTGTTTCCAAATCACACCGAAAGAAAAATGAGTGAGTACCTGCCATAGCAGATAGTATGCATAACAATACCTTACCTTGTTTATTCCGCGAAGTTCCGGTTACAAAGTTAGGCAAAATTTGATAGTCATGCTCGTTCTGTACTTATAAAATCGCGGTTCTCTAAGTGTAAACAATACTTACAAATTCATTATTTTTATGTTTCGATTAGATTAGATTTTTCGAAACCGTTGTTTCAACCCAATACAATTTATAGCCTTTTCGAAACAACTTCTTTCCCTATACTTTTTGGAGATATTTTGGGGTCGAACATAAATTCGATCTGTTCTTCTGTCTTTCGCCACCGTGATTCAACTATAATGATTAAATTTTGCTCTCAGCCCAATTCACTCTGAAATTCGACTTGCCCCATTTTTTCATTGTTTAATGATCACTGGGTCCATCCAATATGGACGTGATGACTCATGGACAACTGTTCGAGCAGTTATGTAAATGAAATGAGGTTGTAGTGGAGAGGACTGTGGATCATTATTATTCAATAAATATTCTTCGTGAGTGAAAAAGAAATATATGAAACGTCAAATAAATCGGGCCGCCTTCATCAACCTAAGTATGTACGTCGCAGCAATTGATGATCGATTGCCATGTTGTCGATTCATCAATATTTACAGTGCTCGACAGAAGTTCGTTCCCCCCCATACTAATTTTTGAAAAACCTGGTATATCGCCACAAAATTTGAAGGTGTTGAAACGGAGATAGAAACCTATTCTTAATGACGAAAGCTGAGTGTTTCAAAATGCCTATATGAGTGTCCGTCTGTAAATTGTGTAACCATAAATTTGATTACGATAACATACGTTATTCGCGGTATTCCATCCATGATTAGTGTTTTTTTTTTCGAATTGGGTCGATAGGTATTTCCTCTCCTCCCCTAATGATTGCAAAGCATTTCTCAAAATTTATCATTTTCCCTCGATTACGATTATTTAACCAACGGGTGTGAGTTGAATGAATACAGTCAACTCTAAAGTCAGATTATCTAGAACACATTATCGAGGTGAAAACTTGGATCTCTTTGTGCTTTTCCTATCAAAGTTCAACAATGACACAGTTTTGTTGACTAAATTAGGTTTATTCCCTGAAGGAATTTTATCATGAGGCATGAACCATTTCAAAATTGTCGGCAGTTCATATGTAATATTCCACATGTATTTCTTCAGACGACCCTGTCAATTCAACAGCAATACAATTTGATACCATTGTTTATGTTGAATGAGCTATTTTTCAACTCATTTCCATTTTTTGACATGCGTTCATAAAATATTCACATTCCTGAGTAGTTGGGACTCCATGTAACCAGTTGTGGAATCGAAAAGCAGTGTCACCAGCTTAAAGTTTCGACTACCTTGGAAACTTGAGAACATTTTTGATGTTTGGGGGTCATTTCGAGGTGATTTTCCTCGCCTAATAAGGGTGGTGCGACCAGGGCGTGTTCGAAAAGTTGTACGACGTTGATAACGTTAACTCACGCAACCTAACAATTGATATTGCTATAAAGACTGTTTGTAACTCATACGTCACTGGGAAACTCCTATAAATGTATAACTACGAGAATTAATGGTTATGTTTTATCTCAGCAGATTCTGAGGGTGATAATTTTTAAATGATGGCTTTTAGACCGAAGCAAATTAGTGAAACGCGATTCAGTTCCTGTGATATGACCAGTTTCGAAGCGTTGGTGAAATTTTTTTTTCCAGAATTTAGAGTAAACAAAGGTGGAATATTACGTCGAGTACTTTTTGCGTATTAAGTTCCTTAAACTGATCCATATTCGAATAAATAGTAATCCTTCAGTATTTCCCCAAAAATATTTTCACTCCTACCAGTGTTTCATCGAAGTCTTTTCCTACATGAAGGTTTGATGATTTTCCACCACTATGTGTACAATACATATTACTCCTTTTTGATGCAAGTCGTCACCGTGGCGTAATTTGTATATGGTTGACTTAGTGAACAGGAAATACTGAGTTCAAGGTGTTTTTTTTTCAGGTATGAATGCAGTAAGTTCATGTGACTGAGGTTGAATGCATTTCTACGTCTGAATTGAGATAAACCATAACACGATAAATAATTTCGAATGTGAAAATTAAAATTCAACGCAGTGACATTAATTCATTCAAACTCTCCCTTCATCAAACCGTCATTCGAGTGCGCCCCGAAGGACTTGTGCGGACAAGGGTCGGTATTTGTCGCGTTGATTGAATGAATTCTAATAATTCCTCTACTGTCGATATATAATTTTTAATGGCCATTGTGATATTCAAAATGTAAAGTCAATGTTTCCGTGATATTGAAACAATATGGCCCGACCCAAACCTCACAAACTCCCATGCATTCAACTTTTTTTTCCACTTCTCCTTTCCATTTTTGGCCGTTCTACACTCCTGTAAGTTAATCTGAAAACGATACTAAAACTATCACACTTCAACAAATGTTTTCTCAAACATGGAAGAGCATTATCAATATCAATGAACAAAAAAGTATACAGTCAAATTCAATTAATGAACAAGGAAATACCATTGGAAAGCGAAACAATCATTGAGAAAATAACCGCTCACACCAATTTAATCATTAATATTATGGTTAAGTATACAAAATGTATACGTTATTCCACAGTGACAGGTGTTAAGTATGAACAAAAACAAACATAAATCACGATTTTGGTCAGCACAAATAATAGCCACTATAGGAGGCTCTAGTTGGACCATGCAATATATTACGCTGTAACTGGGTAATTAATTTGTACTAGGAAGGAAGACTATTAAACCTCCGACCCTTCGTCCACCTTCGGGCACGTTATCCCTTATCAAATATTACCTTTCGGCTATGAGAACGGTCTGATGTCGAATATTTCGCAAGAGATATATTGTATGGAACGATGGGTTGCTGGAATTGCGTTTACATCGCAGTCAGATGTAATTTGATGTTCAATTAAACTCGACGTTAAAATGCACTTATTGCGGGCACTGTCCTGTAACCTTCACCCCTTTTGGGACCTGTCGCTACCTATTCCACAGAGAACCGGTCAACTCAAATGATCTCAGTGCTTGGATTCTTTCACCAGAGAGAAGACGTTGGAAGGGGATGAGTAGCCGATGTGTTTCAAGGGTAAAGAAAGGCGGAAATGCACGAAGTCATTGTCGATCCACAAGTTCCCTCGGGTGTTGGTGATCCATCTCAAACGTTTTTCTCCAACGGAGAGACTAAGTGGAAAATTGAATGTCACCATCGATTTCCCGTTGGAAGGTCTAGACATGATCAATTACGCGGCATCCAATGGAGCCCATTGCCGTTACAAACTCTACGTGCTCTCCAACCATAGCGGCACTATGTACAGCGGCCACTTCACGGCTTACTGTTGACACCCTTACTCCAAAACGTGGTACGAATACAACGATTCCCATGTGTCACCCATATGTTCAAAAGATCTCGTGAGTGGCGAGGCGTACGTTTTTTTTATGAACAAGGAAACACTTATGAATAGGAGGAAATGAAATTTTTCCCTCGACATTATTTTATATTTTGTTCCATTTTATTTATTGTCTTTTTCATTCATTTACCCTTTTTATTTCTTGTTATAATTTTTATTTTTACTTGTGATTTTATATTATATATATATATATATATATATATATATATATATATATATATATATATATATATATATATATATATATATATATATATATATATATATATATATATGCAAGATGAATTTTCTGGGTTTTTATCCGTTAGGTATCTTCTGATTTGTTCGACGTTTCGAATTCCATTTTGAATTCATTCTCAAGAACTGTGAGACGAATATCTGTCCATACCGTCCTGGTCAATCACTCCCCTTACGAAGTAACCAAGAAAGAGTAAGCAAAGACTTCAATTGTCTGTTCTCCATGGAAACTGGTATTTATAATGATGATGAAAAATACCCAGAAAATTCATCTGGCATATCGAAGATCCGTGAAAACATCAATTTCTACATAATACCTGGATGGGCAGGATACAACCTTAGAGAGCGGCTGACGATATAATCATCAATAATATCGAACCTAGTCGATTAATAACTGGAGAGAATCATTATAAATACCAGTTTCCATGGAGAACAGACAATTGAAGTATTTGCTTACTCTTGCTTGGTTACTTCGTAAGGGGAGTGATTGACCAGGACGGTATGGACAGATATTCGTCTCACAGTTCTTGAGAATGAATTCAAAATGGAATTCGAAACGTCGAACAAATCAGAAGATACCTAACGGATAAAAACCCAGAAAATTCATCTTACATATCGAAGATCCGTGAAAACATCAATTTCTACATAATACCCTGATGGGCAGGATACAAACTTAGAGAGCGGCTGACGATATAATCATCAATAATATCGAACCTAGTCGATTAATAACTCGAGAGGATCATTATAAATACCAGTTTCCATGGAGAACAGACAATTGAAGTCTTTGCTTACTCTTGCTTGGTTACTTCGTAAGGGGAGTGATTGAGCAGGACGGTATGGACAGATATTCGTCTCACAGTTCTTGAGAATGAATTCAAAATGGAATTCGAAACGTCGAACAAATCAGAAGATACCTAACGGATAAAAACCCATCTTGCATATCGAAGATCCGTGAAAACATCAATTTCCATAAATATATATTTATATATATATATATATATATATATATATATATATATATATATATATATATATATACATTTTTACTGTACTGCAAAATTTCATTCCCACAATCCTAAATGTGAGCACGAGAAGGCATCCTTCTGTCAATTCTCAAGTAGATTTGTGAGAGACTATTGGATATATTTGCGATTTTTCAAATTTTTCATTGTCTGAGTTGCAGAGAATCGGGAGGTTCTTCAGAATGGAAAGAATGGAACTATAATGCCAGACTGTATGGAACTGGATACTGTATGAAATATTTTTCAGGGTGTTCGATGTTCTAGCGATCAATATGTCTATGATTCAAATACTACATTTGCAAGTGATAAGCCTTTTATCATGATAGAATGGAGTTTCATCGAGAGTTTCATTCACAACAGTTGAGCCAAACCCCAATTGAGAGTATTTGGAAATGATGCATGAGGGTGTGCTTGCTCATTCTGATTGATCCAGAAGTATTACCAGCAGAGCCATATACTCAATCTTGGAAAGATTTCAGAGAGAAACTCTGCTATCTTCATGAACACAGGGGTCTTGAGATCCTGCTGTAGAATCAGTCCGTTACAGATCCAGCATCGGTTTATATTATATTATAATCATAACTACAGTAACTTCTTGGACTTAACGCAGGACAAAATTACATTGAGTTCCATTGTCGTATTGGACTTTTTCGTACAAATGATATAATAATAATAATAATGTTTATTCATAAGCACACAATTTCTTTCTCAGAAAGATACATGTGAACAAAAAGGGGTGTGAATAAACCGGTAGGAACCACAGAAACTGATTCATTTCATGTTGTGCGTGGTATGACGAATGGGGTTTGTGACTGGTTAGTAGATTGAAGAATATATATAAAATAATATGTTAGTAAAAACTCTTACATCTCTAACATAAAGAAAACATTCGAGTCTATTTGTAAAAATTCGTTCATGAAAGTTCATGAAATATTAATTTTGAATTCTTCACCTGGGGAACCAGTCGATTAAATTGATTTATACTCCGTTATTAATGATGTTATGAAAAAATTTGTTTTTTTTTTCAAATCCAGCTTTTTGTTCTAATTTTGAATCTTGTGGAAGTTTTCCTTTTTTTTACTTATAGGTAGCATATTGAAGAGTTTGCTTCCGAGGTAAGCACAACTACGCTGGCCTAAAGTTTTACTACATAATATAGGACAACATGTGTTCTCTTTTTGCCTTGCCTCATAGTTGCGGGAGGGTGGGCAGACAACAATTTTTTTCTTGAAAACATTATTTAAAATTTTTAGACTATAAAGCTGTCTAATGTCACATACACTGGCTTCATCAAACAAGCTATCGGTGGAATAGTCTTGAGGTTTTCCCAAAATGATTTTCAGTATCCACCTCTGTACTACATTGAGATTTTCTAAGTGTCACTAACTCCGCCCCAACTCATAATACCGTAAGAAAGGATGGACTGGACCAAGGAATAGTACACTGTTTTTAGGTGAGTAATGTCCAAGAATTTCTTCAGGTACCTATATCTTAATATTTATATATTATCATTATTTATGTTTTATCTGTAGGTCCCAGCGGAAGTGTCTATCTACTATCATTCCAAAGGGTCCTGAAATTGGTGAGCTGTTTGCATACGAGACAAAGGGTAAGTTTTCAGTTCTCTCTATATCCATAGTGAGTTTATTATATCGAAACCATTTCTTCATTATATGCAAATTTTTTTCAGCTTTGATCTTTAATTCATGCCACTTTTTAGCTTTATACAGTATAACAGTGTCATCGGCGAAACTAATAATTGTTTCTTCACTTTTGAGTGTCAATAAGTCATTTGAATAGATGGTAAAGGGAAGGAACCCAGAACTGTTCCCTGTGGTACCCCGTATGTTATAATTCGAGTTCGAATATTATATATAATTATACTTCCATGAAAAGTCAAAATGAAACGAGTCGAAACGAATTCGTCCATAGCAGTAGCAGCCGTTATTAATATTCGAATGAAAACAGACAACCAGCGTTACTGCCGTGAAGTTCGAACATTCGAACTCTCTGAGTTTTCTATCAATTCTGTGGGTCGAACATACCAAACCAAAATCCAGTAGTGTTCATTATATTCAGTTTCTCTTCATTTCGTTGAATTTGGAAGAAAAATTATGGAGAAATGGTGGCTGAACTGCCACACCATTAATGAACGAATGAAGAAAATGAAGTTGATAACCTACTTGCGTATCAAATCAAGAAAATAGACAAAATGACGGCGGTCATATGCTCAATCCACAGTGGGTTTTCCCTTTCAACAGCTGACGTACAACGTCCCCAAAAGACGAAACTTCTAGTTGTAATGATAGTTTGGGAGCTTAACAGGTATAGATGGGGAGCGATGGGCTTTCACTGGTCAAAACAAAAATTATTCCAAAAAGGAATACTATCTGGTGATGGGTGCGTCGATATTATACATAGACGTATGATTCATTCAAAAAAAGAAAAAAAGTGTTTTGGCGGAGTGATTCTTGACTTTTTCTCTTTCAAGTAAATGCAAAAAAGGGAAAAAAGCATCTATCAAAAGAGTAACATAAGATATCAACAAAAACTTTTTGTTGATAAGTGTGGATCATTCATAGGCATTCGAGCTATTTACTAAAAGGAAGGAAAAGTCAGAAGAAGATGGGAAAACAGCTACTCTCCTGGCTGTATGTTAATTTATTCAGAGCAGCTGAAAATCGAATTTTTCGTTCATGTTTGGTGAATCTAGTGAGAAAGTTCCCTAATTCATATATATTACGCTATAAGGTAGACACGATTAAATTTCCACAAAATTTATTGTCTTCGCGACATATTTCGATACACTGTAT
Organism: Zygogramma bicolorata; assembly: GCA_032362365.1. Lineage (NCBI taxonomy): Eukaryota > Metazoa > Arthropoda > Insecta > Coleoptera > Chrysomelidae > Zygogramma > Zygogramma bicolorata. The sequence continues at coordinate 9,686 of JAVJAQ010000151.1, forward strand.
CTTTATCAAGCGAATGTATTTAAATACATTCGCTTGATAAAGATACAGTGTATCGAAACATGTCGCGAAGACAATAAATTTTGTGGAAATTTAATCGTGTCTACCTTATAGCGTAATAACTATGGATTTCCATCAAGTAAAGGCCACCTCAATCCAAAATTCATATATATGCCCTCTGCTGAGCTCATTGATATTTTTCTCAGAACGAAACATGCTTGTCTAGGTATGACAATGACATGTTATCCCAATGAGAACTCTCCATTCGTGCAGACATATACTATGAATAGTGTCTGTTTCATTCAAGTTTCGAGTGTTAGATATATGCATCAAGCAACAAATATTGATTTATATATAATCTAGCACCAGTTGTGCCAGGAAGCCAAGAAATTTCCACAATATTTCATCTTACGTCTCATTAAAAAAATTTGCATTAGTTTTGAAACCTTCGTTTCAATGGAATCAAATGGTCACGCGTTTTTATACTATCTCGGGTACTATATTGTTCCAGCGTTCGATTTTGATGTTTCCTGAGTTAACATGTTTTCTGGAAATAATCTCAACATATACGTAAATTTCCATGATTTTTTAAATTTTGCTTTCAAGCAAACACTTTTGTGTATAATAATTTAAGATAAAATGCCTTGACCTGCAGTCTCGACAATTTTTCAAATTATCATTCACTCAAGTCATTTGTTGAGCAACATTTCGAAAATCATAGAAGTGCAGCACACATTAAATCCGATTGAACTTGGTGCACTCGAGATATAACCCCTGAGAATGAAAAAATATGCCGAAATCTATAATTTAAAAATGAAGCATGTGACCTATTCAGTGGACACAATCCTGAAAATATTCACGGAAACATATACAAAAATATTTTTTTCAGGAGATGTTATAGGAATATTCAAAATCTAATCACCTTTCCATCGACAATTCGGGTTGTAATTTGTTAGGTACCAGACACCCACAATTTGAGTAGATAACAAGATTGAGCAAATGTTGTCAACAACGCCACATACTTTGCTAATTCTAGTTATAACCAAGAGCATATTTCAATATAACAACGACATTGATACTAACAATCACAAAAATAATTCTCCCTCCTTCCATTGCTGCTGACATAAATTAACTGATATTGACAAAATATGTATCTTCTGGAATTTCATTCATTATTGCTTGCAACTATTTTATCCAATTTTCCATGATATTGTCACGTATTCAATTATAAACAAAATTGTTGAATGACGGAATGAAGTGAAGTATACAGTTTTGAGTTTGCGGAAAAATATACAAAAATGTTATGGTGACACAAACTAGGGTAACATAATCGCAAGTGAAGTAACGCGTTTTGATTTTCTACACAGTATATCGCCACCACAATACAGTTCATGAATTCCTGAGCATATTTGAGAATTTCGTAAAACATGAATTAGAGATTTTTTTCTTCGGAATATGTGCAGTTTCATTAATTGTCAGTGCCTACTGAAGTGAGATCCAATACAATTCAATGAACTTTTTCAATTATTTCACGGACCATACAAGGGTTTTCATTGTTTTACCAAAAAACGACGTATCATAAGAAAAAACTTTTTTATCCACATTTAACGAGGAGTACAATCAAATTAATTTCATCCTAGAAACATTCATAAGGGAATCATTTTTTTCTTCAAAAATATCGACAGTTTTTGGTATGGTATTGAAAATTGTGATCTTTCCGTATATCTTTCTCACGTTGAAAAAATGTCATAATACATTCCACAACACACCTCAATATTATATTCCACCTTCGATAACTTTCATCACTACCAGATTTCTTTAAATATGAACTTATCTTTCATTCGTCTAGGGCTTCGATAATAAACTCTGGGAAGCATATCCCGGGAGGGGGGAAGGCAGACGTACCAATCAATTATGTAATCTCAACTAACCATCAGTTGGGATTATTCTCAAGTCATCAATAATCGTTACCGAACGCTTCTCCTCGACAGCCCATAAAATATCAAACATCGATAATGGGGTTAATTTATTCCCGTTGAAATTTTCCTGCCTTCTCGCGTTCATTTCTATAACTTGGAAGATAAACTCGCACTCTAGCGTTCACTGACGCGAATTCCACCAACGAGATAATAGGAAAAGCATGTAAATGTGCTTCGATCGGCAGCCGTGGACGTGGTGGTGTTGCGGCTTCGAACATTTGGGTCACTGCAGGAAAAGAAATCCTGGAAATCCTAGCTGGCGTAACCGCGAGATGCTAGTTTGCCTGGATTTGAATTGAATGTTCGAGCTTGTGGTTTGACGTTCCGTCGCTCATTCGTATTTGGGAATTATTGCGACACAGATATAATTGTATTTTGTTAATCGCACAGGTAGCATTTACGCTATTTTTTGATAATGAGATACGTTGGAATAATTATCAACACATGGTCTGGACAATGCCTTGTGTCCTATGATTGGGACACCAACTGTCAGGTAACAAAAAACAAGAAAAAAGACATAATCACGTAGGTGCGTATTCACCAAAAAAGCGAGCACGAGCGAACATTCGTGTATGTTTGCTCATGTTCGCTCGTGTTTGCTCGCCATATTGATATCTCGTCCACACCAGAGCGAATATGTTCATGTTTGGAGTTGATCCATCTACTTTGTGCGAGCAGTGCGAGCGCAGTAAATATGGCTGGCCATGAAAAATTATTGTTAGCTAGTGCTGCTTGCGTTGTATTGACATTATTGAAAAAGAAAAAAAAAAAAAAGAAGAAACGATTTTGGCAAGCAACTGTATTTAAACACCGACATATTTATAGTGGTAGTAGCCTATTGCGAGATTTAAAACAGGATTACGGAATGTTCCAGAATTTTTGCCGAATGTCTCCTGAAGATTTCAAAACTCTGCTAGAACTGATGGAACTAAAAATAATGAAATATGACACAAACTACAGGAGAGCTATTCCTGCGGCAGAACGACTTGCTGTAACCTTAAGATTTCTCGCAACGGGCGACTCATATAGCTCTCTCATGTATGTTTTTAAAATATGTAAACAAGTACGGTCAAGTTCATGAACCAACCCGATAATAATAATGTATTGAAGCATGCAGCAAAACGCAATCGATCGAAGCGCGAGCAGTTTTGACGATTAAATCCCGTCCACACTGAACAAGCACGAACAAGTATTTTCTTTGATGTACCGCCTTCCTCTCGATCTTTTTTGAACGCGAACAAGCAAACGTTCGCTCGCTCGCTTGCTGGTACTCACCAGATGATTATTGATGCAGAATGCTCGCTCGCTCTTGTTCGCTCGTGCTCGCTTTTTTGGTGAATACGCACCTTAACAGGCAACAACAGCAGGTCACAAATGAACATCTATGTATGTAAGGTTCAACTGGTACGTTAGTATTCAGAAAAGCACAATTTGAGACTAGTTCGGCAAATGTGAGGAAAAGGCTGATTTCAAGAACGGAACTATTCTGTGACATCATTACCAATATTTTTTGTTTCACATTTATATCTTTTTAACAACAGAAATATTGGGTCTCATTTATACAGTGTATGTCACATCGAACTCCCCTTGGAAATTTGACGAGTTATTGAATAAAATATCGTATAGGCGAATCAGTTGTTGCTATGGTTCAGGGATTCTTCTTCGAAAATTTCTCTGTCTGTCGTGTTGGGAAATTATAATCCAATTAGGGAATAACCATGCTGCTCCTCAGGTATGGCCAAGGGAGTTAGTAACAAGCCCACTTGCTGAAGGACTTCGAAAGGAGTCGATGGCGTTTAGTATATAATACCACAAATCACGTTTTCCACTACTAGTATTCCATATAAAAATTTCTAATGTCATTACACTGAGCCACTGAGCCCCATTCCTTGCGACGGTTGGGTCATTTTTTAAGGAGAAAATAGGTAATTTCTCACATGTTTCTTGCTCTAAAGTGGCTTATGGAATTTGAAGGGGATTTAATGGTGATAACTTTCCTGTAATTAACCAAGGTTGCTACTTATAAATTATTTATACTTTTAAGTTAAATATTCAAGGCCTGTACTACCAGTATTATTCTTTTTTTTTGGCATTTCTCCCCGGCATGTGGAATAACTGTCCTGAAATGTTAGTTGGGCAGGGACTAAAGCATTCCTGTTTGGGAAAGCGCTCTGCTGATGAACCTGAGATCGTTTTAGACACCGAGCGGGTAAACAAGGACTTTGTCACCGAGATCGAGCTGGCATCCGTACGGAGAAAATCTCACATGAAATCTGCAAAAAACGCTAATTCATAAATACTTCTTCATTTCCCACCCTCAGGCATACACAAGCCAATGAGCCTGATGAAACTTCTCCTAGAGATCAATTACTCTAACACCAAACTGATATTTTCGCACTCGACGCGCGTTTCGCTAACAAGGTTAGCATCTTCATGAGAAGAAAATTGATACTAAATCTAGAGCTGGGGTTAGTTATTTATATACCTAAAGTTTTCCGGTCCAATATGGACTTCGTTTGTTACTGTCAATTATTTTAATTAATTTCTTGGTAATGAACTGACTACCTGCAAGTTCTGTCATCTGTTAGTATTGATTTCTGATTAGTTTCTCAACAATAAATTGAAAAGCGGGCTGAAGGGGATAGGTCCCTTGTCACCATTCATGCTGCTTTTACATTTTGCTATTTCAAGACTCTCACATGCATCGAGTAGTCTTGTGTCATGCACATGCTTGATCAGTTTCAGATTGCTTTCACCAATTTTGTGGTCATTGTGTAGAGCGTGTTGGACGACACTGGATTTTTCTACCCTTCCGTATTTTATATGTGCAAAATGCTCTTTGAAACGGGTTTTAATATCTCGTCGGCTCTGGCCGATGTACTTGTTAATGCAATCTTCACGACTGATCTCGTAAATTCCCGACTTCTCTGAGTTTTTCAGTTTATCTTTTAGGTTACCAAGAAGCTGCTGTACCTTGTAAAAAGTTTATATGCAACTTTCATATTTACTCTGTCGAATATCTGTTGGAGTCCTCTAGTGAATTGAGGTTCATATGAGATTACTATAAACTTTTCGTTTCTCTCATCTTTTTTAAAAGTCGAAGATTAACGAAGTGTTTCCCTACATTTACATTTTCTAATTATCTTATCAGATTCAGCTCTAGATTTGGTATCAATTTTCTTCTCCTGAAGATGCTAACCTTGTTAGCGAAATGCGCGTCGAGTGCGATAATATCAGTTTGGTGTAAGGGTAATTGATCTCTATGAAAAGTTTCAACTTTTACACCAAAGGTTCCAAAACTCATCGTTTAATAAGCCTGATATATATATATATATATATATATATATATATATATATATATATATTGAATTTTCGACCCCAGCCGATACGAATATCGTCTGAAAAGGAGAGGAAAAAAGGAATGGGTATCAGGATTTCCTCTACGAACTCCGCAGGCTCCACCAGTACTCCAGTCTATGACGGTGAAAAAAGTGTAAACTGTGTATTTCTCCCATACAGCACCGATTCGTATGAAAATTTGGATATAGGTTCTACTTACCCTCTTTTCCAAAATCTACCCTGTGTCGAGAGTTGCTTTCTCCCTGGGGGTGGATGCCACCCCTTCTTGGGGGTGAATTTTTTTTTATTGGAAATGAGTGCGGAAATCAATAGATTGTCTAATTATAAGCACTTTTTGTTCAATGAAGTTTTATCTGAAAAGCAATACTTTTCGACATATTCGCGAGTGAAATTGTCGGTTTTCAGACAAAAAAAACACGTTTTCAGGTCCTTTTTCGCGAATAACTGGAAAATAATGCATCTAATCGAAAAACCTGCGGAGAGCAAAATCAAAGCTTTTGAAAAAACAGAGGCGATTGTTTATTTGTGATGTATGCAAACCCACTACAAACTGAAAAATTGCTTGTTGAAAGTTGATTGGTATTTTCAAACGCCAAAATGGAAAGTTTCTACGTACAATAACCAAAAACCAATGCATTTTTCGGGAAGAACCTTTTCTGAATTCCTTCGAAAATCCTTCATTTTTGTTATTTATAAAAGTTTCTAACATCAAAACTGACCGAGGTATGAGGGAAATAATGTTGAATCCTATTTTTTCGTTGAAAAAAAATTGTGAATAACTCATCCTCTCTTCTCCCCCTTTTGAAAAAAATTGTTATTACTCCATAATTCACTTCATTCATGTTCTTTCAATGAATTCTGAGTTTTTCATCAATCGAAAATACGTAGTTTTGGAAAAAATTGAGATTGAAGAAAAAAAATCATATACGTAATTCAGCGAAAAATCACAATTTCTTCGAATTAACTCGAAAACTATTGATCACATGCGAAATTTTCTAGAGTAAAAAATTGAAGGCTATTCTTCTCTGAAAATTTCGGTGTTTCATTTTTTCTGCAGGATGAAAATAGAGAAAGATATGGCCAGTTAAATATTGTGAGGGTTCGCGCAAAGTACCTTTTTTGAGCCTTTTCAGCATGAACCTTTTCAAAAATATAATCTGAAACAAAAAATAATGTGAATGAGCTTATAGCCCATGAAAAAAGCTACAAAATACTCCTTTGTTGGATTTGATTGCTTGAAGACTAAGCGAGTTATGGGAAAAAACCAAAAAAAATTTTTGTAGAAATTATAGTGTGTACATTAGTATATTGAAGAATACACATAGTAACCATATTTTAGGCCTAGCGGAACTATATGTATATTATATAGGTATATAAACATATAGTTCCAATAGGCAACGATTTTTTCCAAAGAGAGGGGAAAGAGAGGATGAGTGATTCACAATTTTTTTTCAAGGAAAAAATAGGATTCAACATCATTTCCTTCATACCTCGGTCAGTTTTGATGCCAGAAACTTTTATAAATAACAAAAATGAAGGATTTTTGAAGGACTTCAAAAAAGGTCGAATTAGTTTTTCCCGAAAAATGCATTGTTTTTTGATTATTGTACGTAGAAACTTTCCATTTTGGCGTTTGAAAATACCAATCAACTTTCAACAAGAAATAATTCAGTTTGTAGTGGGTTTACATACATCACAAATAAACGATCGCCTTCGTTTTTTCAAAAGCTATAATTTTGCTCTCGGCAGGTTTTTCGATTAGATGCATATTTTTCCAGTTATTCGCGAAAAAGGATCTGAAATCGTGTTTTTTTTGCCTGAATACCGACAATTTCACTCGCGAATGAGTCGAAAAGTGTTGCTTTTCAGGAAAAACTTTATTGAACAAAAAGTGCTTAGAATTAGTCAATCTATTGATTTCCGCACTTATTTCCAATAAAAATTTTTTCACCCACCAAGAAGGGGTGGCATCCACCCCTAGGGAGAAAGCAACCCTCGGCACAGGGTAGATTTTGAAAAAGAGTGTATGTAGATCCTGAATCCAAATTTTTATGCGAATCGGTGCTGTATGGGATAAATACACGGGAAAATGGTCATAGACTGGACTACAGGGCTATTCTGTCGAATTGTTAATTCTGATTGAAAATGAACGCGATGGTTTCAGACCAATGCTACTCTTCGAAATCAAAACCATGCTGGCCTGTCGAAAAGCCGCATGCAGAAGGCCGTAATTCTCAGTTTGTTGCGTCTGCCCAGGACTCACGATTTTCCGAGCCAGTTATCACATACGTATGGACCTGACTACGATGCTTTTGACGCATATATTAACAATAATAATATTAGCGACGGCTCAGTTTGGTAGTCGACTTTTTTTTTAAATGTTTGAGAACATACAACTCATAATAAGTTAGATGTAAATCGCATCTTCATTTGTGAGATGATTCATATGTTTCAATATCATTCATATTTCCTTTATTCCTTCTCAACATTGTTTTCACGAAGTTCTGAAGGATTCAGTTGATGATCATGACCATACCAGGACATGGAATAAATTTACCAAATGGAAAATATAACGAAATCGAATGGCGCGGACAAAAAGCCACAATAAACAAAACTATACGAACCGAGGAAGGAGGAAATGGCGCTGCTTTCGAATGGAAATGCCCCTGTCTCCAATTTTCTCGTATGGTCAATCCAATAAATAGTGAGTCGATTGCTGTGTTTTCGTCTCTGAGTCTATCCAAGAAAAACCCAATCCACTAAGTGAATAAGAAAAGACAATAATTCTCTGAAACCAATTTTCTGGATTTGAATTACGTTACAGAGTGTTCAAAGTTTTAGAAAAAAAGCTGTATTTTCTCAAAAAATTTATTATATAGTCAACCAACAAACTTCAATCAATCAGAGTGTGTGAGCTTTTACGTCCGGTGTTTAATGAATCGAACAGTCAGAAGGTTTTTCGAACTAATATTTCATCTACGACTGCAATGGACATTAGTCAAAGGGGATGCGGAAATGGACAGAGTGTTTGACCTGTCATGCCGTAACGTTCACTTGAGTGAGCGCTACGCTACTAGAAATACAAAGCTCGATCGAAATCATTTGAACATTTAGAATCATATCAGTTGTTGTTCTGTTCAATTTGAACGGCATTACTGAGATCCACTATTCAATGAATGTTTTGATGCATTCGGTCAGAAGGTTCTTTCACAAAGGCTTACTGAGATCAATTATATTTTAAGACTGACATGGTAATTACAAATTCTAGTTTGTTCTTGTCCAGAGGTGACTCTCTTCCACGAAAGTAATTCCAGTTCATCTTGTGGGTATTCCTCAGAAAGATCAAATATGAAAAATACTTATAGATACTTATAGGATCGAATCCAATGAGGCATGTCATTTTTGTAAAAACAATTCCAAAATTCAGTTCGCCCAAAAATATTTTTTGTGGAGGCATAATAACTGCTGTAATCGTAATATCTGTATGAACCCGCTTTGAATCTCAGAAGTTCACATAAGTTTTCATATCGAAAATTAGTAAGAACAGAATGAAAAAAAAATCGAACAAAAATTCAATATGAGTTCAGACCGATTATTATATTATTACCCACAAAACTGCTGAACTGACCAGAGAAGTGAAGTTGAACTTTATAAAATCGAAGGAAAAACCTTTTATTTTTGTTACCTTCCGATTGGGTTGGCACAAAAGATAAAATCAGCAGTTGAGCAAACTGAAGATAAGAAAGCATTAGGTTATTTGGGCGAAACATGCTGTAATGTTTTTGTGATTCTGAAATCTATTTCTCAAACCTCTCATGAAATGATATTTTTACTATATCAACCAACACAAATATAAATGGCCACATTGAAATGCCTTGATTCTTCATTGTTCACTCGGGAGGGATCCCGCTGATGCTTTCATGTTCGAACACAATTATATTTCCCAAGAAGCTTTCATTGTTCCTCCATTATCAATTCAAACTTGAGATTAATCATCTACTAGAAATTCTGATTTTTCGCAGTTCGAAATAAAAATATTCCTCAGTTTTCGCATTTATGCCACGGACTTGTGCATATTTCATTATCTTAGAGAGGTACTTGAGCATCTGTTCAAACCAAATAAAGGTACAGATATAATCCAATTACAATGTTTCGCAGAGCTGAAATGCAAATGTATCATCTGGCTAAGTAGTTGCGACTTCGAAGCCTTATTTCCATCATCATTTATTAAAGTTGATGTCAGTGGCTCATTTTTAGAAAAGAAACTGCGGGAGAAAATGAACAGATATAAAAGATTGACGAACGCAGTCTCGAATTTCATAATACCTTTTATGAGTTGCGACCACTTTTTATTGATGTTTCGATAAGAAGTAGAACAAAAAACAACATTTTTATGAAAAACTCCCGGTCTACGAATCCACAAACCCATGTACTAATACGAGTGTTATCGTTAATACGCTACTTTGCTGATCTCTATTAATGAATGTTACATCTATTTATCATATATTGGCTGTCAATCTTGGGTGTGTATATAAGCCTCTTCTATACGTTGGAAGTTCATTCTAGAACCTTTTTTTTTACATTATATAGATTCACAAGAAAGACAAACCGTCTGATGTTCAAAGAACATCGCGTGAGGCAAGGGACAGGAGATACGAATTGACATTCAGCTGAAATTTTTGAAGTTTGCAAGCCTCGGAAAAAATCCCACGGTGAGGGAGTTCCAAAGTTCAGATGTTACATTGAAAAGATATCACTGAGCAAGAGGGATTCGACAGGTCTCCAAGCCCAGAAAAAAGGGGTGGGAATCCTGCACTCGTCGGGTCATTAGTCTTGATACTGCAAAAGGCTGAGATAACTATGCATGTTTTTTCATCATTGACAAATATTGGTTGACTTCAATATATACACTCGAGTGTAAATGGTTCAATCGACATTGCTGACATTGCATCATTCAATTCTTTTACGAACAGTGTGACGCACTTAAGATGAAGACCCCCTTGTATTTTAGTCATGTTTGAAAGCAGAAATTTGATTTTTGGTCCAGGCGTAGACCTTCATGGGCCGCACTTTCCGCAAGTAACAACCTCAACCCAGTCTAATGCGATCGCGGGAAAAGGGCAAATTCCTGATATTTTGGTACGCGTTGGAAAAACCGAAATAAGTTATTCGAGAAAAATACTAGGACATACCGAATTCCAACCCAGAAGTCGAGATTTTCCCAGAACAATTGATTGATAATTGGACTTGAATATGAAAATTCCAAAAACAATCGAATCTCAAATTAATAATAATTATACTTAAGATGATAAGATGAAGACACCACTTTATTATATTGATTTTTGATAGTAGAAATTAGATTTACACCCTAAGCATGATATATATATATATATATATATATATATATATATATATATATATGGGTAGTTTGATTCAGCTTCCCAAGGCAATAAACACACCAGGAATATTAATTCTATGATTGTAAGTAGAATTGTGAGTAGAACTGTTATTTTCGATTCAATCTTGTACAATTTTGTCACATTATTTGTAGCTTTTCTCCTGATGAAGCTAATAAACATTAGCGAAATATTGTAAACAGACCGCAAACCTGAGAACTTCCAAATCTAGTTTATAAAGTACGGTCGAGAATACATCACAAATATATATATATATATATATATATATATATATATATATATATAGTTTCGAATGAATCCTTGTGATTTTGTGATTTCGAAGCTAAGACTTTTATATTTTTTTGTGCTATAGGGAACAAATCTTCAGAACCATCAATTAATGAAATCTGTTTTTCAGGAGAATAGATAATGTGGTCTCTGGGATTTTAATAAGAATTCATTTATTATTCCATAGAATCTTCAGCTGCACACAAACGACAAAACCAATTATCATATCTTTCGAGAGGTACAAATGGGACTGTAGAGAGATTTTCTAGTCATCTAATGAAGGTGGACTCAATAATGATGCAACAGATATCAGAGTAATGAAAACAGTAGCGGTATTATCTCGGTATGGTCTCGGTAGTGTAGTGGTTAGCATATCTGCCTATCAAGCGGAAGGCCAGGGTTCGAATCCTCGCCGGGCCACCGTGCTGGGTAATCGCACGTTGAAAGGTAAGGCCTCGTTGATCCAGTGCTCGCACAAGTTTCGACTTCTGAGGGTTGACGTTCGTCAGCTGGTTAACGAAAACGAACAAATTATTCATTGACCCATTATCAGTGGACTATCAAATATAAGCACCATCGATGATTTTGAGAGTTTATGAGATTGAGCTGTATGGAACCATAGAGTATAGACCTATACTTCGGTTAGGTGTTCAGTAAGAAATTTCAATAATTTTTATTGTTCACTGTGGAATTCTAGGGATAGCTTATATGGGCTTTGAGAACGAAGTGTTATCCTAGGTACTGGAATCTCAGTACAAATAATTCCTTTTTATTTTCGTTGTGTGAAAATGTCCTATATAGATTATTTCCCAGTTTCTTGTGCCTCATATATGAAAAGAACAAAAAAAAATTATTTATGAGAAGAAGCTATTTCAGATAACATTAACACAGCGTCAGTTGATTTTTCTTTAAGGCAGTTTGATGTTTATTTTTGACTCGGGGATAAAATCAAGACTCACATTATCCAAATATCACGCCTTTTTCAACTCCGAAGATTAATTATGAAATTTTCATATTGCAGGGGGTATGGGGGAGGGGGGTCGAATATGCTATCAGAGTACCATTTGTGACCAATGCCATTACAATGTATAAAATAAGTATAGAAGGAAATAAAAAGTTGTACATTCGATATAACTCAAAAATTGTAATTGACGACGATGTATAGGAAGAGGTCATATAACTGTGTTACTCCTTCCATATAATTTGTATTTTCTCGTTATCAAAACTTTGTTCTCTGAATGAAAATTCGTACGTTTTCGAACTTTTAATATCCACAATCTCACTAATATCTTTCCTAACGAGTGAATTATCAACCATTTGTATGCTATTCCTGTAGAACTGAAAGATACAATTTTTATGCAAAATGTACATGAAATTTCGACTTCATTTCTCCTACATAGTTTCATACTCTGAACACGTGTACAATTCTTCCCAACGATTTCCTTGAACTTTCCAATCTGTTCGCTTCAGCGACGTTGTTTGCTCCATCCGTATTCATGCAACTTTTTAAAGGGGGGGGGCGAGGTAAGAATTGAAAATATGTTGGAGAATTAAGATTTTGATACTTAACCGTCTGATAGGGATGGTGTTGTTGATAACACATTGGAAGGATGAGTGAATATACCGCTCATACGTAAAAAGGCCAGAGATTTGTCTCTCGACTATAGATATGTCTTGTTAGTTCGTATCCCCTGTCCTTTGATTCACGCAGTGTTCTTTGAATATTACGGGGCTTCCTTTTCATGTGATCATATTCATGAAAACACAAAATACACCAGATAGTAATCACACATAGCATGTTGAAATTAGGTATACATTCTTGTTTTTCTGATTTTTTGCACAAGGTGACAGTTGAGTGAATAAAGACGGCAAGCAGTAAAAAGTATTTGTACACAAAGTGACTTTTTTTCACATAATATTCATAATATTCAAGTGAATATCTATAATGAATCATCCAAATTAAGTTTTTCCTGTGTATGATTATAAAATGTTATATATTATATATGATGAAAAACATGAAAATAGAAAGATGCATCTCTCGAGATACATTACCAGTAACATGGAAAATTTGGAAATGTCTGTTATGTAACTCGCAAGATATATTATCATGAAGGCGTTCATCTTTTTTCTGATACCAATGTATCTGTAGGGATTTTTTTAATATATATTTTTCTTTGTCACACTATAATTGCGTGTGTCCGGAAGGTAGAGCCTTGTGCGGGCAAGGGTCGGCTAATTGTATGGCAAACCTAAAAAACCTATTGTGCTACCGGGTCGGTTGGTGAATTGTCTCTTTCGTACCAAAAATTAATAATGAATCGGATCGAGACTCTACTCGATCATCAGAAAATGATTGACGATTTGGGTACGATTTGAGTATGATAAAACCCCTCTCCACCAAAATTACCGTCACCGACGATAAACATGAATACACGGAAAGATTACCACATCGGATATATCAAAACAACCACCTCCACTGCACACACATGTGTAATTGAAAAATGTGTCTAGTGAAGGTTTTTCGCTGTAGCGATAGTCTTAGTGTTTACAAGCACTAGAATCATCGCTCCAGCTGAAACAGAGGCTTGGATAATTCGCAAGGCCATCGAAATCGAAAAGCTACCTCCATGCCTAAATAAACGTAATGACCATCTCAAAAACCCAACCACCTGAAAACCTTCAATTTCCTGATGTTAAGTGCAATTAGGACTCCCTCTCTCAACATCATTTAGTTCCGCCTCATTGACGCTGATAAAAATATCACCTAATAATACCCTTCTAACCCTCAGTTCCGTCTAAATAAGTGTCAGATTGAGACCTCAGAAAGAGCTTATGGCGAGACATGAGGAGTAGGCAAATTGAGACCTCAGCGTGAAATCACCCTACCATTCCTTGAAAATGGTCCAACATCGGAGCCAAAACGTCAAACACAAAGCTTTAGACGCGGTTCAACACGAACTCTACCATTACATAAAACTTACCTCTGAATCCCACCCGAAGAACCTGAAGTTGTCAATTTTTGGAAAAGTATCTCTCAAGATACATCAGAAATGAATTCTAAATTGACAGAAGTGTGGCACTGTATCTTTTGTGATACATATCTTTTCTCTGGAACACAGATACCAACATTTTTTACTTGAATTTTCCTTATTTATTGTGACTATATCGAAGTGACAAATAACAAAATCATTATATCCTCAATTTTTTCGACAAGTTAGAATCCGCTATCTGCATTCACCATCAGCTCGGACAGAGATTTTTTCGGTCTAGTGGAAGAACAGTTGTGTTACATCGTAATTATGAAAACCATAATTCGCCCTTCACTGTATCCAATTGTTTCAAATTGAAAATGTACACTTTGTTCCCTCTGTTCTGGAGTTCTGGTTCAAGTAATATACACGTTTATTATTATATCACATATGATATCAGTCATAGATCTTGATAGTTATAGTGATATTTGAATAGTTTCTTTTCAATGTGAGTACAGTATCCAATCAATATTCAAATTGGGTTCTGAATATCACAATATTAGGCCCATATGGTACCTTCATTTATATGTGAATGTTGTTTTTCACATTTTCATCCAATATAAAACAGATATTACAATTTCAAAGTCAAGAATTGACTTCAGAACAGATATGCAAACAAAATTCGAAAAATTCGGATTGTGAAATTGATATTATTCAATATGATATTGTAACGTTGATGATTTTGATGGGCTATCAAACCGCTTTTGTATCGATGAGCATATCACAATAAGAAGCTGGAATGCGTTGAGAAAGTATTGATCCGATATCCATAATAAAATATGATTTCCAAAATCAATTCAAATAAGTTCACATAATTTTTTTCACTAACGGTATATCTGTATTGACAAAACAGACAATATTTTGTGCTACATGGCTTGTAAATCTCATTCACTTAGGAGGAGATTGAAACAAAAAGCTTGGTTTCAATGAATGCAAATCATATCTAATGAATCTCAGTGAGTTCACGAGGATTGGTCAAAATGAGGAATAGTAAGGATTGTTAACTGATTTATAAGCAGCATTTGAATAAACTGTACCTGAGCGAAAGGGACCGGTCTGAAACAATATAAATGCTGTGCCAGCTAAACCAGAAACAAAATACATGGAAAATAGTTTGAGGTGGTAGTTAAGGATTCACGAGATTTTCAAAGAGATCAATGAATAGTTTTTTCCATCCCTCGGGTACCAAGGAATTGCTTAAATTGTACCAGTATCAGCATGTGTTGTAAATGTAAACTACGTTGATGCATGCATTTTAATGGGGAAAAAAACAGAAAGGGGTCGGAGAAGAGATTGGCAATGTTATCATGCCGAATTGATTGGAAAATAATTTGTGATTATGTAAGGAAATATCTAGTTGGGAATCCTCAAAATATTTTTCAAAATCACATGCTTTCATTGGAATATTTTTATCATAATCTTACTATCGAAATAGCACAATATAAATGAATATCTTTGCTGTAACTAATCCAGGTGAATGGTTATTTTTCAGATGATATCCTTCTTACCCTTTATCAACCGAAAAGTAGGTTCCTGGTAAGAGCCATTTGATTTTAACTTGAAAATGTACCTTTATAACTCATATACATCATCGTAAGCGCCAAAAAACTAATGGGCTTCACCTTATATGAGTGCATTCTATCCAAAAAGTTCAAATGCGCGTTGGAATCCGATGAATGGGCACATCCGACCACAGCGCAACATCCATTTTCCTGTTCTAATTTCGAATACGTGAACTATCAGGGGCCCTCTCTACATTATCAGCCGTTACAAACAATTTTCACGTTCCATCGAACTCTGTCAGAATCGTATAGGGATTATCGATCGCAAATAGATAGCATTGGAAATTTCCAGAATATAATTGCTGGTTAACACAGCTATTGGGCTCAAAGTGACTGGTTAACCAAATTCGATTAGGGAACTGTATTGCGTGTGTCTACGACTGATTCAATAGTTCCTGGGAGAGTAGTGTATGCGATGGAATCGGTCGAACCAATCACCAACAATTTCAATAAACCAACTGTCCTACTAGGAATGCAGTAGCATAGATACTGATTTGAAAGTTACTCATTTATTTTCGTCCGAGCGGTGGAACAGTTCCTTGTGATTCAAATTATATTCATTGGTAGGACGTTTTTCATATGCAGATTCACACGAAATGAAAGCACTGTAATGTTCAAAGAACATCGCGTGAATCAAGGGACAGAAGATACGTTGAATTTTTGAAGTTTGTAAGCCTCCGGAAGAACCTCTTTCGATAAGGAGTTCAGCTGTTGTATCAGATTCCTGAGCTAGAGAGGTTAGAAAGATCTCCAAACTCAAAACAAAGGGGTGGAAATTCTGTAATCGTCGAGTCATCCATGTAAATACTGCCAAGGGTGGAACGACTTATGACAATTCAGAAGAGAACCGACCGTGAAAATATCTATAGAAGAGAGACAATTCTCTGACCCTTCTACGATGTGCCAATGAATTGAGCGAGTCTGTGAGCGAAAAATCACCAACAAGACGTATTGCCTTTTTCTGAATAGAATCAAGAAGCTCCAATGAATGTTTTGGTGCCAAGCTCCACACATGAGAACTAGATATCAAGGTAGGCCGTATCTGTGCCTTTCAGATCATCAGAAGCTGACGAGAAATGAAGTATTTCCTCGCACGAAATAGAAATCCTAGTTTCTGGGAAGCACCTTCAGCGATCGATCTCACATGGTTTTCCTATGAGAGATTATTACTGATTGTAATTACTAGTATCGAGGTACTCGACTTTGTATGAATAGTTACTCCCGACATCTGAATACTAGATAGCGATAGAGGTCTCTTTGAGAGGAGACATGACTGGGCTTTCTCAGCATTAAATTCTATTTTTGCCAGACATCGATTCTATTGACGTGAACGTTTCTCTGAAGCACCTGACACTATAGAAATAACCCAAACAACAGACTCTCTTTCTGACGCGGCAAGAAAAAGTGATCAAGATAAGGACCAAGTAAAAACAATAGGACCCAAACAAGGGAATTCCCAATTGATAAAAACGGCCGACGTCGCAGCCAGCATTTTACAACAACAATCACAGTCAAAAATGAATCATCTAATTCGCTTAGCAGAAGTCTCATCAACAGCAAGGAAGGAAGATATGGATTCACGAAATCGGGATGACTGGAGAACAGTCTTACCGAGAAGAAACAGGAATAAAAATAAAAGAAGAGAAATCTTCATTGGTGATAATAAGGATAACGAATCAGTTGAAGCTGTACCATAATTTGTTGGATTACATGTTACCAGAATGAAAACTGATACGACCGAAACTTCCCTCTCAAATTTACTGAAGGAAACCTTTACGGAAGTAAGTTGTGAGCAGATTACATAAATTCATCCTTCGATATTTTCTTCGTTTAAAGTTAGGATATTAGCAACTAACTTCAAAAAAGCCATGGAACCAAAAATATGGCCTCATGGATCTTATGTGAGCCGTTTTTTATACCGCAAGAAGATAAAAGTGGACACAATGAATTGAAATCAAGTTTAAACCCCGGTAAATCATATTCGGTTCGCCACATATTAGGAGCCTTAGGAATAAAACGGACCAGTTAGAACTTTTAGTAAAATCATTGAACTTTCCTGACTTCATCTGTGTCTCGGAAACATGGTGCAAGAATGATGAAATTTTGTTCATAAATATAAAAGAGTATAAGGTAGCTGACTACTTTTGCAGAGACAATTTTTGTACGAAATAATCATAATTTTAAGAGTATTGAGAGGCTGACCTCTTTAAATTCTGAGAGGAATTTTGAATTTACCCTGTGTGAAGTGAAATTATCAAATGTTTCTATTATAGTAGGTTGTATGTACCGATCACCTACGGTAATATTTGATGTATTCACTGAATCACTGACGGAATTGATGACAAAACCATTAGATTCCAAATCAAACGTCATACATTTTTTTTGTGGGGACTTCAATGTCAAATTTGACGATCCCAATTGTAAGGAGGCAAACTCTCTGGAGAATGTATTCCTATCATTTGAGCTCCAGAAAACAATCCATGGATATACCCGTATTCAAAATAACCACAATTAAAAAATTGATGATATTTTCAGCAGTGTAGATCCCAACGCAATTGATGCAGATGTTATCTATTGTGATATTTCAGATCATTTCATGCAGATTATTTCTTTATATCAAGAAGAGGAACAAAATGAGCAAATCGTATATAAACGTTTTTTCAACAAACAGGAGAAATAAATGAATTCAAAAATGAACTTTCAAATATCGAATGGCCTTGTTTACAGTTTGATGACTCTTTTCAAAATCAATTAAACATTTTTCTCAATACTTCTATGGAAATCTTTCTTTGCTGTTTTCCATAAGAAAAATATTCAGCAGAAAAAAACAAGAGAGGGAAACCTGAGTTATTTCCAGAAATAATTAATGTAGGACGCTTATTGGGAAGTATATTTGAATAATATATGATCTCCCAAAATGAAAATATTCATCAGGAATATGAGAATCGGAAACGAGAACATGTTAAAAGAATTCCTGATTCAAAGAGAACCTATAACAACAGTTTGTTTACGAGATCGAATAATAAATCGAAAACGTCGTGGCAAATAATAAAAAATTGAATAAATACAAACAAGGCCCCCAGCTACCAGAGTTTTTCATTGACGATAAGAACAAACAACTTAGCAACTCAAATGAGATTGCCGAAAGTTTTAATAATTTTTCAATCAACTCGATAAAAAAGCTAATGGAAGATATGCCCTAAAGGGATTTCCAATTCTAGAACAAATGTACAATCACTTTTTTCAGCACCCTACACAGAGCAGGAGGTATATCACATTATAATATCAGTATCGAGGAAAAATTCATAAGGTTTTGATAATATACCATGCTCTTTATTAAAACATGTGGCATCTTATATCGCTAGTCCTCTCACTCAGCTAATAAATGATTCATTTTAGGAAGGAAGTTTCCCTGATATTTCAAAAATGGCTATCATTCAACCAATCCGTAAAAAAGGGGACGTTCACGATGTTTCAAATGTAGGGGGCTGTAGCATTGTATAATAAAATTCTTCAAAACATAGATATAAGTAGGTTTGCAGATTGAGGAAATGCTATTCAGTGGCTAGGGGATTTCTATCAAATCGTACGCAAGGTATTAGATTACCACTTAACGATATTCCGTATTACTTTGAAGTAGAAGCGGTAAACAGTAGCGTCTCTCAAGGGAGTTTGCTGGGGCCTCTGTTATTTATAATTTTTGTTAACGACATAACATACAAAAACATGTCTGGAACTCACATATCGTTATACGTAAATCACACTTCTGTTGCCCGCTCTGGTGAAT
>JAVJAQ010000151.1:29756-144789 GCA_032362365.1 Zygogramma bicolorata
AAATATTGACGTCCAGCAATCACTGTGAAGCATAGTAAGATAAAAAAACATATTATATATGTGTTCACTGTGTTGAAATGAATTCCTAGTAGGTGTTTTTTATGTCATGGTCTGCACTACAGTGTGCAACTGGAAAAAGTAGCCGGCCAGATTGGATGAGTTGTACCAATTATAGTTAGCACTTCATATAATCATAGAAATATGCTGAAAACTTGTACGGTATTTGATTAATCACGATTGATAGCGGGGAAAACCTTCCAGAGTGGCAACATGAATAAAAATTATTTTCAGGTTCTTCATTCTGGGTAATAACTCATTTCGCTAATGAAAATATCAAAGAAGGTTACGAGAATGTTTTGAAACATCTTTCATCGAATTTGTTGATACAATTCTGTAGTATGAAAACAGAAGAAGAGTGGATGAGAACCACTTGAAGATTCGATTATGATTTGAAATAATGTATTGAACCAATTATTTTACGAAAAACTGTAGGTGTGATGATATTCAAGATGAGGTTAATTTTATTGAAGAGATTTACACCGAATAATAATGATACGTAAATCTCAATGACTTTCATTACTTTGCAGAGGTTTAACTGAACGGATTTCATTCTTTGATGAGATTGAAATATTGGAAATAGTAATTCAAATGTTGAGAGAGTGATTAGTGTTCAAGCACCAACTGAGGTTTCAAATCTGCAAAAAAAGCTTTTCGAGTTCACCTGTATTTTAGACACGCACCTTTTTTTCCCATATGAATTAAAATATCTCAAGATTTTCAAACGTACATACCATCTTCATTGAACTGAATTCAGGAAACCTCACGATTATGGAAAAATTCAAATGAGGAAATTAATAAGATGTTTGAATAACCCAGCTTGGAATATCTTGTAATACTTCAAAATACGCGATTTCGAACGCAATGAAGAGAATCAGGAGAGTTTAATGAAAATGTCAATCTAGATTTAGGACTGGAGCTTATGACTTTTGTAGTGCGTTTTTTTCGAAATTACCACAAATGAAAATTATTTGAGTCTCTGTTAGAGACAGAAGATATAACTTCAGTAAAATTCCTATTTGAAAATATGATTTTTTTTTTCGACATATCTCAACTTTTTGAGTCCATCACTCAGAATCTAGTCATAGCAGAAGGGTGATAATTGGGCAGTGAATCTGAGTAGGTACAAAAATTCAGATAATAAACAAAAAATTGCACCTCAACGGTGATAATAGCAAATTACAGGGTGTTGTGAAAAAATTAGTTCAGTTTGAATTTTATTGTGGATAAAATAATTTTTTTACAACTTTTTTCTCCTGAATGGCATGAACTGGATCATAAAACATATTCTAGAAAAATAATAAATGGTTTGAATACATCGAATTGTAACAATTGCTCTATTGTATTCCATAGGAAATGGTTCCTGTCTGACGGTGTATTTTTCGACGAACTTTGATAAATGTAGTATTGTGTACAATGTTTGATACAACTGTAAGATAATTTGGTAATATTTTTCATTCAACACTAGTTAAAGTTTCGATTTTTCCAATTCCATGTTTATAAGAAATCACCTCACTTTCAATAGTGGATCACCCTGTAGGTTTGGTCGATTTTGATGTTCAATATATGCATGTGTACTGTCAAGAGGCAGGCGAAAACATTTTTTTCATTCAATTGGAAGTATCTCATCCTGTTTTAGAAATATAACTTAAAAAAAAGTGAGCATTTCTCAACTACAACACCCTGTAGCTCGAAAACTAGTCATAGGATTCAAGTGAGCCCATGGACACTTTTGATCAGAAAGTTGAGTAGTACAATTTCACAAAATTTCAGAAAATTTGACGGAACGCCATTTTCCATAAGAGAAGTGCGGGGTCCTTTGAACAACACATCTACTGAGACTGCAAATTATATCAATAATTATTGCCGAAAGAACAACCCTATATTGAATCAAAGCAAGACTGATATAATCATGTTCTCCTTGAGAGATTCGAATAAAAGTTTCACAATGAAATTACATGATGAATCGATCGAACAAAAGCAAGTAGTAAAATACTTGGGAGTCCTAATAGACTCGTAACTTTCATGGACGTATCAAATCGATAACGTTTTTAAAAAATAAGCGAGACAATCTTTGTAATCTGGCAACTTAGATCAAGAGAATTTATCACAATCTCTTGAAAATGTACTATCATTCATACGTTTATTCATTTATGAAATATGGGATTATAGCCTGGGGCAACAGTTCTAGGTATAATGAAGTTTCCGTTCAACAAAAAAAGACGTAACATGATGTTCAAACCCAGGACGTTTTCCTGTCGCCAGTTGTTTGAACAACTTGAGCTTTCAACGTTCCCTTCTCTCTTCATTTATAATTGCATAATATATGTAAAAAATAACCCATTTATTCTCGATCAGTTCCGTGAGAATATTTTTACACAACTTAAGGCAAAACTTTAATATCAATATACCATCCCATCGATTGTCAACTGTGGCTAACAGTCCATTGGTTTTTCCGATCGAATTATACAACCACTCACCAA
The DNA here is from genome assembly GCA_032362365.1 of Zygogramma bicolorata. Taxonomy (NCBI): domain Eukaryota; kingdom Metazoa; phylum Arthropoda; class Insecta; order Coleoptera; family Chrysomelidae; genus Zygogramma; species Zygogramma bicolorata. The sequence goes on from JAVJAQ010000151.1 coordinate 32,297, forward strand.
CTAGGCTTAAAATATTATCAATTGTGAATGAATTCGAATATGAAGTTAAAAAACTTTTAGTTAACGGGGTTATTTATTCAGTTCCGGAATATTTGTGTTAAAACCTGGTATAACCACCTATACATGTATACACTGTTATGCTCGTTTTTTCAACAGAGTATTTTAATTTACTTGACAATATTCTATACTTATGTATGTATAATGAGTCAGATTGGAAAAGAAGGGAATTGAATTGAAGTATCTCTACTATTCTTGTGATATGATCAAGGGCAGAATTGTTCATTTTTGTCAATGTACTGCAAAGTCCGTTGAAATGATAGCAGCCTCGGTCGTTATCGCAACGGCGTTCGCACGAATTCGTTTTTCGCAGTTCGCAGCTTTCCGCATCCAGTGTACGATAATAACGGAAGTTACGTGGGTGCTTCCATGAGAAGTGAGAACAATTTAAATTTTGCCGCTGAAATTTTTCCGGGAGAGAGGTGTATCTGTGGCAATGATGGGGGTCCTGATCACTAATCTAAAGCAAATATGAGCTTATGTCGGCCCCTAGTATGATTTGCCTAAAAAATGGGTTGCTCTATCGCGAGACTTTCCCTTAGATGAACCCATCAGCGCGAAAAGTCTCGATGAATTATTCTAGTCTGACTCCACTTATAATTTCTCAGTATCTCGTTCCAGCCCGCTAAAAGCTCGAATCATTGATTTACGCGCTTCAGAAGCTACCTGTTTCTCAGCGAGGGGTCATAATTTGATTCAAACTCTCCCCCTTAATAATACTTGGGGATGATTCTCGTAAACGCAATCACTATTCGTCATGATAAAAGTGGCCTCTCTCGAGTACTGGTTGAAAGAAAATTATAACATGGCTCTTATATATCCAGTGAAAAAACAGCACGACAAACCTTGACCACTAAATTGGATAGTATGAATGCGTCCAAGGAAATTGCAAACTTTTGAAGGCCGGTATTGAACCTGCAAATGCTCCAGATCATATGGGCAAGAAGTGATAATTGAGAAGACTTGAAATTCGTTGGATGATAACCAAATTTTGTTTGAGTGGCTGTGTATATCACTTAGGAAAACATCATTTGGCCAGTAAGTGATTTTACAGCATTCTCAGCAATCTTGCGAGTTTAATCGTTTTACCTTGATGATTACAGAAGTTACGGGGGTGATTCCATGAAAAGTGAGACAAATTTGGATTTTTCAGAATTGAATTTTTTTCATGGAAAAAGTTTATCTGTTGTAATTTCGGAGGTTCTGATCACGGATCTGAAGGGATATTGAGCTTATTTCGCCTTAAGTATGATTTACCGTAAAAATGGGTGGCTCCATCGCGACTGGCGGGCAGTGTATACTTAGGCCAACACCATTCAGCTGGTAAGTGAATTTTCAGCAGTTTCAACAATCTCTCTCTCTCTCTCTCTCTCTCTCTATATCTATATATATATATATATATATATATATATATATATAAAACATTCAGGCTAAATTTGATGAGACTTTCCCTTAGATGAACCCATCAGCGCGAAAAGTCTCGATGGATTATTCTGGTCTGACTCCACTTATAATTTCTCAGTATCTCGTTCTAGCCCGCTAAAAGCTCGAATCATTGATTTACGCGATTCAGAAGCTACCTGTTTCTCAGCGAGGGGTCATAATTTGATTCAAACTCTCCCCCTCAATAATACTTGGGGATGATTCTCGTAAACGCAATCACTATTCGTCATGATAAAAGTGGCCTCTCTCGAGTACTGGTTGAAAGAAAATTATAACATGGCTCTAATATATCCAGTGGAAAAACAGCACGACAAACCTTGACCACTAAATTGGATAGTATGAATGCGTCCAAGGAAATTGCAAACTTTTAAAGGCCGGTATTGAACCTGCAAATGCTCCAGATCATATGGGCAAGAAGTGATAATTAAGAAGACTTGAAATTCGTTGGATGATAACCAAATTTTGTTTGAGTGGTTTCCAAGGAGGAAAACGGAATTGGATCTGAATAATCGAATTTTTTCGAATAATGATGTTTGAAGAAATCGTTTGTTTACTGGTTATCATAAAATATAAGAATTCAAAATTCTGTTAATGTTAAGATTCTGAAACTAGTATAGAGCTGGGTTAGTTTCCCTGGAGAAATATACTTCGTTTCGCTAGGGACAATGTTCACCTAATCTTTTTCTATAGGTGCCTATTTGAGCATATGAATGTACAATTTTTCCTATATTAAAAAAAACCTTGCGCTGAAATGTCGAAACATTTACGATTAATGGCCACTTTTTTTTCGGTGGTGATCGGGAGGTCTACGGCGCTGTCGTATATATGATTTGGCTTCCATAATGTTGGTTCAATCCGTAGTCGGGACAGAATACTCCTAGCTGACTCAATGCGATGAGCAATTGTTGGTTGTCTAGCTACCATTTCAGGAAGGTGGAATAACTTGAATGAATTCTTCAACCGACCCGGTAACACTGTTGGTTTTTATGGGGTTTTCCTAGAGTTGAAATACAAAATGTACTACCGTAAAAATAGAAAGACTCGTGGAGTGCTTCGGCACCCAAGACAATTAGCCGATCCATGCCCGCAGAAAGCTCTGCCTCCTGAGCGTAATCGAAAGGTGTTTGACAAAAAGAAGCGAATTGAAATTGAAATGATCAGAAATTTACTTGCTGAATCATCAAATGCCTAGGGCTTATATCCCTGACCGTCCATCGGAGAAATGTAGCCAAAACTACCTGCATCTCTTGTGTGACAAATGAGCCCTGGCAATGCGGCCTGAAATATCAGTATATCACCAGCTTCGATGCTTTCAAGTGCTATTTGCCAACTTCCGATATTCATGAGTAATTACTCGCGAACTTTATTGAAACTGAAGTTCCCGACTAACAAATTATAGTCATAAAATAGTGTAGATGAAAGAAAGTATTGCTATTCAATAAAGCGTTGGTTGCAGGAGGTCAATAAGTTACTCAAAAAGCACCCCTCTACTTCGCAATCCATTTTTTTATTCACACTATATCTTGAAATATCGAAAAAGTCTCAATTCTAATTTTTGAAATTATTACTCATTTCTCATATTTTAGTTGGATTTTTTATAAATGAAAATATTATTTAATACTGCAGATCTTTCTGTGGAGTGGAAATATTCAAGTTTGATGATGAATGGGGTGTTACCGAGAAATGCAAACTGGCTCCTCCACCAGAAATTTTGTTCTATTCAAGGTCGCTTGGAAAGCAAATTAGTAATTGTGAAAGTCCTAATAAGGATATTGCGACAAATTTTCCATATTTTCGGTTGAATTTCATTTACGAACATACGTACCAAGCTAATAAAAGCGTGCTAATAATGATGATAAATTCAAAATGTTATTCTTTACAATAATTCACAAATTTGCACATTCTCAAGAGTTATTATCTCGAGTGTTTCCTACACACTATTTTTTGAATTCCTATAATTAGTTATGAGTGTTCGATATTAACTTTTTCGTGCAACCGAACCCAAAACAAGCAACAGAAGCCCAGGGAAATACGTGAACGTCTTAGTTCTTTATTGTCCTGTTTTTGAGACATAATCAATAGCCCATGATGGCAAGCGAACTGAGGTTCACCACAGCAGTTGACCTTTCTGAAATATGACAATCGAAGTGTATTTTGAAATATCATATTGGTTTATATTGCAAAATATTTAATTACCATGGAAACACTGTTGTGATATAGAGGCCATAAGTTTACTTTTTCATTCGCCTTGAAACGCTGTTTCTTAAACGACATTATGCTTATTGGGATTTTATATTTCACGGTTGCACGAAAAATATTTTGTATTCTATGGCTGCAAAATATTTTCGCGACCTCGAGATTATCCTTCTCTCTCGGAACGCGAGAAAGCATTTTGTGGCCTTAGTATACAAATAACTGATCTGACTTATTTTTCCATCACTATTCTTCATTAGATTTTTTTTATGGAATAACGAAGATCAGTGATTTTCTCTCAATGTATCGGTATCGTTGGAACTCGATTCTATATCAGAAAATGAAAATTTTCATAGTATTGAGTACACTCTCAAAATACTCTCTTGACGTTTGCTTGAAAGTGGTTGACAATGTTCCTTGCTGAATGGTAATGGTTCGGACTTCCATTGCCTATATGTTTAACTCTATTGAAACCTGTTGCTAGGCACGGAAAGAATAAAATACAAATAAAGTGAGAAATAATCAAATCAAAATCAAAATTTTTTTGGTCAATGATGAAATTAGGGATTCATTGATCAATTGTTACGAAAAATCGAGATTTCGAATATGAAATATAAGTCAAAAAAAAGTTTAAATCACGAAATGAATGAAATAATATTGTGACAAGAAAATTGAGGTATCGTATATGAAATGCTAGTCAAAAAATGTAAATAAAGAAATTGAATGGAAATTATGAAAAAATGTTGAAACCAAGTTTCAAGTTGAGTTTACTCACGACGTTTCGATTGCTGGTATCCGCAATCGTCTTCGGATGATGACTGACAATATTTCGAGGTGTGGTCGGTTATAAAGCCCTCCGATTTTCCTATGGTGGGGGAAAGGGTGCTACTACCAAGGAGACGAGCGGGTGCTACTACTACCCAGATAGCACAAATACGTCCAGTGGACGTACTGCATATGTACGGTGAGGATGTATTGTACGTATTTGGGACGTACTTTAGTCTCCGACAGACGTACATAAGACCTCCCTGAAACTTACCGTTTCCGCATAGTCGGTAATCTCAGGTACGTACTTTTCTAGTCCACACAGGACCTGTAATGTACAGAAAGGGGAACTGTTTGGGACATTCCGAAAACGTACCTTCTTGTTAATGATATATCGACGAAAAAAATTAACTCAATTGTTGTCACTTCTCAATTCTCATATTCGGAATTATTCATTTCTTCTTTACCAATTAGTCAACTTGAAAATTTCACTCATGCACATGTACTTACCGAATACTAACCTGGAAAAAACTCTGGCTGCTGCGGGACTTGAACCCGGACCTTCACTTTGGATATTTCACTGTTTACCACTACAACGCTCTACGGTACGGAGAGACTTGTTTCTAAAGAAGAGTTGTGTGGTATAGATGTGTATTCGACATTGGGAGCGTAGAATAAAATATTGAATTATCACATTAGGTGGCATATTGGCATAATACTGCAATAAAGATATGCAAATTCTGATAATGCTTGAATATTATTTTCAAAGTGAAATGAAAATATTCAACTCGTCATTTTCCAAACACAACTGAAAGAGGTATCGGGATTTTGAGAGTGATGTCTTAAATATTCAAACATATACCAATATTGGTAATGCAATATTCATGATGAATTATTCCTGAAAAAATTTGGAAAAATTGAAATATCGACGTGGTGAATTTCAATACCAGAAAATACGGCCAGAACTTTTTGCACAGCAAGTGTGATATTCCACATCGCCATCGCATATAAGACAGTGATCCTTCAGTGTTTTTTCAAATATATTTTCATTGTAACTGAACTTCCTAAAAAAAATTTAATGTTGTCTCGAACATAGGTAACTAACTTGAAGTCACCATATGATGTGCTACTTGGGATAGCGCGTTGGGCCTACCTGACAGGGACGGTAATGTACGTATGTGGGACGTTTCTAGTTCGTACTTTTTCGGCCCACACTATTAGACTTGAGAGGATCTAGCTGAATGTACAAAGTAGGTTTCTTGGCGTACGTCAAGGAGACGTCCAAATACATACGATTCCCAAAAATGTACGTCATCACTATGATCCTCAAAAGTTTTAATAGAAACGATTTTGAAAGGGACCCAATATGTACGCACCTAGAAGGTCCAAACAGTACGTGCATAGTCCTTCCAAACATGTACGTCAATGATACTTATAAACAGTACGTACAAGGAATTATCAAAAAAGCACGTCATTGGTATGTCCCTAACTCGTTCCGAAATGTACGTACCTGGAAAGGAGTTATTATGAACGTACCCGGGACACTTACTACAGTACGTACATAGTACTTCCAAGCATGTACGTTTTTATTACATTCCGATTGGAACGGGACCAAATATGTACCTACATGGGACGTCTATATTGTACATACATAAAACATCCGGAAATGTACGTTCTTCGAATGTCTCCCACACGTCCCGGGACGTATCGACGTAACTGGGACATAAATGGTTCGTCTTCAGGACGTCGTGTGCTATTTGGGTAGAAGTGTGTCGATCGATCTTCAGCGGGAAATGGATGTATTGGCGCGAGATTCTCCCTCATCGAGTCGCAGCCGGTCCGTGCCTTGGATAAGCGGCCTCCACATATTCCGGATCTCCACGCTGGCATGACTGAATGCGTCGTTGTTGAGGATGTAGGCGGCTTCCTTGAATTTCCTCTTGAACCAGTGCCCCTCCTTGTGTATGACCTCGGCTTGAGGCCATTTGATGCTGTGATGGTTTGTCCAAACATGCTCCGCTATTCCTGATTTCGTTGTTTCTCCTCGTTGAGTGTTTCTCTTGTGTTCGCTTATTCTCACTTCCAATGGTCTTTTGGTTTCTCCGATCGGAGAAACTGGAAGCACTGGTTCAAGAGGAAATTCAAGGAAGCCGCCTACATCCTCAACAACGACGCATTCAGTCATGCCAGCGTGTAGATCCGGAATGTGTGGAGGCCGCTTATCCAAGGCATGGACCGGCTGCGACTCGATGAGGGAGAATCTCGCGCCAATACATCCATTTCCCGCTGAAGATCGATCGGCATACTTCTAGTACTAGCACCCGCTCGTCTCCTTGGTAATAGCACCCTTTCCCCCACCATAGGAAAATCGGAGGGCTTTATAACCGACCACACCTCGAAATATTGTCAGTCATCACCCGAAGACGATTGCGGATACCAGCAATCGAAACGTCGTGAGTAAACTCAACTTGAAACTTGGTTTCAACATTTCTCCATAATTTCCATTCAATTTCTTTATTTACATTTTTCGACTAGTATTTCATATTCGATACCTCAATTTTCCTGTCACAATATTATTTCATTCATTTCGTTATTTAAAAATTTTTTTGACTTATATTTCATATTCGAAATCTCGATTTTTCGTAACAATTGATCAATCAATCCCTAATTTCATCATTGACCAAAAAATTTTGATTTTGATTTGATTTTTTCTCACTTTATTTGTATTTTAATCTTTCCGTTCCTAGCAACAGGTTTCAATAGAGTTAAAAATATAGACAATGGAAGTCCGAACCATTACCATTCATACTCTCTTGAGTAAACACATATTTTGTATCTCCAATCAGGATCAGCAGGCTTGGCATTTTATATGTTCTTTTCGTTCCCATACTAATATTCTCATTGGGAACAGAAACAGACTAAGTAACGATAGCTACTACAAATCACAAGCCGACAGCACGATCCGTTTGTGAATGTTTTTTAGAGAAATAAAACTCGAAGGGTTTCGCTCAAAGTTTCACATACTGAAAATTTCATTTTCGAAAATTTCACAATTCAATATTACACAATGTATTATTCAATGTCACATTCAAAATGAGTTGAAATTGTACGGTATTTATGAGGGGTCCAAACCCAAAGATAAAGTAACGATTGAGTAAACTTTGTCTCAACACTCCTAGCAGAAAATAAAGCGTGATGAACATGATGTCCCGTAAATACTGAGGGGCTCTCAGTGCTAGTTTACTGTTGTATAAATCTCAAGATGACCAATAGTCGCCTCACATACTTTTTATGTTATTTACATCGTCTCAAACTCCACAAAATCTCGTATTCTCGTGAGATTCACGTTGACCAAGTTTTCGTAAAAGAAGAAAGTGTCGGCGAATAATTTCCACCTCCGCCCGCGGATGAAGAGGAATTCATCTCCAAATTAATACAACTTCAGATAGCGTCCTGGAATTGCTTAATATTTCAAAGTTGCTAATTGAATTTTGCCAGACCTATTAATAAGTTGGGAGAAAGTTGTGTGTTACATTCATTTGGTTTTGGAGATTCAGACTTGATTAAAATCGCCCTTTGTTTCGCGAGACACGCTTTCTTAGTTCATTTTATTTCGCATTAGAACCTGAGTTGGAATAAATCAACGTTATCGTGCACGATTTTTATTCAAGGCATATAAGTATTATTTCCATGAGAAGAACGATATTTCCAGGAGGTCACGGAATGTTTCAGTGGAGAACAAATATTCTACTTCACTTCAATAGTAGGTACTTATGCGTTTTTCAAATTTTTTCATAAATCGGACAATATCGAGAAGTCAACTCATTTGAGAAATATTAATTGGCGTGTCTATGAGTTGGGTCGTCCGATTCAAGGGTGAACGGTATCAATATTAGCCTTTTGAAGGATGTGGGTTTGTCGATTTGGGTTCCTCAAAGAGTTTTCGAGAAGATAACATGATATCGGAACATGTCGAAGTACTGGAGTATTTACGGACTCATTATTCGTGCTAAAAAAGAAAAATCGAGGGTAAAAATACAAAAATGAAAGGTAATATTTGTTTCCGTGTAATCGAAAACGTTTTTCTATATATTTCATTTTAATTTATTCATATTTCAATATTTATTTGATTGATGCTCGTGTGGTCTCGATAGTGTAGAGGTCAGCACGTCCGTTAATAGATTGCTCACACTGTTTCGATATCTTAGGGTTGACGTTCGTCAGCTGGTTAAAGGAACGTACAACAAAAATTTTGGAACCTACAACTCTATTATTCATACTGGTATAGGAATTTGAATACAATGTGACTCATTCACATCCCTTTTATAGCGAAAAGCAGCAGCCAATTAAATCTGCGATAAATCGAAACTTCTCTTTGGGTGCTCCGAAAATAAAATAAAAATTCTTGTTGTTTATGAATCATCTAGTATATCAATTCACCCTCGTTTCGATAGAATGGAGTAAGGATAAACGACAGAGGGGGAAAATATTCTGATCATGTCACATTTTCATAATACCTACTAGAGAAAAAAATAATGCAAACCGCGTTTGGGGATGATAGTAGGCATTATATTTTTATGAATCATAAACGATCTGTATTGCAATTATCAACTCATTTGTTCATTAATATAACGAGGTTTGAATAATAATCTCAGATGAAATGATGTTTTTTTTTAACATATGCAAGCATATGATAGGCGGGATTCTTGAAATTTTCAATCAGAAGTACAAAAATCCGATGCGTTGTGAAACCTGTTTCTCTCTATAAATCGCTATAAATTCTTTCCAAGAAAACCTCTTCAACTCCAAGTGATCCTAACAATTCCGGAGTAATGGACTTCTGAACTTCAAGTGGAATATTTCACTCTACAGTATCCTGTTAGGGAAAATAGTCCAAATATTTCAGTGGCAATAACCATTACTTTGCAAATGTACATATATCGTTGTCACATTAGTTTCTCAAAGCGCTGCTATTGATTCCGTACCTCTGTCGAAAGATTTCGGAGTTTGGATGCTGAGTGCAAAGTTGGAAATAATAAATAGTTCAACGGTTGATGATTTGCAAGTAAAATGAACTTTGCTCACTTAGTAGTGTTCCGCAGCGGTTGTCTGTGTTTATAATTCGTGAGTGGGGAATTTGGAAACGATAACAAAGTTGAAGGATTAATAATCCCAATTGGATTTGAGAATATATTGTTTGAATAACTATTGAGAGATTCCACAAGTATATGGCCATTCTAACATCAGTTATGTACCCCAGATTTTTTTCCGAGTGAGAATCAATCCACCATTATGAAGGCTCAAGCCAATCACAGTTGACCTAGTAAATAACGTATCAGGCTCAGGCACAGTTAGTATATTCTTCAGTTTGAATTTCTGTTCGATTGTTTTTTTTTTCAAGTATATGATTGATTCCAACATGTCGAGAACAATTAATAGTGAATTTTATCTTTCGTAAAATGTATCGATACTAGGAGGTTCGTCAGCTTGGACGAAGAGCGTAAATCAAGTTAGCGAAGACCTGGGTTTAATTTATTTAGGATCAGTTGATAATTTCTCATTCTCTGAAATAGATTCTGAAATGATTGAATCTGAATGAAATTGCTGGGTTTCCAAATCCCTTCTGCCAACAAGTATATTATTCACGCTACTGACTGAATGTTTGGATATATGAAATAGGCCATCGTGAGACTGTCCTATCATTTAAGATTGAGAGATGAAAAATGTGGTGCGTTTTGAGGGGCCGTGGATTGAAATTTGAATAACGAAGCTTTCGACTGCATCTGCGGAAGCCATATATTCAACGGCGTGATCATAGTCGGACTTCACTAGATAATGCGCTAACTCAGTCTTCGATTGTATGAGGGCTAGTTGTGCATACTCCAGTTAACTGTGGTTCAAGTAAACCGAGTTCAGTTGGCAAGCAGCAAACGATTCTTCTGGCTAATGCTTAGCAACTGACCTCTGTTCACTTGAACTACAGTTAACTGGGGTACGTACAACTCGCCCTGAGTCACGAGTAATTGATCTCGGTCCATGCTGCTGCAGTTGGCTGTCGCAGATGCTGCTGGAAGCTTCGAGATTCACAGACAACGGTTCTCAAGCGTGGACAACACGCAATATTAAATCATATGAGCCTCACCTGACAAAACTTCTCAATCAGGCCCCAAAAATCTCGCGTTCAATTCACATTTCATTCTCATAGGTTGAGGCATATCCAAGCAAGTTGAATTTGAGATATAAGAACTGTTGTGACCTCAGGAAACACGAAATCAAAGGTTCATCATTATTGAATGATCACTTAAACTACGTGTAGTCAATGAAACTATTTCGCCTCCAGGTTTATGAATTCAGAATGGAGGTTCTGATGAGTGATTGTCTGGTTTGAAAGACACGTGTGTTTCAATGACATGATTTTTCATACGAGAGAAGACAAATTATACAGGTAAATGGTATCGGTTCGAACTTCTGTAATAATGAATATTAACACAATGAAATATAATTTCAGAGAGTTCGTTCAACCCAGAGCACCTAGTTACATTTTTTTACAGAAAGTCAGATATTTTGACAATGGTATAGTGAAACACGTACAGAATGAATTAATCCTGCTCAAGGAAGATTTCATATAGCGAAAAACATTTTGCCATTCTGTTAACCAATTGTCAGAATTTTGTATAGAAAACTGATATTTTTGGTTGACACGGATTTTTAGTATCGCCCATTCAATTCAATTGGTGTAACATTGAAGTAATAATTTTAGCTGCTGTAGCAGACAACTGCCCTCATTCGCTGGAAGAGTTCGAGAATATAGTGAGTGAATGGTTGCGGCAGTCAAAGCTGAGGTTTGCAAGGGAGAACCATGAAAGGCAATTAATGATGAAATGGAATGTGTTTTGATTTTGAAATATGTTTGTCATTGACAGAAAATATATGATTTATTGCAATTCATTTCATTTTACATGGGTATTGAAAAACCAATAGAGTTAATTCATGAAACAAAACCTATGTGACAAAAATGAATACAAATAAATGGCACGTACGCTAACATTTTTATCCTTTTAATATATGCGATTTGATACTTAAAACATATCTCATTTAATAAAGTATCATACCTCATAAATTAAATGAATCAAAATGTCTAAAACATAGACAATTAATGAAATTGTTCTTTTCGTGTAAATAATTGTTCCTTTCAAGAAATATGTCATAAACATTTCCAAGAGACATGTCTGACACATAACACTGAATGCTGAAATCATGTTTCATTTTTTATTCAGATACGTGTATGTTACATCAGTTGAGGCGGACATCGTTTGGTAAATGGGGAGTACCTGAACTATACAAATGACATGTCTGACACCTCCTATGTTACCGGTGTTATATAATAGATACAAGACTGACACATATCTGTGTTCATTGGGTTCGGCGGTTTTCGACTGACGGAGGTGTTAGATGGGAAGGATACACATTCATCATCACATGGTCTTAGTACCAAATTGTACCTTTCAACCGAAGCGTCGTCGATGTTCATCGACTTCAGCAGGTATCAGGTCTAGATACCAACCAGATGATTTCAAGCCGGAAAATAGAAACGATAGATGTATTAGTGTCTGTATGATTAACAATTAAATGAAATTATTACGGGCATATATATATATATATATATATTTATATATATATATATATTTATATATATATATATATATATATTATATATAATGAAAATAATGTATGAATTGAAAGGAGGAGCAGGAGGAAGATGAATATTGAAATACACTTTTTTGGGTTTTCAGTCCCCTGAAAATTGAAAAGCTTCAAATTCTCATCATATCTATAGGGCAAATTGGTATATTTTCATCGATATGTAACTGCAATATCACGAAAAACTCAAATTGACTGACTGATTTGTCGGTTATGTATAATATTCTTTGTGAATTTAGAGAGTGAATTTTAGAAAAAAGTCAAAAACAAAATATTCGAATCTGCTCAGCTGTTATGTCAGTGATGTTTGAAAACACATCCCATATCATGAGTTACCAAATTTTTCCGTTCTATTGGGGAAATCTTCATGAAAAAAAACTGATTATTCTGAAACAAACATAGTTGAAATAGTGACTTCGAAATTAAAACGTTTTCCAGTGGCTGTTGACTGGGAGAAAAAAATGTCAATTTCATGTTCAAGTGGCCTGGAGCAATTTCAATCGTGCATCAATCAAATTTTGATCATATTTTTCGTCCGATTCAAACGCTCGAATTACAGTAATGTTTCAGATTTCAAAAGAATAATATTTGCGTACAAATCTCTCATATTTCATTGCTGCTACATAGACCCATTGTCTATAAAAATCGAACATGCAAAAATCAGATATTTCGATTTGTTCATGAACATGGACGCAATTTGCTGGTCATTCAAAAAATTTCGAGCATGAACTACGGTCGAGAACAAATTTCGTGATTTTCCAATAACTATAATTATTGTTGTGTGTATGCAATCTGTTGGTTCAATACATCGGTTCTTCATCGATTCGGCCAATTCAGAACAGTCGCAATTGGGAATTAATGTACTATGTGTACCACATTTTCATGATTATATTCTACACATTTCATCCACTACTCTGATGGAAAAAATCAAATTAACGTGCGTTTCGGATCAGTCCCTTTTTTATATATGCAGATTCTCATAAAGAAGAAATTGAAAAGAAAAAACAGAAAAAAAAAAGAAACAAAAAGAGAAGAAAAAAAGAAAGAAAAAGACCTTATCAAGAAAAAACAAACAAAAAACCTAATAACACTAAACAAATACTAACATTTAGATTTAGAAATGAGAAAGTGCACATTATGCATCTTGAAAATATTGAAACACTGAAGAAATTGATACTTTAGAATAGACTGGCAAATTGGTTGTACCAACGCCATTTGAACTCACACACACACACGCACACACACACACACATATATGCAGATTCACACGAAAGGAAAGCCCTGTAATGTTCAAAGAACACCGCGTGAATCAAGGGACAGGAGATACGAATCAACAAATATTTTGAATTTCTGAAGTTTGTAAGCCTCGGGAGAAACCTCTTTTGGCAAGGAGTTCGAAAGTTCAGCTGTTCTATTGAAAAAAGATCCCTGAGCAACAGAGGTTCGACAGGTTTCCAAATTTACAACAAAGGGGTGGGAATTCTGTACTCGTCGAGTCATCCGTGTAGATATTGCCAAGGGGAAAAAGATTGATGACAATTCGGAAGAGCATCGACCGTGGACGTATCTATAGAAGAGAGACAAGTCTCCGACCCTTCTACGATGTTCCATTGAAGTGAGTGATGTAACGGTAATTTCATATATAACTAGTATAATATATTATTCTGATTCTGAGAGACTATTCTTCAGATATATAGCCTGTTGAAGTATCAAAATTTACCTCACTTTCTCATGGTTCTTGTCAGCTCTGACGTTTCAACTCAACTTTTGCAAATATTGTGGGAATCAAGATTATTTCGAAGAACATCAGAATGTCACGATTGATCTGGGTATCTATAGGTTAGTATCCTTGTGAGGAGAAAGCTGAAGGCTAGTAGGATCTTTGGATATTTCGACCTCTTCCTTAATGTGTTATAGTAATATAGCCTCGGATATTCAGGTTAAGGAAGTAGAGTTGAATACCAGGTTGAGACGAACACCTGCTGGTAACTGGAGTCAGTCTGCCTTCGTATTGTCTCCTATAAATTTGCAAGTTGAGTTATTTTGGTCTGTTCTTGAGATTGGATGAATAAATGTACCTTTTGCTCATGCTACCTGTGTAACTACCATACTCTAAAAATCTCATCAGTCTTCTCAATCATCACCCATTGCCTTCAATCAGGAACAATCATTGTTATTCTCATCCTTTCAGCAATTGTTTACATTTTGTGCTGTTGAATTTTGAATTGTTGGTTATGATTGGACTATTGACAGATGCATTGGGAGTAATGTGGTTGATATTTGACAGATGTCACTTCGCAAAGGTGGTGTCTACCAACGAGCGGTACAAAGCTGCAAGACCATGAAGAAGTAAGATATTCTTCAAAATCGTCAGTCTAGTAGAATGGGTAATAATTATTGTTTGGCATTAGGTTTGCTAATAATTATTATCTGGCATTAGGTTGGATAAGGTCGCGATGGTTGTTCGTGATGAATGTTAGGTCTGTCATCTGGAGTGACACTTGACGGAATTGAGACTGGTTGACGTCGGTCATATTTTTGAAATGGTTGTGTGAAAGTCTGCCACTAGCCTGTTAATTTGAATATTGATTCATCTTCGATTAGAAGGACCATAACGGCTAGGGCTCAATTATATTCCCTTTTTGGAGAAGTTTGGAAACCATTCTGGGTGTTATTTCTTGGGAATAATCCACATTGGTGGGATTCTGAGACTTCACATCATACCACAGTACCCTTTTCTTGAGACATCAGGGCATCGTCGACTCTCATGTAACAGCAGATGAGCCTCTCGCGCCAGGGAACACTCAAGGTTCTCCTCAAGAGTTCATTCATTCAGTTCAAGCACCAAATACTCTGCTAACAGGTAGGGCCCAGCCCCCCCCCAGACAAGTCCACAACCAGTTCAGGGAGAGCCGAATCTAAGCATCTGGATGGCACTAATTACGGGGACTGGAAGTTTTGGATGAAGAACTTCCTAATTGATGCAGGCATGTGGTGTTGTGTAGAACCGAGACCTGGTCAAACTGTTTGTTCTGAATTGGACCAGAGAGCATTGGCGAAAATAAATCTTTCTCTGAAACCAACTGCGGCTGCTGAAACAAAACGAGCCAAAACTGCCAAAGAAGCGTGGGAAAAGTTACAGAAAACCTATGAAGACAGTGGCGTTGTTCGATTAGTCGGCTTGTATTCCAGTTTGTTCAAAACGAAATTCGAATCATGTTCGTCAGTACAAGAATACGTCGATAGAATTCTCAAAATAGCCGAGCAACTCGAAAATATTGGAGAACCGTTCAAAGATAACGTTGTCGGGGGCATAATACTTGGAGGTCTTCCTGATCAGTACAAACCACTCATTTTGGGCATCCAAGGATCTAAACAGGTCACCTCCACAGAATTCGTCAAGAATTTGCTCCTTCAAGATAACGTTAAAGCTATGAGTTCCCTGAATTCAGATACGGCACTGTACAGTAAATCAGAGACAAGTAAGAAGAAGCCGAAATTCTCTAGGGGACCAAGGTGTTATAATTGCAATATGTATTCCCACAAATCAAATGAATGTCCAAATCCAAAGAAATCATGGAAGAGGAGCGATAAAAATCCTACAGATAAAAGTGCAGTTGCTCTAAGTTGCAACGAATCGCTAACCAACACTAGCAACGAATGGTTTCTGGACTCTGGAGCAACAGCTCATTTCACCCCGAATAAATCGTATCTGCAGAATTTTCAAGAGGAATCTGGCAGAGAACTGGCAATAGCTAATGGACAAACTTTGAAGTGCACCGGAAAAGGTGATGTGAACCTTTTACTAGCAAATCAGAAGAATGCTACTCTGAATAATGTTGTTCATGCTCCACAACTGTATATGAATCTCATTTCTGTTAGCCAAACCACCAAAACAGGAAAAACCTTAATTTTTGATGTTGATCATGGTTGCCGAATCACAGAAAGAAAAATATTCCTCCAGCCAGACGAAATTGTATGCACCGCCACTGAGATTAATGGAATGTATTGTCTTGATCGATTTCCTCTGTCTGCAAATACTGTACAATCTTCGGAACTAACGTCCTTATGGCATCATCGACTTGGACATCTCAATTATGACTACATGAAAATTTTGAAAGAAAGCATGGCTGAAGGAGTCAATTTTCCTGAGAAAAATTTCACACAATGTCAAGAATGTGTAAAAGGAAAGCTACACAGAAGTCCTTTCAATAAAACTAGTTCAACACGTGCAGAACAGTTTTTAGAATTGGTACATTCGGACTTATGTGGCCCCATGCAAGAGGAGTCTATTGGAGGTGCAAAGTATTTTTTGACTTTCACCGATGATTTCAGTCGTTTCTCAAAAGTTTACTTTCTCCGTTCAAAATCGGAAGTTGTCGAGAAGTTCCAGGAATACAAAGAGTTTGTAGAAAACATCACCGGTTGCAGAATGAAGTGTCTCAGAACCGATAATGGCACTGAATACGTCAATGATAGACTTCTTCAAATTCTTAGATCGAGTGGAATTCGACATCAAACTACGATTCCTTACAACCCACAGCAAAATGGAGTAGCAGAGAGGCTCAACAGAACTTTGATGGAAACAGCTCGAAGTATATTAATTCATTCGAATCTGCATAACTGTTATTGGGCCGAAGCAGTCAATACCGCAACGTATCTGAAAAATTGCACTCCAACAAAATCCCTCAGAAGCTGTACTCCGTTAGAAATTTGGACTGGAAAGAAACCAGATTTATCGCACCTTAAAGTTTTCGGGTGCAAAGCTTTAGTTTTTGTACCAAAAGAAAAACGAAGAAAATTGGACCCGAAGGCCAAAGAACTCATATTCGTTGGTTACTGTGAGAATTCAAAAGGTTATCGTTTCATTCATCCTGAAACTAAAAGGGTGATATTTGAAAGAGACGCTGTATTCATCGAAAATGAATTTTTATTCACAAAACCAACATCAAGAGACATATTTTCAAAATATGACAGCGATTGTCAACAGCAGTCAGAATATTTGCAAAAAATAGAAACTACTGTTGAAGTGGAGGATTCATCTTCGTTAATTTCTCCTGAAAATATGTCATCGTCACCTGAGAACATCCATGTACACCATCCTGAGGAAGATGCCCAAGTGAATCAAGGATCAGAAACAGAAATCACAATGGAAAACTGTCCTCGGAGATCTACGAGACAAAGGCATGAAAATCGAAAAATATTCAATTCAGATTTCGTTAATCATGCTATCGTCCACGATTCCCATGACCCGCAAACCGTTGAGGAAGCTCTGTCAAGTCCTAATGCAGCACAGTGGCAAAAAGCTATGGAAGAAGAAATGAAATCACACCATGAAAATGGAACGTGGTCTCTCTGTTCTGGAATTCCAAGAAAAAGGCCCGTAAAAAGTAAATGGATTTTTAAAACTAAACGTACAGCAACAGGAGAAGTTGAAAAGTTCAAAGCTAGGCTTGTCGCCAAAGGATACTCTCAAACACAAGGTTTGGACTATGAAGAAACATTTTCCCCCGTAGTGCGATATAGTTCTATCCGATTACTACTAGCCTTGGCTGCGAAATATGATTGGGAAATCGACCAGATGGATGTTGTGACCGCTTTCTTACATCCTGAGTTGACTGAAGAAATTTACATGGAACTGCCTGATGGAGCAATATGTACACTTCATAAAACTTTATATGGGCTCAAACAATCAAGTCGAGCCTGGAACCGAGAACTTGACTTGGTATTGAAAGACTTGGATTTCATTCAATCGAAACACGATACCTGCATATATTCCAAGACCACCGAAGGTAAAAGATTGGTGATTGCATTATATGTCGACGACTTATTGATTTTCTCAGAAGACAACAATCAGAAGAACATTCTGAAAAAAGCCTTGTCTAGCAGGTTCAAGATGAAAGATTTGGGAGCAGCTCATTTTTGTCTTGGCATGAGGATTGAACGAAATAAGGAAAAAGGTACCATTAGTTTGGATCAAGAAAAATACATAAGAGAAATTCTGTCAAAATTTAATATGTCAGAATGTCATCCAATGCAGACTCCCTTGGATCCAAATCAATCTTTATCGAAAGAAATGGAACCCAAAAACGATAATGAGAAAGCTGAGATGGCTAATATTCCCTACAAGGAAGCTATCGGCTCTTTGATGTATGCAGCACAGTGCACCAGGGCCGACATATCATATGCTGTTGGAAAACTAGCCAGATACAGTCAAAATCCAGGAAAACTTCATTGGACAGCCCTGAAACGTATTTTCAGATACTTGAAGAAAACTTCCCACTACAAACTAGTATTTGAAAAGTCAGGAGAACGTTTGCAAGGGTTTTGTGACTCTGACTGGGCTGGAGATGCTGATGAGCGCAAGTCTACTGCAGGCTATGTATTCACTTTGAGCGGAGGAGCAATAAGCTGGTCATCTAAGAAGCAGTCCACTGTAGCACTCTCGACAACAGAAGCCGAATATATGGCATTGAGTATGGCAACCCAAGAAGCTGTTTTCTTGAAAGAACTTCTTCGTGAAATCATCCCTGAGATTTCAAAGAAAATTCCTTTGTATTGTGACAACAAAGGAGCAGTCGATTTGGGTAAAAATGGTGGCTATCGGCCAAGAACAAAACATATCGATGTAAAACATCATTTCGTTCGGGAACATCAAGAAAATGGTGACATCGAAATAGTATCTATTCGGACACAAGAAATGGTAGCAGATTGTTTAACCAAAGCCCTTCCTGCTGAGAAACTCAACGTTAATGTGAAGAAAATGGGATTGCGAGAATTGAACTAATGTTACAAAAAGTGGAGGTGTTAGAAATAGTTTTGTAACATACTATATATTCTCATGTTCATATGGTTACTGATGTTTTGTTAATCAAGTTAGTTGATGTAATTATAACATATACTCAATTTGGTTTTCATTCCTCAAGAGTTCATTCATTCAGTTCAAGCACCAAATACTCTGCTAACAATATTCCATCACAATTATTGCCCTCTTAAATCGTTTTCGAGGCTGTGACTCCAGAAAAGGTATGTAGTTGGTTACCTAGCATTCAGAAACGGAAGGCCATTGGTGACATTCGTTTTATTATTTTAGGGTGCTTCTGGGGGTACCAAAGGTGTATGGATCACCCCAATCACTGAGAGTGATACTAAGGATATAATTCAGAGGAGATTGTATCTCTCTAATTTGGAATAATTTGGAATTTACCTTCATTGCATAGTATGCAGATGTATCTACCGATACTGAACCTATCTTAGAAGTTATTTTGGACCATCCTTATTCTATGTTCCTGTACTACGAGTTATCATGTCACTGTCTGTACGCTGCCAGACTCCTGTAGTTTCTCATTGTTGAAACTTCTGAAGCTACTGCTTGAACAACCGAAGCTGAGGGGTGTAGTCTCATCCCTGGACTGCAGTTGGACTGACACGCAAGTTTTTACAACCGAATTCCTTTTTCTCTGCGTTTTTAGTATTACGATGACGAGTTACATATATATCCTTTTGTAACGTAATCGGCACAGTGTACACTTTGCGTTTTGCGGAATTCTCTAGCTTATTTGAGTTTTCATGATAATTCGTATAATTGAACAAGAATTACCAAGGTTATAAGCGCAGCATACATTGCATATAAAGGTTTTTCGTATAATATAATTTTTATAGGGATTTTCTATGTGGATTTTAGTATGAAATTTTAGTTCATAAGAAATTATTGTTGGGAACCAGACATTGGTTGAAGCATGATTTTTACCACAGATTTGTTGATCTGAAACTGAGTTGGGTTGAATTGATTTGAGTGTCAAGTAGGATTATGACCTTTGGAAATTTTCATTATTTCATAATTTAGAAGTGTGAATATTTGTGAAACGACACTGTAAAATTTAGGACATTGTCCATTTATTAAAATACCTAAGTCACAAGGGTAATTTTGGGAAATTCCAATCTGTAAACAAACATCTGTTAGCTTTTTTCTCTTGCAATACAGGGTGACACAATTTTTACGAAATAGTTGTCTTTTATTTTGAATACATCCTAGGTAGGTGAGGTATAGTATTACTAGTTCATTGTGGGTATGTGGCAGTCACATCTACCTGGCGCCTGGCACTAAAATATTCTGATTTATTTGAGAAAGAACCACTCCCTTCTCCACTGCAGCGTAGTCGCGAGCATACCCAATTGTCACTAACTTGGCAATTGTTTCTGTCACTCACTTGTGTGTGGCAAATTGGCGCCCAAACGTTAATAATAATAATAATAATAAATAAAATAAAATTACACAACTCAATTCAATCTCAGTTCTTTTTCAGTTTCAACTTGGTAGTGCTGTGTTTTGCTATTGACTGGCATTCAACAATATTTTTCTTTTTGAAATTTGTGTTTTCGTCGAGGTGTTGTTTTTGGGGTGGGAAAATTATCCCTTAGCTCATTGGTTGGGCTGGAAATAATTTGTTTTTATTGAATCAAATCATAATTGAAAAGATGGAGGATAAAATTGAGGTGAATCGTCTGGAAAAAGATGAGTTGATTTATGAACTTGCAGTTAGAGGTGTTGAGGATGTAATTAATGTTCAGGACATGAGGAAAAGTTTAAGGGGTTTTCTGAGACTGGAAAAATCTCAGACACAGCTCAAATATCCAGCTTATCCTTTCTCATTTAGCGATGATGTTGCATACATTACAGGAAAAATTGGGGAGATAGAAGCTTTGATAAATGACTTTGCAGATTTTGAATCTAGTCCTTCATTTTGTAAGGTTATGGCTAAATTGGTTCATACATTCAAGCGAGGCGAGCGCTCTGTTCCCACAAATGATGATGAACATGGAAAAAAATCAAAATTTTTAGTTAAACTATTAACATTAAAATCAGAGCTGAAATCTCGGGCGCGGAAATTCAAACGTTTTTCTCAAAATGCACAAACACCGTTAGAGATTAGTGTACTTATGTCATCCACTGGAATTGGAAGTAGTAGTGGTAGTGAGTCTTCTGAGGAAGAAGGTTCTACCCCGGTACAATCTGATCCCACAGGAGGACATACGTTTTCTAATCAATTAAAAAGTACACCGGTCTCCAAATGGAGTTTTACGAAGTTTGAAGGGGATGGTAGTAAAATTTCCCTTAGTGCATTTCTAGAGAATATTGAAGAGCTCTGTTTGTCTCGAAACGTTTCTAAGGATCAGCTTTTCAATTCGGCGAGCGACTTATTTTCAGGAAAAGCCTTAATTTGGTATCGGTCTGTTCGATCTCGAGTAAATTCGTGGTCACAATTGGTTTCAGAACTTAGAGCTCAGTTTCTGCCTCCGAATTTTAACGAAAAATTGTTCCAAGAAATCAGGCAACGTACACAGGGTCCTCAAGAGACTATAGGTATGTACATTGCGATGATGACAAACATGTTTAATAGATTAACTATTCCGGTACAGGAAGAGACTCGTTTGAAAATTTTGTTAAATAATATCTCTCCTTTTTATCAGAGTCAGTTGGGGTTGGTACAGGTCCATTCGATTGATCATTTGTTGGATTTAGGACGACAATTAGAGGCTCGGAAACAAGCAATTGAATCTTTTGTTCCTCCTCCCCGTAACAAGAATGCTCTTTTGGAGCCCGATTTGGCATATGTTTATGCAAGCACTCCCTCCTCTTCGATATCCGAAATTGCCAATGTTACTTGCTGGAATTGTAAGGCAACTGGTCATCTTGCAAAAAATTGTAATTCGTCGGTAAAAACGAAGCATTGTTTTAAGTGTGGGATGCCAAATTACACAGTTCGGAACTGTCCTAAGTGCAAACCAAATTCGGGAAACGCACAAAGGAGTCAGTGAATTGCCGTGACTCAGGCTCCTACTTCAATACGGCTAACCTTTTACCTGCTAGTCAACAGGCAGTTTTGAATTTTGTGTTGGCGCATGCGCAAAATGATGAAAGGCCTTACTTGAGCATATCTGTTTTGGGCATCGAACTACTTGGGTTGTTGGATTCGGGAGCTTCCAATACAATCATTGGTGGACCGGGATGGCATTTATTGGAGAAATTGGGGTTAGAAGTAGACTTTAAAAAAATTGTATCGTGTCGTGTCGCTAATGGGGATATTTGTTCGAGTATCGGGTCCGTTGATATTCCGGTTAGGTTGGAAAATCGTATCAAGATCATTTCAGCGCTGGTTATACCTTCTCTACCACATACGTTAATTCTAGGGGTGGATTTTTGGAAAAAAATGGGTATTATTCCGGATTTGCGTCGGGGTAACTGGGTTTTTGCTAATGAGCTTCCAGTTTCTGTAGATTCAATTACAGCTCTACAATCGGAAAATGAGTTAACCACAGAGCAAGCAAAAATTTTGCGGGAAACCATTGACATAGCTTTTAGGGATATGGGGGATAAACTCGGATGTACTAGTCTGGTTCAGCACACTATCAAAACGTCATCGCCACCGATTAAACAACGGTACTATCCGGTTAGTCCAGCGATGCAAGCTCACATCGATCGAGAGTTGAATGAATTACTTGCTGAAGGGGTAGTTGAACGATCCACCAGTCCTTGGTCAAGCCCAATTTTGCTTGTCAAAAAGAAGGATGATAGTTACAGGTTTTGCGTAGATTTTCGCAAATTGAATCGTGTCTCGGAAAGGGACGCTTATCCAATACCCTACGTGTCGGATACGTTAAATAAGTTGCGAAATGCCAAGTTTCTTTCATCCCTGGATATTAAGTCGGCTTATTTTCAAGTGCCTTTAGCAGAGGAATCTCGCCCTTTGACTGCATTTACGGTACCGAATCGGGGTTTGTTCCAATTTTGTCGTTTGCCGATGGGTCTGGCTAATTCTCCAGCGACGTTTCAGCGGCTGATTGACCGAGTATTGGGTCCGGAGTTGGAACCGTATGTTTTTGTATATCTCGACGATATCATTATTGTGACACCCACTTTTGATAAACATATCGAAATTTTGAAGGAAGTATTTTCTCGACTACGGGAAGCTAACTTAACGGTATCCAAAAAGAAATGTAAATTTTGTCGTTCTCAATTACTATACTTAGGTTATGTTGTAGATTCGGAAGGGTTGAGGGTTGATCCTGAGAAGGTCCGAGCTATTATAAATCTTCCAGTTCCTACTAATGTTTCGGAAGTTCGTCGTGTTTTGGGTCTAGCATCATGGTACCGGCGGTTTGTACCGAACTTTTCGAGTTTGACGGCACCTATTAGTGACTTGCTGCGAAAAAATAAACCTTTTATTTGGAATGATCAGTGTGATGATGCATTCAAGGCTTTGAAGGAGCATCTCATTAAGGCACCATGTCTTTCGTGTCCGGATTTTAGCTTGCCATTTACGATTCAAACGGATGCCTCAGGATTTGGTCTCGGCGCAGTTTTAACTCAGGAACATCCTGATGGGGAACGCGTTATCTGTTATCTGTCCCGATCTTTAACTCGTTTAGAGCGTAATTATACAACCACTGAACGGGAATGTTTGGCCGTCTTGTGGGCGATTGAAAAATTACGTCCCTATGTGGAAGGCTCCAAATTTACTGTCATATCTGATCACGGTGCTTTGGTCTGGTTGGACCGGTTACAGGCTCCCGCAGGGCGATTAGCTCGATGGGCCATACAACTGCAACAATATGATTATACGATTGTTCACCGTAAAGGTCGAGAACATGTTGTGCCTGATACATTATCCCGTGCAGTACCGGTCATTGATTCCGTAAGCATTGCTTCAAACGAGATTAGAGCAGATGGTAATATTGGTGACGACCCGAATGACCGTTGGTATGATCGTTTAGTGAGTATGGTGACTAAAACCCCACATAAATTTCCCTCTTGGCAAATTTTCGATAACAAACTATTCAAAAATGTTACTCCTCGAATCCCTGACTTAGCCGCTCCTACCGATTATTGGAGAGAAGTTGTACCGCGGGCTCATCGTAAGGCATTAATTGAGAAAACGCACCTTTTATTGTGTCATGCTGGAGTATTCAAAACGTTCCAGAAGTTATCAGATGCGTATTATTGGCCTAAGATGCGGGCCGACGTTTCCAAATGGGTTCGTCTGTGTCGAACGTGTCAATCGACCAAACCCGAGCAAAAGAAAACTCCAGGTCTCATGTTATCGAAACAGACTGCTATTTCGCGTCCGTTCGAGGTGTTATCGGCTGATTTAATGGGTCCTTTGCCTAGGTCTCGGGCTGGCCATCAGTATATTTTTGTTATTGCTGACTGTTTTAGCAAATTTCCTTTAATATTCCCTCTACGGAAAGCTACTGCTGGTACTATCCGTCACATTATAGAGAATGAGGTTTTCTTTAAGTTTGGATGTCCAAATTCTATTATTGTGGACAATGGGGTACAATTTCGTTCCAAAGAATTCAAAAGTCTAATGGACTCATATAATGTTAGGATCCAATATACTGCACTGTACCATCCACAGGCTAATCCGTGTGAACGTATCAATCGGGTCATTAAAACGATGCTGCGATCATATCTGGCTGACGATCAGCGTTGTTGGGATTTAAAACTTGGTCAAATTGGGTTTGCGATACGCTCATCCTGTCACGAAGTTACCGGATTTTCTCCGAATTTCATTGTTTTTGGGAGAGACCTTCCTTCGGAGGGTGAACTCAGCCGTAAATCTGGTGATGCCGAGGAGACTTTAAGTTTTGATCGTTCTTCGCTGTCCCAAAAGCGACAGGAAGCTTTTGAGAAGCTGTATGCAGACGTTAGTTCGCGATTGATGAAAGCTTACTCTAAGAATCGAACTACTTATAATTTGCGTCGTCGTGATGTGCAATATTCTCCTAATGAGTTGGTATGGCGTCGGAATTACGTTCTTTCGGATGCGGCCAAATATTTCAATGCTAAACTAGCCCCTACGTTTGTTGGACCTTATTTGATAGCTAAACGTTTGTCCCCTTGGACGTATGAATTAAAGGACGATAAAGGTAAAATGGCAGGAGTGTGGCATGTGAAGGATCTGAAGTCGCATCCACCAGATGAATAGGTTCCGTCTCTCGGAAACTACTCGGATGCCTTCTTGCTCTGGACCTTGATGAATATGCATTCAAATATGTTAGGGAAATCTTTTGAAATTAAGTGGGTTAGAAGATGGCTGACCCTTGCATTGGGCATAAAGCAACTTGGACTTAGCACCGTCCCCATCTAGTGGCTGAAAATACTCTTTGTTTTTCTTGTAAAGGTATTTTCAGGTCCATGACAGTAATTCTGCTGTTGAGAAATGACATTTCGAAATGCATCAGGTGTTATTCTAGTTAGAGTGCATTTCAGGAATGTGTGCTATTCGTCTGTGGTCCTGGGTAGGTAGTTGGCTTTCGAGTTGATTGGTAATTTTTTGTCTCTTCAGGTACTCTTCCCAACTGTTGAATAGGGAATTTCGTTAGGTATAATTCATAAGGGGTGTTGTCTTTCCTTCTCTTCTTTTTTTGTTCTTGTTGTATATCTCTTTTCCTTAGCATCCCGACGAATGATATGAATGGTGGTCTATCGTACTTTTGTTGTACTCTCTCTATTGTTGTTATATGAAGATAACTCCCACCCTATTTTTGTTATTTTTTTTGGAGGATGGTTGTTCTGGGGTGTTTTATAGAACATGAAATGTTCCCTACAGGATCTCAGTTCGGTCCTAGGATACGTTGGGTCCTTAGAGAGCACCACCAGGAGAATCATTCTTTTGTCCTAAAAGGTTATCCATCAATAGAGCTTCATCGGTATTTGAAGGACCCCGTTCATGTTAGTCTCTGGATGTGGGTGGTAATTATTTTCCTGAACCATCTTGACTACAAATCAGGTGTAATTCTTTTCATTTCATATATCCTTCTTCATGTTGTGTTTAACTTTCTCCCGCTCAGTACCTCTTCAAGGGCCGAGTTTGAATTTTGGGAGTTTTGGCACTGACAATAGGCCATACTATTGTTGGGATGGCAGCTCCCGGATGCTGGACAATTTCTGTGTGGGTTTGGCTTGGTGGATCGCTTGGGCTGTTGGGGTTCGCTTCTGGATTGTTCGGAGGCTGGACGTGACCAAAAAACGAGACGCTCCATGCTACTTGGGCCGTGCAATTTTGGTTTTGTTTGATCCTCTTCCATCCAACGTTCAACCACGGCTGGTCTTCGGATGATTGGGGGCGGAGTCGGATAGCTGGAGTGATCTGACGGGCTGGGTTCCATCCACAGAAATTTTGAAGGGGGTTGATAAAGTTGAGGTGCTTTATCATCGTAAATATTAAGCCTCCATCCTGTGTAGGATGTTAGGATTTCATGGTCTATATGAGTTTTTTTTGTTTCTTCTTTATTTGGCAACTTCACAAGTAAAATCAACCAGTTCCCGGTTGATTTTCTTTAAAGTAGGGGGAGAATTTGTAACGGTAATTTCATATATAACTAGTATAATATATTATTCTGATTCTGAGAGACTATTCTTCAGATATATAGCCTGTTGAAGTATCAAAATTTACCTCACTTTCTCATGGTTCTTGTCAGCTCTGACGTTTCAACTCAACTTTTGCAAATATTGTGGGAATCAAGATTATTTCGAAGAACATCAGAATGTCACGATTGATCTGGGTATCTATAGGTTAGTATCCTTGTGAGGAGAAAGCTGAAGGCTAGTAGGATCTTTGGATATTTCGACCTCTTCCTTAATGTGTTATAGTAATATAGCCTCGGATATTCAGGTTAAGGAAGTAGAGTTGAATACCAGGTTGAGACGAACACCTGCTGGTAACTGAGTCAGTCTGCCTTCGTATTGTCTCCTATAAATTTGCAAGTTGAGTTATTTTGGTCTGTTCTTGAGATTGGATGAATAAATGTACCTTTTGCTCATGCTACCTGTGTAACTACCATACTCTAAAAATCTCATCAGTCTTCTCAATCATCACCCATTGCCTTCAATCAGGAACAATCATTGTTATTCTCATCCTTTCAGCAATTGTTTACATTTTGTGCTGTTGAATTTTGAATTGTTGGTTATGATTGGACTATTGACAGATGCATTGGGAGTAATGTGGTTGATATTTGACAGATGTCACTTCGCAAAGGTGGTGTCTACCAACGAGCGGTACAAAGCTGCAAGACCATGAAGAAGTAAGATATTCTTCAAAATCGTCAGTCTAGTAGAATGGGTAATAATTATTGTTTGGCATTAGGTTTGCTAATAATTATTATCTGGCATTAGGTTGGATAAGGTCGCGATGGTTGTTCGTGATGAATGTTAGGTCTGTCATCTGGAGTGACACTTGACGGAATTGAGACTGGTTGACGTCTGGTCATATTTTTGAAATGGTTGTGTGAAAGTCTGCCACTAGCCTGTTGATTTGAATATTGATTCATCTTCGATTTGAAGGACCATAACGGCTAGGGCTCAATTATATTCCCTTTTTGGAGAAGTTTGGAAACCATTTTGGGTGTTATTTCTTGGGAATAATCCACATTGGTGGGATTCTGAGACTTCACATCATACCACAGTACCCTTTTCTTGAGACATCAGGGCATCGTCGACTCTCATGTAACAGCAGATATATTCCATCACAATTATTGCCCTCTTAAATCGTTTTCGAGGCTGTGACTCCAGAAAAGGTATGTAGTTGGTTACCTAGCATTCAGAAACGGAAGGCCATTGGTGACATTCGTTTTATTATTTTAGGGTGCTTCTGGGGGTACCAAAGGTGTATGGATCACCCCAATCACTGAGAGTGATACTAAGGATATAATTCAGAGGAGATTGTATCTCTCTAATTTGGAATAATTTGGAATTTACCTTCATTGCATAGTATGCAGATGTATCTACCGATACTGAACCTGTCTTAGAAGTTATTGTGGACCATCCTTATTCTATGTTCCTGTACTACGAGTTATCATGTTACTGTCTGTACGCTGCCAGACTCCTGTAGTTTCCCATTGTTGTAACTTCTGAAGCTACTGCTCGAACAACCGAAGCTGAGGGGGACTGCAGTTGGACTGACACGCAAGTTTTTACAACCGAATTCCTTTTTCTCTGCGTTTTTAGTATTACGATGACGAGTTACATATATATCCTTTTGTAACGTAATCGGCACAGTGTACACTTTGCGTTTTGCGGAATTCTCTAGCTTATTTGAGTTTTCATGATAATTCGTATAATTGAACAAGAATTACCAAGATCATAAGCGCAGCATACATTGCATATAAAGGTTTTTCGTATAATATAATTTTTATAGGGATTTTCTATGTGGATTTTAGTATGAAATTTTAGTTCATAAGAAATTATTGTTGGGAACCAGACATTGGTTGAAGCATGATTTTTACCACAGATTTGTTGATCTGAAACTGAGTTGGGTTGAATTGATTTGAGTGTCAAGTAGGATTATGACCTTTGGAAATTTTCATTATTTCATAATTTAGAAGTGTGAATATTTGTGAAACGACACTGTAAAATTTAGGACATTGTCCATTTATTAAAATACCTAAGTCACAAGGGTAATTTTGGGAAATTCCAATTTGTAAACAAACATCTGTTAGCTATTTTCTCTTGCAATACAGGGTGACACAATTTTTACGAAATAGTTGTCTTTTATTTTGAATACATCCTAGGTAGGTGAGGTATAGTATTACTAGTTCATTGTGGGTATGTGGCAGTCACATCTACCTGGCGCCTGGCACTAAAATATTCTGATTTATTTGAGAAAGAACCACTCCCTTCTCCACTGCAGCGTAGTCGCGAGCATACCCAATTGTCACTAACTTGGCAATTGTTTCTGTCACTCACTTGTGTGTGGCAGTGAGTCTGTGCAGCGAAGAATCGCCAATAAAATGAATTGCCTTCCTCTGGATAGAATAAGAAGCCTCAATTGAATTTTGTGGTGCCGAACTCCACACATAAGAACTGTATTTCATGACATGGTCGTATCTGAGCCTTGTAGATCATTAGTAGCTGACGATAAATGATATTCAGATATTCAACTCTGTTGTATAGTCGATTTTTTTGTTCTACTGATGGACTTGAAGCTATATGTTTCTATATATCTATCGTAGACATTAAGTGGCGCATATAAAATCATCTCCCAATAGTGTATTAAGCCAACTACCCAATCAGAGGGAGCATGATAATGATCGACCTGAAGATATTTAAGTTTTCTGAATGGTAACAACTAGACTTCCCCTCGAATAAAGATGACATGGGATAAAATCAAAATTTTTTTCAACTACTAACATTAACATCAGAGAATCTCCAAAGTTTCTGGGCTAACACCTGTGAGTACACCCCAACTACTCTTCTGACTAATACATTGAAGGGCATTGTATTATATCCGACCGGTGCCAATGCGGGGTTCTTACAGAAGAAGATGCTCTTTTGGCCGATACAATTCAAGGAGTAGATTTTCAATTCGCGAGCGACTTATTTTCAGGAAAACCTATTTTTCTCTTTCATTAGGATGGTCACAAATGCAGACCGGTTCCAGGTTATTTGGCCATTCGTCAGTACAAGGTAGTTTCCACCTATAGAATATCCCAAATAGCACACGACGTCCTGAAGACGAACCATTTATGTCCCAGTTACGTCGATAAGTCCCGGGACGGATAGGAGACTTTTTTAATAATCTCCCATTCGAAGAACGAACATTAAAAAAACACCTAAACTCATCAAAACAATAAAAAAAAAAAAAACCGGATGTACCATGTATGTCTGGTTAGCACTCAAACGTCACCCCCCGATGTACCGGTACATACTTGGTCCGCGTTCCAGCCACATCGCGAATGTAATAAAAACGTACATGCTTGGAAGGGTACTATGTACGATCCACCAGTCCTTGGTCAAGCCCATTTTTCTTGTCAAAAAGAAATATATTACATTTTCTATTTTCCTTTCTTCTCGGCCTTTCCTCCCTCTTCTCTTCAAACCAAGTTTATTAAGTATCCCTGGATAAAGCGTTTATATTAAGTCCTCTTCAGGGACTCCCCCTTTCTGCTTTTCGGTTCCGACTCGGGGTTTTTTCCTATTTTTTCGTTTTCCGATGGGTCTTGTTAATTCTCCTCCGACGTTTCTTCGCTGATTACCAGTATTGTTTCCTGAGTTGTAACCATATTTTTTTGTATATCTCGACGATATCATTATTGTGACACCCACTTTTGATAAACATATCGAAATTTTGAAGGAAGTATTTTCTAGACTACGGGAAGCTAACTTAACGGTATCCAAAAAGAAATGTAAATTTTGTCGTTCTCAATTACTATACTTAGGTTATGTTGTAGATTCGGAAGGGTTGAGGGTTGATCCAGAGAAGGTCCGAGCTATTATAAATCTTCCAGTTCCTACTAATGTTTCGGAAGTTCGTCGTGTTTTGGGTCTAGCATCATGGTACCGGCGGTTTGTACCGAACTTTTCGAGTTTGACGGCACCTATTAGTGACTTGCTGCGAAAAAATAAACCTTTTATTTGGAATGATCAATGTGATGATGCATTCAAGGCTTTGAAGGAGCATCTCATTAAGGCACCATGTCTTTCGTGTCCGGATTTTAGCTTGCCATTTACGATTCAAACGGATGCCTCAGGATTTGGTCTCGGCGCAGTTTTAACTCAGGAACATCCTGATGGAGAACGAGTTATCTGTTATCTGTCCCGATCTTTAACTCGTTTAGAGCGTAATTATACAACCACTGAACGGGAATGTTTGGCCGTCTTGTGGGCGATTGAAAAATTACGTCCCTATGTGGAAGGCTCCAAATTTACTGTCATATCTGATCACGGTGCTTTGGTCTGGTTGGACCGGTTACAGGCTCCCGCAGGGCGATTAGCTCGATGGGCCATACAACTGCAACAATATGATTATACGATTGTTCACCGTAAAGGTCGAGAACATGTTGTGCCTGATACATTATCCCGTGCAGTACCGGTCATTGATTCCGTAAGCATTGCTTCAAACGAGATTAGAGCAGATGGTAATATTGGTGACGACCCGAATGACCGTTGGTATGATCGTTTAGTGAGTATGGTGACTAAAACCCCACATAAATTTCCCTCTTGGCAAATTTTCGATAACAAACTATTCAAAAATGTTACTCCTCGAATCCCTGACTTAGCCGCTCCTACCGATTATTGGAGAGAAGTTGTACCGCGGGCTCATCGTAAGGCATTAATTGAGAAAACGCACCTTTTATTGTGTCATGCTGGAGTATTCAAAACCTTCCAGAAGTTATCAGATGCGTATTATTGGCCTAAGATGCGGGCCGACGTTTCCAAATGGGTTCGTCTGTGTCGAACGTGTCAATCGACCAAACCCGAGCAAAAGAAAACTCCAGGTCTCATGTTATCGAAACAGACTGCTATTTCGCGTCCGTTCGAGGTGTTATCGGCTGATTTAATGGGTCCTTTGCCTAGGTCTCGGGCTGGCCATCAGTATATTTTTGTTATTGCTGACTGTTTTAGCAAATTTCCTTTAATATTCCCTCTACGGAAAGCTACTGCTGGTACTATCCGTCACATTATAGAGAATGAGGTTTTCTTTAAGTTTGGATGTCCAAATTCTATTATTGTGGACAATGGGGTACAATTTCGTTCCAAAGAATTCAAAAGTCTAATGGACTCATATAATGTTAGGATCCAATATACTGCACTGTACCATCCACAGGCTAATCCGTGTGAACGTATCAATCGGGTCATTAAAACGATGCTGCGATCATATCTGGCTGACGATCAGCGTTGTTGGGATTTAAAACTTGGTCAAATTGGGTTTGCGATACGCTCATCCTGTCACGAAGTTACCGGATTTTCTCCGAATTTCATTGTTTTTGGGAGAGACCTTCCTTCGGAGGGTGAACTCAGCCGTAAATCTGGTGATGCCGAGGAGACTTTAAGTTTTGATCGTTCTTCGCTGTCCCAAAAGCGACAGGAAGCTTTTGAGAAGCTGTATGCAGACGTTAGTTCGCGATTGATGAAAGCTTACTCTAAGAATCGAACTACTTATAATTTGCGTCGTCGTGATGTGCAATATTCTCCTAATGAGTTGGTATGGCGTCGGAATTACGTTCTTTCGGATGCGGCCAAATATTTCAATGCTAAACTAGCCCCTACGTTTGTTGGACCTTATTTGATAGCTAAACGTTTGTCCCCTTGGACGTATGAATTAAAGGACGATAAAGGTAAAATGGCAGGAGTGTGGCATGTGAAGGATCTGAAGTCGCATCCACCAGATGAATAGGTTCCGTCTCTCGGAAACTACTCGGATGCCTTCTTGCTCTGGACCTTGATGAATATGTATTAAAATATGGTAGGGAAATCTTTTGAATTAAGTGGGTTAGAAGATGGCTGACCCTTGCATTGGGCATAAAGCAACTTGGACTTAGCACCGTCCCCATCTAGTGGCTGAAAATACTCTTTGTTTTTCTTGTAAAGGTATTTTCAGGTCCATGACAGTAATTCTGCTGTTGAGAAATGACATTTCGAAATGCATCAGGTGTTATTCTAGTTAGAGTGCATTTCAGGAATGTGTGCTATTCGTCTGTGGTCCTGGGTAGGTAGTTGGCTTTCGAGTTGATTGGTAATTTTTTGTCTCTTCAGGTACTCTTCCCAACTGTTGAATAGGGAATTTCGTTAGGTATAATTCATAAGGGGTGTTGTCTTTCCTTCTCTTTTTTTTTTGTTCTTGTTGTATATCTCTTTTCCTTAGCATCCCGACGAATGATATGAATGGTGGTCTATCGTACTTTTGTTGTACTCTCTCTATTGTTGTTATATGAAGATAACTCCCACCCTATTTTTGTTATTTTTTTTTGGAGGATGGTTGTTCTGGGGTGTTTTATAGAACATGAAATGTTCCCTACAGGATCTCAGTTCGGTCCTAGGATACGTTGGGTCCTTAGAGAGCACCACCAGGAGAATCATTCTTTTGTCCTAAAAGGTTATCCATCAATAGAGCTTCATCGGTATTTGAAGGACCCCGTTCATGTTAGTCTCTGGATGTGGGTGGTAATTATTTTCCTGAACCATCTTGACTACAAATCAGGTGTAATTCTTTTCATTTCATATATCCTTCTTCATGTTGTGTTTAACTTTCTCCCGCTCAGTACCTCTTCAAGGGCCGAGTTTGAATTTTGGGAGTTTTGGCACTGACAATAGGCCATACTATTGTTGGGATGGCAGCTCCCGGATGCTGGACAATTTCTGTGTGGGTTTGGCTTGGTGGATCGCTTGGGCTGTTGGGGTTCGCTTCTGGATTGTTCGGAGGCTGGACGTGACCAAAAAACGAGACGCTCCATGCTACTTGGGCCGTGCAATTTTGGTTGTGTTTGATCCTCTTCCATCCAACGTTCAACCACGGCTGGTCTTCGGATGATTGGGGGCGGAGTCGGATAGCTGGAGTGATCTGACGGGCTGGGTTCCATCCACAGAAATTTTGAAGGGGGTTGATAAAGTTGAGGTGCTTTATCATCGTAAATATTAAGCCTCCATCCTGTGTAGGATGTTAGGATGTTATGGTTTTTGTTCTTTTTTTTTTGGCAACTTCACAAGTAAAATCAACCAGTTCCCGGTTGATTTTCTTTAAAGTAGGGGGAGAATTTGTAACGGTAATTTCATATATAACTAGTATAATATATTATTCTGATTCTGAGAGACTATTCTTCAGATATATAGCCTGTTGAAGTATCAAAATTTACCTCACTTTCTCATGGTTCTTGTCAGCTCTGACGTTTCAACTCAACTTTTGCAAATATTGTGGGAATCAAGATTATTTCGAAGAACATCAGAATGTCACGATTGATCTGGGTATCTATAGGTTAGTATCCTTGTGAGGAGAAAGCTGAAGGCTAGTAGGATCTTTGGATATTTCGACCTCTTCCTTAATGTGTTATAGTAATATAGCCTCGGATATTCAGGTTAAGGAAGTAGAGTTGAATACCAGGTTGAGACGAACACCTGCTGGTAACTGGAGTCAGTCTGCCTTCGTATTGTCTCCTATAAATTTGCAAGTTGAGTTATTTTGGTCTGTTCTTGAGATTGGATGAATAATGTACCTTTTGCTCATGCTACCTGTGTAACTACCATACTCTAAAAATCTCATCAGTCTTCTCAATCATCACCCATTGCCTTCAATCAGGAACAATCATTGTTATTCTCATCCTTTCAGCAATTGTTTACATTTGGTGCTGTTGAATTTTGAATTGTTGGTTATGATTGGACTATTGACAGATGCATTGGGAGTAATGTGGTTGATATTTGACAGATGTCACTTCGCAAAGGTGGTGTCTACCAACGAGCGGTACAAAGCTGCAAGACCATGAAGAAGTAAGATATTCTTCAAAATCGTCAGTCTAGTAGAATGGGTAATAATTATTGTTTGGCATTAGGTTTGCTAATAATTATTATCTGGCATTAGGTTGGATAAGGTCGCGATGGTTGTTCGTGATGAATGTTAGGTCTGTCATCTGGAGTGACACTTGACGGAATTGAGACTGGTTGACGTCTGGTCATATTTTTGAAATGGTTGTGTGAAAGTCTGCCACTAGCCTGTTGATTTGAATATTGATTCATCTTCGATTAGAAGGACCATAACGGCTAGGGCTCAATTATATTCCCTTTTTGGAGAAGTTTGGAAACCATTCTGGGTGTTATTTCTTGGGAATAATCCACATTGGTGGGATTTTGAGACTCCACATCATACCACAGTACCCTTTTCTTGAGACATCAGGGCATCGTCGACTCTCATGTAACAGCAGATATATTCCATCACAATTATTGCCCTCTTAAATCGTTTTCGAGGCTGTGACTCCAGAAAAGGTATGTAGTTGGTTACCTAGCATTCAGAAACGGAAGGCCATTGGTGACATTCGTTTTATTATTTTAGGGTGCTTCTGGGGGTACCAAAGGTGTATGGATCACCCCAATCACTGAGAGTGATACTAAGGATATAATTCAGAGGAGATTGTATCTCTCTAATTTGGAATAATTTGGAATTTACCTTCATTGCATAGTATGCAGATGTATCTACCGATACTGAACCTATCTTAGAAGTTATTTGGACCATCCTTATTCTATGTTCCTGTACTACGAGTTATCATGTTACTGTCTGTACGCTGCCAGACTCCTGTAGTTTCCCATTGTTGAAACTTCTGAAGCTACTGCTTGAACAACCGAAGCTGAGGGGTGTAGTCTCATCCCTGGACTGCAGTTGGACTGACACGCAAGTTTTTACAACCGAATTCCTTTTTCTCTGCGTTTTTAGTATTACGATGACGAGTTACATATATATCCTTTTGTAACGTAATCGGCACAGTGTACACTTTGCGTTTTGCGGAATTATCTAGCTTATTTGAGTTTTCATGATAATTCGTATAATTGAACAAGAGTTATCAAGGTTATAAGCGCAGCATACATTGCATATAAAGGTTTTTCGTATAATATAATTTTTATAGGGATTTTCTATGTGGATTTTAGTATGAAATTTTAGTTCATAAGAAATTATTGTTGGGAACCAGACATTGGTTGAAGCATGATTTTTACCACAGATTTGTTGATCTGAAACTGAGTTGGGTTGAATTGATTTGAGTGTCAAGTAGGATTATGACCTTTGGAAATTTTAATTATTTCATAGTTTAGAAGTGTGAATATTTGTGAAACGACACTGTAAAAATTTAGGACATTGTCCATTTATTAAAATACCTAAGTCACGAGGGTAATTTTGGGAAATTCCAATCTGTAAACAAACATCTGTTAGCTATTTTTCTTGCAATACAGGGTGACACAATTTTTACGAAATAGTTGTCTTTTATTTTGAATACATCCTAGGTAGGTGAGGTATAGTATTACTAGTTCATTGTGGGTATGTGGCAGTCACATCTACCTGGCGCCTGGCACTAAAATATTCTGATTTATTTGAGAAAGAACCACTCCCTTCTCCACTGCAGCGTAGTCGCGAGCATACCCAATTGTCACTAACTTGGCAATTGTTTCTGTCACTCACTTGTGTGTGGCAGTGAGTCTGTGAGCGAAGAATCACCAACAAAACGAATTGCCTTCCTCTGGATAGAATCAAGAAGCCTCAATGAATTTTGTGGTGCCGAACTCCACACATAAGAACTGTATTTCATGACAGGTCGTATCTGAGCCTTGTAGATCATTAGTAGCTGACGATAAATGATACAGATATTCAACTCTGTTGTATAGTCGATACTGATACTTGAAGCTATATGTTTCTATATATCTATCGTAGACATTAAGTGGCGCATATAAAATCATCTCCCAATAGGTATAAGCCAACTACCCAATCAGAGGGAGCACAATGATCGACCTGAAGATATTAAGGAATGGTAACAAAGACTTCCCCTCGAATAAAGATACAGATAAAATCATTTTCAACTACCAACACATCAGGTTTCTGGGCTAACACCTGTGAGTACACAACTACTCTTCTGACTAATACATTGAAGGGCATTGTATTATATCCGACCGGTGCCAATGCGGGGTTCTTCACAGAAGAAAATGCTTTTTGGCCATACAAATCAAGAAGTTGATTTTCAATTATTAGGATGGTCACAAATGCAGACCGGTTCCAGGTTATTTGGCCATTCGTCAGTACAAGGTAGTTTCCACCTATAGAATATAATACAATGCCCTTCATGGTATTAGCCAGGGGAGGAGTGATTTCACAGAGTCTCGCAACAACAGCTTCGAATGGAGAAACCGTGTATGTATTACTTTAATTCAGCTCGACCTCTTCATCTATTCGAATTCATTTTTTTCGTATTATTCATCGCAATGACTAGGATAACTAATCGAAAAATAAATATCATCATCATATTCTGAAAACAATATTCTACTGTTATTTGTTCGTTACATTCCGACCAACTCGCAGGTATTTTATGGAGAACAACTCCTCCCTGGCTATGTGCTACGTAAATCATCACTAAGTGAATAAGTACAACTGGCCCTAAATGACATACAAACAAATATCCGTGCCAGAAAGGTCATATTGCAATGATTCTTATTGCAAATTCTCAAACGTAGACGGAACACTTCTGAATGGTCATTTTACAAGACCCGACCAGTGTTGCCTTCAATTATTTCATATTTCATTCTAATATTGCTTTGTGTATTTAGAAGGTTCATTCAGTACTGTCAAGAAAAATAGACCAATCCAATTCCACATGGTAATCCCTGCTTGAAATTTTGAATATCAGATTGAGCTTCGGAAAATATGAGGAGAGTGAGCGAATGGTCTACTACAATATGGAGTAGGAGAATATAAATCTATCATTATTATTGAAATTCCCTTTGGATGTCGTGATGCTGAGAGATTTATATCAATGATTCACTCTGACTTTCAACGGAGTGTTCGAAATCAATGAGTTCTAGACGTATGTTTACAGGAACTTTCTGGCAGGAAATATCACAAGAAATCACTCTACGAAATCAAAGACAGTATTTCAAAAACAACTCTCTATATTGATTTGTCTTGATTGTACTGCCTTTTATGGAAGGCAATAAAAACCGAAGTGGAACAATTTGAAAAAAGGGGCTTGATTGGGTTCTATATTTGAAAAAAAATGAATCAGGTCCTACAGCATCTCTATGATTTTTTCCTGTTCTCAAAGCTCATTAACAAGCGATATATTTGATATTCGATTGGTACACATGAAAAGTTGAACATGATAAGGAATGGAGGACTAACGGACAATGGCAGCACAGAAGACTCAGCTTTGCAGATTGCATGTTTCGAGAAAATCCAAACAGAGGTGATGGGAGGAGGGGGTATGAAGGAGATTAGTTACTTGGGCTACGTTCAATTCCCTGAGGGTTGCAGGGTTTCCCAAGAACTCAACTCGGCATTTAATTGAGGTAAATCTTGTTCTTGAGTAAACTCTCGAGACTGAAATGAGTGGAGTTGGGTTCGACGGAATGGTGGTATAAGCGTCACATGCGATTTTCTGGAATTCGTTTTATCTTGAGAATATGAACTGCAAATGTTTATGATATATTGAAATACAACAAAAAATGTTCTATGGATATAGGAGAATTTTCACAGCAATAAACATTTCTTCAAATATATTGGACCAAAAAAATTCCAAGAATTTTCCATGTATCGGTATTGAGTGAATAGAATACTATGCTTTTCGAAACGCCCTTTTCATTACTGAAACGAATGAACTTAAGATTTCAACATTCATTCAGCACAGCTAATTAAGACGAATATGTAGTGATCACATTCATATTACTTCATAAAAATAATCTTCCTGATATCCCACCCTGACTCGACGCCAATAACACGAAGCCCATCAATTCTCAGTCTTCATCGAATATAAATATTTATATCGAGAACTGAAAGATGCTCGTTTTGCATCCGCTGTTGGTGATTATTATCTGTGCCAAAACATCGAAGAGCTAGAAGTTGAACCTGAAAAGTTATACCAACAAGTAGTTGATGGAATAAACAAATGTTTTTTTCTGGAAAGCTTTGCATGAACATTATATTTTCCCACACAAATCCAATAAATGATATATATATATATATATATATATATATATATATATATGCTTGTATCCGACTTCACAGGGTGTCGAAAATTTATTTTCATTTTGCAATACTTGAATCATATTAATACGCCATGCAAGTCAAAATTGATGAGTTTTCATGAGAAGATAAATCCAGGAACGAGCAATCTGAAAATTGCTGGTACATATTCTTGAATCAAATCATTCCTGTATCTGCTAGAATTTTTAATCTGAATATTTCATTAATCAATACGGTTCAATTATGATTTTTGTAATTTTTATTTAAATCTTGATTTTTTATTTATTGTTTTCCTAATGCTTTCTTTCTTTTCTTCCATTCTCATTGTCATGTTCAGTCACTGATTTTGTTTTTCTAATGCAGGAACGTTCTCAACATTTTTCAATATTTCAATGAGTTTTTTCACAGTTGACGAATGAAATGTTGCAAACTCCATATGAAAAATCTCTCATCCACTATTTCTCCACTTCTCGATGCACGATCCGAATACATCGACCTCTTGTTCGAGAACCCCTAGCAGATTACTGATTTCTTTGTTAGCGTGGATTTATGTTCTCCTTTATCTTGGAACGCGCAATCCTTGCAAACTTTATATACTTTCTAGTGATTAATTGGTGGGAATTAAGAATTGTCGTAGAACTATTCCGAAGTAGAGAAAAAGACTTGTTGAGAATTCGAATGTATGTTGGGCGGAATAAGTTAAATGGTGCTAACGGTGCTGACGGATCTGGGAAGGGATTTTTCTCCTTTGGGAACGATACGAATGTTATTCACCTGATTTTATATTGAGTGTGTGGTCGCGGATTTCAACTCTATTTGAATATTCATAATGAATGATAATTGGGACATCAGTTAATCAATTGTAGCCAGTTCATTTATAGTCCAGGAAATGAAGGTAGGGAATAGCTCAAGGATCATTTTTTATATCATGCCGCTGTACGCTAATGCCTTGGATGTGGTTGCTACCCCATCTCAGGGGTGGAAGTTTTTTTATCTCATTTCAACTGTGGGAATTGACGGAAAAAGTAATTCTAAGAAAAAATATTCTATATATTTTTTTCGAGGAAGTAATATTTTTTGAGTTATTCGAAGTTGAAAGTAACAATATTTTGACGGAAAAATCGTCTTTTTTGAATGTTTTTTTTGCGAATAACTCTAAAAATATGGATACTAACAAAAAAAATGTAGGGAGCCAAATTGCTCATTTCATAATTTCTCAACGACAAATACGAACTGAGATACAGCAATTTAATGCTTAGCTTTTTTCGTCAAATGTATAAATTGGAAGATTAAAATCGAAATAACGAGAAGAATTTGCGCTTTCCGAAGAAATCTCGTAGAAACTTTTTTGTAGTTTTCAATTAGAACTTTCAAGCGAAGAAAAAAAATGTCTCTAGCAAGAAAATTGACCGACTTATGATCAAAATAAGATCGGTCCCCGCTTTTTTCTACGAGAAAACTCGGTGAAAACAACCACCAAAGTACGCCCCAATTAAAATTGATAGTCACCCGTCTGTGATTCTTCTCATATATGTACTTTCAATACACCCAAGGAGTTTGACGAATTTGAAATGCCTTATTTCAGAAAAATTGGAGTTTGAAGAGAGAACTTTTTTTCCGATTTCGTGTTTTAACCATTTTCTTAAAAATATCTCCCAAAATACCAAAGATACAAAAAAACGATAATGTATCGAATTGTAGCTATTTCAATGACAAAAATTTCTCTGTTTGCAGATTTTTTGTACAGTGAATATTTGGCGAGATGTAGCCGTTTAACACCTACATTCACGATCGAACATCACCTTATTCAAGCGTTTCAAACTCTCCCCATTCAAAAATTTGGAAATCTCAATCAAGTTTTATAGCTCTTGAATAGCCCTACAAAATCGTTTCTGAATAACATTTTCTTTCACCTAAAATGAAGGAGCTATCTTAAAACACCGATCAATTTATTTTTTGAAAAATTCGAATCACCCGCTTCGGATCGTATTAATCTACATAACCGGAATATTCGGCCGTTATTTGTCCCTTTTTTCCCATTCATATTGGAAGACAGAGAAGAAACATTTGCTCACGTGTATGCGTGTGTGAGTGTATATTTTCTTGATTTCTCACCAGTGTATTCTAAAGTTCAAAGACATATTATGAAAATTTCAATGTTTTCAAGGGTAGTTTGTAACAAGGGTAGGTTGAAAGATTATTAAATTGTATCCTGAAGCATGAAACAATCATTATTTAACTATTTTCACCCATATTTAGGTTTTTTATGTTATTTTATAATTTTTGACAAAAAGGGGTAGTTTTGACCCCTAAAAACAGAAAGCGTACAACAGCACAATATAGAAAATGAACTAGAGGGTGAAATAAGCCTAATCCCAAATGTTTGCACAAATCGGTGCAGGACGAAAAAATTGCGAGGTTTTACCATTTGCTCAGCTTCATTTTCTGAACTATTACTTCTGAAAGAACCACGAACAAGAACAAGAAGAGAGTGACTGAAATCGAAATACATATTTGAATGTTTTGTGAATTCATTTTGTGAACTCGAACCAGTCAAAAGCCTAAACTTTTGACAGTGCAACTGTCCAACTGATTCGAACTCTGTTGGTTTTCATTTTCTCCAACATTCTCCAGAAAACAAATCAGTGAAATGAAAGTTTGTCGAGGGGAAGGATGGAATTACCTTCAAGAATATTCATAGAGCAAACGGTATCCAGA
This sequence comes from Zygogramma bicolorata, assembly GCA_032362365.1. Classification (NCBI taxonomy): domain Eukaryota; kingdom Metazoa; phylum Arthropoda; class Insecta; order Coleoptera; family Chrysomelidae; genus Zygogramma; species Zygogramma bicolorata. The sequence continues at coordinate 73,657 of JAVJAQ010000151.1, forward strand.
TGAAAATTGATGTAATGAAAACCTACGCACGAATTATTATTTTGATGCTGCCAAAATTATCCGACCTGTAATTCACAAAGAGATTTGTGAATGTGCGAGTTCGAATCCAGGTAAATGCGTGAATCAATTTTTTTGTTCATATTGCGTAAGTATTTCTGATCCGTTTATTTTCACTTGACTACGTCTATCTATGTTTAAAAAACTAATACTGTCAGTATCAGTTTGTTTTCCTGGAGATGCTAACTTTGTAGCGAAACATGCGGAATAATGCGAAACAATATCGGTTTAATGTTAGGATAATTGATCTTTACAAGAAGTAAAGGAAATATGTCGAGTGCATCAAAAGGAATATCAACAAGAACAATTTTCATGAGGAGTCTTCTGAAAAACACAAATGAAAAGTGCAATTCAATGTTCGAAAAAAAGATTTTTCGATTTTTCGATTACTTTCCTAACTCGCTTCAGAAAATTCTGAGACTCATATATATATATATATATATATATATATATATATATATATATATATATATATATATATATATATATATATAAACACATACGTGAAGTGGAACTTCTCAATTGATGGTAAACAATTCTAAATAAATACGTACATTATTATTATAATTGTCGAATGGGTATATATGGGTATATATTATTTCGAATCAGACAAATCCTTCCATTTCCCACAAGTAAGATAATGCCACGATGAATTCACTGTTTTATGAGAGTTGTAAAAACGTCATACATTGCCAGGTTTGAAGAGGGAAACTATTTATAGTATAAATCAGATCCACCAAATCAAATCCTTGGGAAGTGTAACGGCAAATTACGTGTATGAGAAACCACTGTGTATTTATTGTCAATCGAGCAGCAGGATATCAATCCTATGAAGTTGCAAAATATAAATACAACTTTTCGAAACAAAACTGATATAATTCTCTCAATCAAACAAAAACCAATAATTCCATGTCATGATATTCGAATCAGAATCATCATTCATAATGATGAATGAAACACAATATTTTTATCCTGACTCATTCATTCTGAACACTAGATCATCTTTCATAGGTATAGTTCGATAAAATATTCAATTCAAATCATTCAATCAAAAATGTTATTTCATTAAAATTATGAGGGAGCTTGAGTGGAGTAGATAACTCGTATGTAGTCCATTAAAAATGCGTTTGACCAATCAATTATCTCCATACAAGTTTTTCAAAGCGATATAATAGTGGGTGAAGTTTCACACAATATTGTTGATCTGTCGTATATATGCTATCATGAAAAAATTATGTTTGTAACAGTTTTCTTGTAGGTTTTTTTTAAATGAATTTTCCTGGGTGGATTTTATCCTAACATTTCCTAACTGTGCCGAATCGATATATAGACAAACATTCTCATATCAATCAGATGACAACTTGGTTTGACAAAATTCACGTCGACCACAAGCTGTTTCAGTTCGATAACAAGTAATTGAGCTCTGTGAAATAATGATTCTATTTGACATTAACTAACTTTGCTCGATCTGTAGACAGGGCCGTTTACATGGATGAATTTTCTGGCGGTTCTACAACCTTTTATAACTCTTCTTTGAATCTGGTTGTCAATGTCATCAGTGAAGTGGAAGTTGTTCAAACTTCCAGTGTTTGAACCATTCAACTCCCATTATTGATCAAACTCACTTTATGAAAGTTAAATAATTCAGGACACGGTTCTATTCCACTCAATATTGGAAACTTTTTCGTTAGCAGGGAAGTGCGAACTGTAGAAAATATTCAGGGTGTTGTTCAGTCCCCAGAAGAACGACGCGACGCCGACGGTGAGAATTCGTTGAAGTTGCTGAATAGAGTATGATTGCTATTTTTACTTTTGATCTGAGAAACAATCAGGCACTATATATTATCTATCATAAAACATGTCATTGATAATTGTCACTGGTTCGTTTTCAGTTTCATCAACAGGTATTACGAGTTATGAGTATTGTGTAGATGAGTTTGATAGGGACGTATCTTCCATCTCAAGAACAATTATATGCACAAGAAGTGCGTGTTTCGCAGATTTTTGTGGACACCAGCCTTCACTCGTGAAGTATCAGAAATGATTGCAGCAAAGAAAACAACTAGAGATCTGCCTGAGAATTCAATGGTCAGCATAGTACTCATGTGGAACTAACTGATGAAGATATGACAAGGTATCGCTTTGGGCGATGAAAAATTTCGAAGAGCTGCTACACCTTTCATACGAATTTTTTTTTTATAATATTCTTCTGATATGTGATAACCATCTTCGATATTCAAGAATATGATATAGCTGAAGATCACACGTATTCCACTAGATATTGTGATGAGAAACATTTACTTCGTTTTTTCGATATATCGCTCTTTCCAACCCACATTGCCTTTTACTTCTCCTCAAAGCAGCCATTGCTGCAAAAAAGATCGAAGGTGTATCGGTAGCAAGGCAAAAAATTCATCTTGCAGTGCTAACTAACCGAAAAAAAGGATGAAACCGCTCTTTCGACGATGTGTCTCACGTCCCAGCTCCTTCATTCAAGTTTTTGAGGAATGATGCATATATATTCTTTGTGTCCTGAATGAAAATAACTCAGGATTTACGTCAACGGGAAGCATATTTGCAATTCTCCGAAACTTTTGGGAATCTGATTAATTCTGATGCTGTTACATTCCTCACTCGAGTCAACAACTCATAAAACTCATAGGAGAGACACCTGGAAATCTTATCTTGTGATACATTTTTCTCTAGGGAAATCCACGAAGGCAAGAAGATATCGCTGCATGTCGCCCTTACCACTCGATAAATGTTTCATCGAACGCCGTGGAATTTATTATTCGTTGATCTCCTTCTCATCACTGATACTACTTGATATTTCTTCAGTAAGAACTTGTTCAATTCCCTGAGATCATTATCAACTCGAGAACTCGAAAAAATACTATGGCTTCGAGATGACCATAACCCTAGTCAAAGTGAGGTTATTGTGTGTGTGCACATATACCAATACCTAATTGGAATCAGTGTCGATATCTTTCATCAAATAAGGGCAGAGTATCTTGAATAATTCATGCTACTAATCGAACATCTATACAGTTCAGATCATCAATTGCACGAGAAAATTATTAAGTAGCAGAAGGGCCGGCCATCTAGGAATAAAGACTGACGTATGTGAAACAAACTTCTGCCTCATATTGACTGTTTACGGGAACAAATTGTGAGATTGGACTATGTTGTTAGATACTTGCCGAGATCGAAAAAGCAAATTGTCAAATGGACTTGAATACCTAATTGTTAAATATATAACGGTGTATGTAATGAACCAAACTTTGACGTGGAACACTCATTTTACCATCTTGACCACCTCCCCTCTTCCCCCAAGAGATGAAGGAAAGAGTCTGTTTCAGCTTATATAAATAGGAAATTATGGAAAATAGTTGAATGAAAATCTTTGATTGTGATCACTTTTTTGGTCTCATGCTATCCGATAGGCTTGCAATCCAACATATATTTTCTTACACTTTGTTGATTAGTGCTGAATAGTGACGAAAGGGGCTCAGGCTAGTCTGGAGTTTGTTTCTGTAATGTATTATTGAATAATATACGCCACTGTTTTGTTGGATATATTTTATGTTATTTTTTTATGCGTTTACAAAAAGATCGAACAGTTTGTTTTTTGGGAAACTGGACTGAAGGGTCATTCAAATCATGGTTTTCGAAGCGTGTACAAAACCAGTATGTTCATTGATGAATAAAACATTATTCCGGAATTGAAACGTTTCTTTTCTTTTCGAACGTACATACTAATTTGGCGACAAGGTTGGGATTGTAACGAGTATTAGAGGATATCAGTGAAGTGTAAACTTTTTATAAAAATAAGAAAATCTTTCGGAAAATGGCGCACGGCTATATCGGACATTTGAATCGTTTCGATCATGTGACTTCTGATTGGAATATATTTTTGACTCAGTTAACTCAATATTGTACTATCAATACTCTCGGACGAGATATTAAAAGGGATTTACTGTTAAATTCGTTGAGTGAACGCACTTATAAATTAGTGATAAATTTGTGTGTACCAAATTCGCCGGACACGAAGACGTTTGCTGAATTGAAGACGTTATTGGATAAACATTTCAGCCCCATTACATCTTTTCATACGGAACGAATGAAATTCTATTGTGCCAGGCGAGAAGAAAATGAATCCGTTATGGATTTTGCGACTAGATTGAAGTGTTTCGCTGGAAATGCCAAGTTTGGTACCGAGTTTCAAACAGTATTGAGGGACATTTTTCTGGTAGGAGTTGGAAAAGGTCCCATTCAAGATCGACTCAAAGAAGAAAAAGAGAATCTTACGTTCGAGAGATCCCTAGAAATCGCATTATGTAAAGAGCAAAGCCAGAAGGAATCAGAGCTTGCACTTGTGACTCAAGTGAAATTAGAACCCAATGCGGATACCATACATCAGCTGAGTTCCCGGAGTAATTTACAGAGTAGAAGATTTGAAACCGAACCAAGCCAGGGGAATAGCAGTACATGGACCAATAGAAGACGCTTTTGCAATGTTTGTGGTAGGCAAAACCACGAGACAAGTAAGTGAAATTTTCGTGATTATGTGTGCAACAAATGCGGAAAAAAGGGTCATTTAGCTCAAATGTGTCGTAAAACTCAAAACAGAAAATTTGTCGGGAAAATTTTTTTTGTTGAAACAGATACCTCAGTGGACAATGAGGAAGATTTCTTCCATATGCATAATAAGAAAATCGGTATTGATGAAAACCCTACGCAGATTTTGATGAAGGTGGAAAATAAGTGGACGACATTCGAAATCGATACCGGGTTTGCATTTTCTGCTATATCTAAGGAATTATATGAAAAACAATTTGCGAGTATAAAATTACATGCCACTGACCTTCATCTACGAGATTATGTAGGGTATTCATTTTCACCAGTGGGAAAACTTTATTTTAATTTTCAATACTATGATAAAGTAGGAGTATTAGAAACTAATGTGATTGAAAGAGGTGGCCCTCCTTTACTAGGTAGAAACGGCTTAAAAAAATTGAATCTGGGAATTGTACCTTTGAATTCGATTGGCTGTGATGGCAAACTGACAACTCTTTGTGAAAAATTTTCAGAAATTTTCAATAATGACCTAGGTTTATTAAAAAACTTCACTTTGAATCTTGAGGTGAAACAAAACGCGTCACCAAAATTTTTCAAACATAGGCCATTACCATATGCAATGAAAAGTAAAGTGGAAAGTGAGATTAATAGATAACTGGATCAGGTTGTATTAAAACCAGTAGAATATTCAGAATGGGCAACCCCCATTGTACCAATACTAAAATCTAATGGAACCATAAGGATATGTGGTGATTTTGAAATAACTGTTAACCCTGTGTTGGAGGCAGTCACTTACCCTCTACCTAGAATAAATGATTTGTTTGCCCAGTTGAGAGGTGGCGATAAATTCTCAAAAATTGACTTAAGCCAAGCTTATCAGCAAATTGCGGTTACAGCGGACACTACAAAATTATTGACTATATCAACGCATAAGGGGTTGTTTGGCTATACACGCCTCCCTTACGGGATAACTAGTGGGCCAAGTATCTTTCAGAAAATTGTAGAAAACCTATTCATGAATATTCCTGGGGTAGTGGTATTTATTGACGACATTTTAATATCGGGAGCAAATGATACTGATCATTTGAGAAACTTAGAATTAGTGTTCAAAATCATTAAGGAAAATGGTTCGAGGGTACAAAAAGAAAAATGTGTATTTTTTCAAGAAAAAATCGAGTATTTGGGTCATGTCATTGATAAACGTGGTCTGCACAAATCAAAAAAAAATGTTGAGGCTATCGAACGTGCACCAGCACCCAAAAATATAACAGAACTGAAATCTTTTTTGGGGATGGTCACATTTTATATAAAATTCATACCAAATGCAGCACGAATTCTACACCCACTTTATAATTTATTAAAAAAAAATACGACATTCCTTTGGAATCAGGATTGTCAAAATGCATTCGAACAAATAAAAAGGGAAATGATTTCAGATAGAATTTTGGCCCACTACGAACCCGTAAGAAATTTATAACTCACCGTGGATGCAAGTTCTTATGGGCTAGCAGCAGTAATCAGTCATCCAAATAAAAAAAATGAACCAGACAGTCCTATAGCGTTCGCATCTCGAGTATTAACGGACGCAGAAAAGGGATACAGTCAGCTAGATAAGGAAGCCCTTGCTCTCAAATGGGGGGTGTCAAAGTTCCACGAATATTTATATGGTCGCCATTTTATTTTAGTAACAGATAATAAGCCAATAGTAAGCCTTTTTGGATCAAAAAATGGAATTCCACTCATTGCAGCGAATAGACTTCAAAGATGGGCTCATTTTTTGTTAGCATATGATTTCGAGATCCAATACGTACGATCAGAAAATAATATAGCTGATGGGTTGTCAAGGTTGCCACTACAATGTTTCCAACCGGATTTTCAGAATGATATTTCATATCTCCACTATGTACAAGAATTCTTACCTATAACTTATAAAGAAATTAGATTGGCTAGTAGTAGGGATCCAATATTGTCTAAAATAATCTATTATGTGAGACAGGGTTGGCCAAATTCGAAATTACCTGTAGAGTTGTTACCATTTGTTAGGCGTAAAAACGAACTTTCTGTAGAGCAGGGTTGCCTCATGTGGGGATATAAAGTGGTAATTCCGCAGAAATTCCGAAATATGATTTTGTCAGAATTGCATAATTCCACACATGGGAATAGTGAAAATTAAATCTCTTGCACGATCATATGTATGGTGGCCTTCAATAAATGAGAATATTGAGAAGTTAGTGGAGGACTGCAACATTTGTAAAAAAATTCAGTAGAAATCCAGAGAAAAGCACACTAAAACCATGAGAATATACTAAAGAATGTTGGTCAAGGTAACATATTGATTTTTTTGGTCCATTATATAATAACTATTTTTTTGTATTGATCGATTCAACATCGAAATGGATTGAATGTTATAAAATGAAAAACATTACTTCTTCAACCACAATTGATAGACTGAGAGATATTTTCTCTAAATTCGGATTGCCCAAAGTTATCGTGAGCGTCAATGGTCCACAATTAACTTCAGAAGAGTTTTCTCATTATTTGAAATTGAATGGTATAAAACACATAACAACTGCTGCTTACCACCCTCAGAGCAATGGGGCTGCCAAAAATGCAGTTAAATTAATGAAAAATGCCATCATTAGTATGAAATCCGAAAATCCAGAAGCGGACCTAACTTTCATTATCAATCGTTTTTTATTCACATATAGAAATACAGAACATACAACCACTGGGGAATGTCCAGCAAAAATGTTATTAGGTAGAAAATTAAGATCACGATTAGATTTACTGTTTCCAGTGAGTCAGGACATAGTCGAAGAAAAGCAGCAGAATCAGGTAAAAAATTTCAAGGGACATAGAAATGTGAGTTTTGAAGAGGGAGATGATATACTAATGAAGGAATTCGGTAGGGGCAATAAACCTATTTGGGTACCCGGTACAGTGTGTAGTATTTTGGGAGATAGAAATTATATAGTAAAAAATAAGAACACGAACTTAAAGTACAAGAAACATATAAATCAATTGTTGGCAGATGATAATAACAATTTTCATAACACCGAAAACAAAACTTCCAACGGTAATTCATCTCTTTCATTGTTTTCGGATGCTGCATATGACATTCAACATAATGATGGGAAATCTCTTCTAACGCCTAATATAAGTTCAAATGATGTAACAATCAGTTCAGAAGTAAATCTAGTTCAAGATGAACCCTCCTCTATCTCTGCAGACAGCTTTTCACGAAACTTGAGACCCCGAGACCAAATCAAACAACCAGAGAGATTTTCTCCTTTGTGAAAATCTGTTTACAGGGAAGGATGATGTAATGTATTATTGAATAGTATACGCCACTGTTTTGTTGGATATATTTTATGTTATTTTTTTATGCGTTTACAAAAAGATCGAACAGTTTGTTGTTTGGGAAACTGGACTGAAGGGTCATTCGAATCATGGTTTTCGAAGCGTGTACAAAACCAGTATGTTCATTGATGAATACAACATTATTTCGGAATTGAAACGTTTCTTTTCTTCTCGAACGTACATACTAGTTTCACCATAGATTCAGGTATGGTATTTTACTTTCTTCCTCTATTTTCACTTTTGGGGTCATCTGACCCACTGGGCGACGTTCCTATTCACCAATTGAAGTGCTCCGTTATCATAACTAACGTCCGGGTGTGTCTAGTCTTGAGACAGTGCAATGGTCATGCACTTTCTCAAGACCGCAACATGACACGAAATGATGATTATTATGTATATAGTATCCATCCACTTCCAGAACATTTTTTCAAAATCCACTTTTGAATGGTTTACTGTATGTCAAATCCATCAAACAGTGATGTGAAAATGGATGAGAATAAATTACTGCATATGGGTCGGGCCTGCTCCAATACTTCATCGAAATCTGTCATGTTCATACATTCGCCATTAAGTGAACTAGCATGAGATTGTCGCATTTGAACAAGCTGCATTCAATATAACGACGAAATTCAGGATAATCGAGATCAAACAATGCCAATATACAATGATTGCAACATGTTGAATATTCGAATGAATTCCGCTGATTTATCTGTTCACTGAAGCTGATGATGAGAACTCAGATTGTTGTTGGGAGTTTCTATTAATACGAATTCCTGGCCGGATCGAGAGAAACCTTTGCAAGTATTACCTACCTCCACTACATCAGATTGTGAAGTATACAAGTAACTAACACAGTTCTCAGAATAAGGAACCTCCTGAAGATGCGAAGCTTGTTAGCAAAACGCGAGTTGAATGAGAATAATATAATTTTGGTAAAACGGGAATCGATCTCCACAGGAACTCTCAACCCTCGAAAAAACGAAACATGTGCGAGCTAAGAATCACTGAGGTCTTTCCTCACCCAATCCTGATCGGCTACTAAAATTTCACTGTCCTTCTATATCCAGCGAAGCCTATTGAGGTGGAAACTATTATCGAAAATATGGAATACAAAAGGAGTACTGGAACAGACGATAATCTCAATCCTTACTTTGAAGTTTCATGTATTCGAAAAAGCTGTTTCGATCTATGAAACTAGTCATCTACCGAGAAGAATTTCCAAATGCTCCAAAATAAGCTTTTTCGAAACACTTCCAAAGAAAGGTAACACGAGCATTTTGAGTAACGTTAGGTCTACTAGTTCGTTGACTTCTCATACCTGAAAAGTAGGTCAATACTTCAGTACAGAAGAAAGTGAAGCATTGGACAGCGGTGATCTGTCCTATGGGATTTTTGTGGATCCTTCAAAGGCTAATGATATTGACCATAAACCTTCACTTGATAAGTTTGAGAATAATGGAATAAGAGGTGATACCTCGTAATTGGTTACATTTCTATCTTGTAACTAAGAAGGAGGTAGTGAACAAGGAGTAGTGAGTGAGGTACAGTGCTTCGAAAGTGGTCGTGGCGGTTCCGCAGAGCAGTATACTTAGACCTATTCTATTCATAATTTTTATATATAAGTAATGGAACATTTTCAACGATAGCTCCATATGTATGGAGCTATATACATATTCTGGATTATGCTATTGCACATATTTTATTCTGAGGGGAAGAGTAGCTGCGTTCGTGCCAGGATGGATTGGATGAGCTGTACATTGTATGCCATCAATTTCATTTATTTACCTGATGAAACAATGACTCAATTGTTTTACAGTGGTAGTTATTATCACACGATGAATCACGTCTTCCATGAAATGACATACCTCTCTTCCTGACGAAACACATGGCGTTAATATGATCGAAATAGTATATTATAGCACGAGTCAATAATGATAGCTATTAGTCTCGTAGAATTTTGACGAACCGAGCCGCGTCAGCAGCGAAGGAGAAATATTCCGAGAGAATATTAGTCAATATTGCGAGTAGTATACTCTATTTTATTTACGACCAATTTATTTACCATAAATCTTCAGTTCCATTCATCTCATTCAGTTTTTGGGGATATTTATAGATGAAAAATTAAAATTCGATGAACATATAACAAATTTGTGTAAAAAAATAGCATCTGGCTGCTATGCTGTTCGAGTTGTTTCTAATGAACTCAATCAATCCTCAGCCAGAACTGTGTATTTCTCCTTGATCGAGTCGCACTTGAGATATGGAATTGCCTTTTGGGGCTTATGTAGTCAGCAATTACTGAAATCAGTATTCATTCTACAAAAAAGGGCTCTCAGATACATATGTAACGCAAAATCTCAAGACCATTGCAAGCCACTATTCATCAGTCAAAAAATCCTAACTGTACCTTGTTTGTTCCTTTTAGAAACCGTGTGCCTAATACAAAAAATATTATAACTCAACAGCAAATAATTACAGACGTTACGATACAAGAGGAAGTAGGAATATACCCTTGCCAATCCCAAAATCAGAAATTACCAAATTTTCTCTGATATATGAGAGCAAGAAAATATACAACCACCTTCCAATGTGCTATAGGGCAATAACAAATTTAAAAAAATTCAGAAAATCAGTTAAAGAAGTACTTCTGCAAAAAGCCTATTATGACATAAGGGAATATTACCATGATACATTTTAACTTAGTATTTTCGATGCTCACTTATCTGTGATTGTTTATTTATTTAGTGATTATCTACAATGGTTCAAATATTTGTCTTATTTATGTGTATTCGTCTATGTACATATGTTTTTAACTATATAGTGATGGTTCATTCTATTTCATGATTTTAATATTATATTTTAACACTTAGACTTTATAAAGTTGCTGTAGCTTTGTCAATAAGGATTCCTTAGACAATAAAGCATATTTGATTGATTGATTGATTGATTCATCTCAGTACAAACACACAAACACTACCTACTTGTTTGACACTGACACTTTGAAGTTTGGTTATATCGTTTCTATGGTAATATTCAGTTCAAGGAATTTTTTGATAGGACTACAAGAGGGAATCAATCCTATTACTATTAATCCCTCGCCATGATTTCCTAAGGGAATAATATATGGCATTATACTGTAGCGTTTACATTTTTCGCAACTATCATTTGTTTTATTCTTTCAAGTCTAGTCAGTTGGAAGTACACTGTACATAGGTCACTCATAGAACATATCTGTGTATATATAGTTGCCTATCCCTTTATGCGAATTTCTGAGGCGAAACTTTTTGTTTTAGGATTCGTTTTAAATTTTTAATCTCGAATTTTCTGGAGTTATATTTTCGGAAACCTTCAATCATTTGAATGTTTTATTTTTCATTTCATCAGTTCATTCATATCTATTTTCTTGGACGTCATTTCATTTTTCGAACGAAAACTCTGCCGATGTTGCCTGTTCTCTTCCTGCTGAACAGAACATTCCTGAGATCTGATTGGTGCAACGGAGCGCAGCTCTGTTGAGCAGGAGTTTTTCTCTTCCGATATGTTGGAGAAGAGACAAGAAGCCAAGGTGGTTTATTGTTGGGGACATATTGGCGGTGCTATGTTCTCAAGGAATTCAACAAGATAAGTCTTGGATTTGCACTGAATTCAAACAAGGGTAAATAGTTGCCATTCCCGATTAAGTAGAATTATATTCTGGCTACTTTATGGATTAGCCCTGGAACTTCCAGCTGTTTTACTTGAGTAACCACGACGTGCTTGATTCTGAAAAGTGACTTCGTACCTTCGAGGAGGCGAGTCTGTGAAAATGGCTTCTCAGAAATTGATAATGCGGTAGTATTAAGCTTCTCTTCAAGTTGCTATTTTCTTTTTAGGGTTTTAAGATTACATCAAGGATTGACTAAATCTAAACTTGCATTCTGTGGTTGTTGAGCTGTTAGATCGATTATTTACGTACGCATGGGACTTGTATCTGATACCCTCCCTACTGAAAATTTGATGAAATATCCACAACGATTCCTAATTGAAAAATATATTGCCCACAACGATTGATGAACATCGATAATCTAAATGGTGCAGCTTGGAGAAGAAACCGAACACAGGCCAGAAATTATTTATGTTTTGCTTTCTTGAACATTTCCATTGAAAGTTCTAAATTTCATGATTTTTCATATCTAACCTAATATTTATGATTACGGTGATATATTTATATAGGTATATATTTTCGTATTGCTGAATCCCCTGATCAGTATTGGCTTATAATTTATTATTTTGTGAGCCGATCCATAGTACTATGAGGAAGCGTTGCCTTTGAGATTCCTTGTGAAACCATATCTTTATACTTATTCACCATCCACCAGGTTACTATAATTTCTCACCCATAAATAGTTCATCAGCAAAATTTCTTCAAGCCTCCATTAAATCTACTGTGGTATATTTTTGTACAGTAATCGAACAGAATAATTGAATATATTTGTGTGCATTTTAGTATTTTTTTAGGATTACCAATTGACTGAACACCACTCAACATTGAAATTTCCAACTATCTTCCCTATTTATTTTTCCAGCTTCATAAATAGTCATTACGTAATACTTAACAAAGTTGGGTGGTGCCCTTTTTGTTGATTTGAATTTTTATTTTTAACGAACCCATAGTGCTCTTCAACAAACAGCTGCCGTTCGCATGTGAGCGGGGCTGTTGATTGGTCAATAGTTCGCGTCACAATACTGCAGAAACCATAAGTATAATACTTATATAGAGTATAAGTCGTAAATGGAGTTATATATTCGCCAACGACTTAAAATTTTCAAACTAGGTGGAATCACAATAAAGTGTTCTCCAATTATTTATTAAAGGATTTTCATCAAGTATCTGCCAATTGTATCACTAGTAGGGACCTTGTTATTTCGCACAATTTTCGACTTCTGAGGGGAATCTATTCCAATTGTATCTTTTTCTCTGTTCATTTCACTACTTTGAACAACTACATAAGCTGATGAAAAACTGAATTACCGAACTGCAGCCATGCATTCTAAACGTTTTTCTCGAAACAATATTATCAGTGGAAAGCACTTCGTTGATTTCATTGCAGCACCAACGGAGCCAGATACCCTGAAATGTATATCCTTTACGTGATTTAATCAACAGATTCTCAGCCGAGAAACATATTACTAAATGATATTGTCTGTGAAACCAACGTTCAACATTGAATCGATGAAGGAATAATTTATGAATGCGGACCAGACCAAGACAATAATAACGAAGTTCCGTATCACCTAAGTTATGGCCAATAATCCGATGGTTCGGCGCCATAAATTCAACGGTCTTCAGAGAACAAATTTCAACTTCGACATTGAATGAATAACGTTGCAATGGGAATACTCACGAGAAGTGCTCTGGAAGCAATATTCTATGTTTCTGGGGAGATTAATTTTACGACATATGATTCATTTCCTGGTTTGTAGAACCAAATAAGATGAATTCTACAATTATTCACGTGGATAAAACTCATATATGATTCGAACGATTCAGGCATCAGGAAACCGAGTGTCATTTGAAGAGATATTCTCACGTTCCACCAATCTTCAGTTGCGGGTTTTGGGAATTTTTATTGAAGAATTTTCGTTGGATTTATGTCTATGGTGGGTTGAAGGATGTTGGTTATCATTTCGTTACTAAAAAATATTTTGAAGCAAACTGTATTTGGAGTACTGAATGGTTCCGAGAGTATGTTGCAATTTTTAAACCTCGAAACTGTTTTTTACTCATACATACTCCAAAATGGTAGGTATGATGAATTCCATGGTGGGGTATGTACTTTGGTAATTTTGTGAGAAGCCTTAGGAGTGTGAACTTTTTCTATATTTTCAGATTAAATGACAATGTACCGAACATATTGTTTTTGACAAAAATTATCAGTGAGTATTTATCTGAGATATGATAAATGGAGACATCAACAAATATCTGATTTTGCGTGTTGACTTGACCGATGATGAATAGTTTTTCAGTAATAATTCCATCGGGCATTAGAACCTAAAGTTATTATATCTCACAAACGTATTTCCAATTGCTTAGTTGTCAAACAGTTTTTTTTATCTCTCAATACATACGAACTTCTGATTCAGTAAAGAGATAATCAGAATGAAATTGTAATAGATTCAATAAGAGAACAAGAGAGTCGGGGGATGTTTTTTGTATTTCATGCTTATGCATACGGATATATTTTTATATTTCTAATCACTTTTTAATATAATCAATTTAGTGAAGAAATGTATATATTTCCAGAATGAGCAGATTCACTTTCCTCCACTAGCCTATAGTCCTATTTGACAAATCGATTAGATCAATCTGAAATAAGCCTTATTACTTATGAATTGGTTATTATTTTGAAAAAATCATGTTATTTTTCGAATCATTAATAAAGTGTCTTGAAAGCACTGCCTAGCCACTAGTGGAGATACTGCTATTTGCAACAGTTCTCTCGGAAAGGTAAGTGGTGGTTCACAACAATGATTTGAAATATTTTTCGTTTCTTTTCCTTCAGAAGTTTCAAACCAGTTTTGTGAAATAACATTGAAACTCAGTTCGTTGTAACTAGTTTGAAATAGTTTATGAATCACTAGTGAATTATGTGAAACGAGTTTACATATTGAACAAGAGCTAGCGTCACAAGAAGAGTTGAAAATACTGAAGGAAGTTTGTCCATGAACTGTCGAATATAGGGAAGTATTCTTGGAAGAATATCGTGTGTCAGCGCTGAAAGGTGACCGTATCCAAAGTGTTGATTGGTAGTTGTTTTGGGAATAATATGGAACATGGCAGAAATAAGTTGAATATTTTTAATTAATTAACACGCTTTTATTAGCTTGGGTTGTAACTATGTATGTAACGGAATCTTTGAGCATAATTTTCACCAATTTCCAGAAGTCTGATTAATTTGAAACTTTGCATACGTATCAAGGACCGATGACAATGCAATAATTTGATCATAGTTTTCCATTATCCTTATAAGGACCACCAGGATTAATAAATTCTTTTATAGATCCTCTGTAGTGGAGTAAAAAAGATAGAGCTAGCGCGCGTTCTGCGCATGCCTACAGTTTCGGACTTTTTCGTTCTTTCGTTTGGGCACTGATGATATTTATGTAACATATTATTATATAGTTCCCAGCGAAATACAGCCACGGAACTGCTGAAAGACGAATGTTGCCAATAATCCTGAGTTGGGCTTCGACCGTTCACAAGATGCAAGGTTGTAAAGTTGATCATTCAGTAATTTATCTAGGCTCGCGATTGTTTGCTGCTGGACAAGCCTATGTAGCACTTAGGACCAGTTTTTCAATACAAGGATGAATAAGTTATGTGTCAGATAGATGAAAGAAGTGAGAGGGTGCGCTTGAGTAATGTTTGACAGTGATAAGGATGGAAACTGTCTGGCATTGAAAAACCGGTCCTTAGTCGTGTAAGATCTTTAGACAGTATTCGGATTGAAGAACTTGATTGCTCTAAGTTAACATGAAGTACCCCATGCAATAGTGAAGCTTTAAATGAAATGATGAGATTGCGGAATGATTCGTAAGAAATATCACATTTCCACTAGAAACTAATTGATAAATTGAACTAAAAAATGAAAAATAAATAATCGTTCAAAAAACTAAAAAAACACGCTTTTATAGCTAACCGAACTAAAAAATTGAAAATAATTTTTAATTACAAAGAGTTTATATTACGGTAGTAAAAGGCTAAACAATCATTCATAGTCAATCAGCTCAAAATAAAATTATAATAAAATTTCAGTAATTAACAGAATAAAGTAATTCAGAGTAAAAAGCGTGGGGTGCATTTTACTACATTTCATAAGTCTCCTCTCAAAGATAATTACCGATAGAATGATTGTAATATATCAAGCACCCCACGATTTTACTCTGAATTACTTTATTCTGTTAATTACTTAAATTTTATTATAATTTTATTTTGAGTTGATTGACTATGAATGATTGTTTAGCCTTTTACTACCGTAATATAAACTCTCTGTAATTAAAAATTATTTTCTATTTTTTAGTTCGGTTAGCTATAAAAGCGTGTTTTTTTAGTTTCTTAAACTATTATTTATTCTTGATATAGTGTATATGTAATGAGTATTGATGTTCGAGTGAGCATTTTAATGAGTGACAGTTGTTTAGATGATATAATAATATAGAAAAATATTTCAGAGTTGAGACACGTGATCATTCATGAAACTGAATTTGGAAAAAAAAATAGATTTGCAACCTGTTCGGATCGATGATTTTCTACCAGAGATCTTTCCGAAAATTCATAAATTAATTCATTTCAATGCAAATTTCAATATAAGCAAAATTGATTCTTCTGCATTATTGAAAACTCAAATTTTATTGATGAATTTAGTATGAAAATTTCATGTGCGATTATAGTGATTGCAATATATCATTCCGAGATGATAAGCAAATGAAGAGTAATTAGTTTGTTGTTGTCTCATGAAATTGGTTTATACAAAACCTTCGTAGTTGTATCAATTTTCAACATGAAAACTTGCCATGAAATTCATGGAAAAATAAGAGTAATTATTGGTTACGTCTCGTTGTATAGGAGGACATAATTATTGAGGAGAGCTTGGGAGAGGTGTTACGGGTTGACATGAGAGCTCATCCTACAGTTTATGGTGATGATGATATTTTTAGTGAATGAGTCGAGACAAATAAGGTATAATGATGATATTCCAAGAGAATTTTGTTGCAACTTGAAATGATGAAAAGAAACAATTGATCGATAAAACGACAGGACAATAAAAAAAAAGTGTGGCGAAAAACAGTTCCTTGTGCAGGAACAGATTCGTCAATAATACTAAATATTAGTCATGTTAATTCGTTACTTCGTCAATGAATATACTAGGAATGGGATATACATCGTTTTTCAACCGAGCTATTTATTCCTGAGTAGAAAAATTGTGGGGACAATTGAAACATATATATTTCATTACTTCATTATTGAGGCTGTATGAATCCACCCTCGACTTTCATCAGAAGTTGATCTTATTTAAATATATTTCATTCGTTTCATGTGATCAATCTCACCAAATAGTGAATAGCAAGGAGCATCGGAAGATCATTTTCATTGTCAATTTTACCTCTGGACCATTTTTCGAAAATCAAACTCAGTTAAACTTCTAGGTGATTATCGGCTGCTATGCTGATAAAAATATCTTCTTCACTTTAAGAGACAACTTGTTGTGAAAAGAAGTTCCACATTGGCACTAATTCTCATATACCAAGAATGATGACAGGAGAACATCAGAATATTCTACTTGAGATATCTTCATACTTCATAGATTTTCATTATAACAAAATCGTTTCATTCTTGATATTACCTTGGGGGATGAGAATTACTGATCTCTTGTGAATGTTGGTCTTGAAATGAAAATGATGATCTACCTGATCAGGGGTATTGAAGATTAGAAGCTCCTTTCAACTTGAAAATGAATTAAGGATAGAGATGCTCAGATTCCGTATTCGTAAAATTATAAAAGGAGTAGGGCGATTTGTGATGACACGGTAAATATTTGATCATATGTCAGAATAAGACACCTCCCCTTTTTGTCTGTTTCATGTTGAAATATGGAAACTTTGTTACTTAACTCTCCTATCGTACTCACATGTATAAAGCAGAGCAGCATAACAAGCCCGGCAATCCAACCGCATTTCTCCTCGAAAAACCAAGTCAGCTCGTCAACACACCCGTGGAAGAAGGGGTTGCCGGTAACTGTGTCCCTGCACGTGGTCGGCAACGGCTGTTGCAAGGACAAGTAATCATGTGCACCGTCGGCTCCACAGCAAGCGATCTGTCAAAAAGTTAAAATTATTGTGATTGTGTTTTCCGCATTCTCTGCCACTTTTCAGAGCATTATTCATATTGTTGGTGGTTTGTTCAGCGGCTCTCATTGTTTTGAAAAGGGTCGACTCGTTATTTTTCCGAGCTTTTGGTAAGTTGCGAACTATATTTCGAGAAAGGATATGTGAGCAATCACGTGATATGTAAAAATGTCGAATTTGTCAAAAAAAATTTATATTGATATATATGTGTTAGCATGAAAGATTCTCATCGACAAAGTATGATGAGTTGTTTTTTTCAGGTTTCATTCCGTGTTCTGTGGTTTTGATCTTCAGAGGATCAAAACCACAGGACACGGAATGGAATCTGAAAAAGCAACTCATCATATATATATATCTATATATATATGTCAATTCGGGGCACATACTTTCAGAACAATTGCTGGGATTCCATCAGATAAGCGAGCCTTATTCGTCTTCAGGTCCATCAAAATATTTCTCATAGTTTGTTTATGAAAAATTATCTGAGGCATATGACTGTCGACGAGCGTGATATTCGGGGGATCTTTTCCCGATGAGTAGAAATTCCAGCAAACATATTTGCAAATAAATTGGCTTTTTGTTGGGCAGTGGTGGCTTGTGATCCATCTTCCTTGGTTGAAGGGGGAAATGAACTAAAATTTAAATTTTTAGCGACAGCTTTAGCAAATGACCGAAACGAAAGGGAACCGTTTGGACATTCAACAAGTTTCGAACAAATGTTCGGATTATGTTCTTCTTGAGCAGCTTCAATTGTTGCACTACACCTATTTATTGCATTAATATACTCAGATCTGATCTCCAAACTGGGGTCTTGGCGCCAGCGATTGAATGCCGCTTGTTTGGATGTGACAGCCTCAGAGCAGTTTTTATTGAACCATGGTTTCTCAGACTGTGGTTTCCTTTTACTACTTGGAATGAATGTTTCCATTACCGGAATAATGGTATTAGAGATTTCTTGGACACATAGAGTGGGATCACCAGATGAAAAACAGACCCTTCTCCAAGGAAAATCAGGGAAAAACATTCGAAGACCGTCCCAGTCTGCTGATTTGTAATGCCAGACACGACGTGCGGGTAACGGAAATTACCCAAGGGAAAGTGAATTTTGATCTGAAGAATAGCAGGATAAGTAGTAAAAAACAAATCCAGTATATTGGCAAAACGGTTATTCGTACGAGGAATACGAGTGGATTGATCGATGAGTTGTTCCAGATCATCAGTAATAGCAAATGCCTCAGCCTGTCGTCCTCTTTCATCTGTTCTATTCGAGAATTTGAGCCATGAAGAATGTTGTACATCAAAATCACCCAATATGGTGACCTCAGCTGTCGGATGGTTTTCTTTGATGAAGTCGATTTTTTCCGATAGAAATCTGAATAGTCTGTCAAAACGGGACGTGTCACTACGTCGAATTCCCATTACGTCGAATTCCCACTATGTCGATTCCCTTCCCCTTCCCCCTCGTCGAAAACCCCCCCCCCCCTTCTCCCCAACCTCGTTTCGAGCTGATCCCTTTCGGGTTGGGGTTGGCGGAGGGGTTGGCGGGGGGATTCGGCGATGGGTCCCCTGCTCCCCCCCTCCCTTTCCACACAACCCCCCTTTTTTCTTTTTTTTTTTTGGGTGTGTTGGTTTTGGAGTTTTTGAAAGGGGAAGAATTCCCCGAATTTCAAACCCCCCCCTTTTTTTTTTTTTTTTGGGTGGGTTGGGGGGGGGAGGGGGGGGGGGGGAAAAGGGAAAGGAAAAATTCCCGGGATTTTCCCGGTCCACCCCCCCTCCCACCCCCCCCCCCCATTACGTCGAATTCCCATTACGTCGAATGGGATCCAGCTTCGATAACGATCGTGTTTTGGTGACGTAAGTGGTGGGGATGCTTTTCGACGTAGTGGGAATTCGGCGTAATGGGAATTCGACGTAGTGGGAATTCGGCGTAATGGGAATTCGACGTAGTGATACGCACCCTGTCAAAAGAGTCAATGTAAGGTGATAAATGAAGACGACAGACAAATTTAGTTTGTTGATGATTGACAAGCTTAAACCACATCACGTCAAAATCTGTCGGTTCCAGCCCTTCTTCGCGTTGGCACGATAAACCATTCCTATAGTATGAAGAAACACCACCTTCGAAACGAAAGCAAGAATAGAATTCATAACCTGGGCAAAGCATGTGTACATTATTCGTATATGAATTTACCTGAGTTCCAGTTAGAATGAGAGTGTCAGGTTTTTCGGTTTGCAGATGGTGAAGCACATCATTGATATTTTTATTCGTTATTGGTGATCACTGAATCTAAAGAATATTATTATACGGAGAGTTCCTTGGTCTGATAAGGACTTTGTTTGTTTGTTTGTTTGATATCTCTAATTAATTTTTCAATAATAAACTAGTGCAGCCACAATCTGCAGAGTTCTTCATTCCGATATGGATTTCGTCTTTTATTACTGATTATTCTGATTACTATTTCTGTTGCATCAACAGATACATAGGCCAGAGCCCACGAGCTATCAAAACTAGTTTCAAGAAACATTTTGCACACCTAAAATACGGAAAAGTAGAAAAATCCACTGTCACTCAACACGATATACACAATGACCACAAAGTTGGTGAAAGCAAGTCGAACTGTTCAAAATTGTCCATGACACAAGTCTTTTCGATGCATGTGAGAGTCTATGAATAGCAAAATGTGAAAGCAGCATGAATGGTAACAAGGGACTGATCCCTCTCATCCCGCTTTTCAATCTATTGTCGAGGAATCAGAATGATCAGTTATAACAGACGAAGTCCATATCGGACTAGAAACTTCACAGATAGTGGCTGCACTACTGAGAAATTGATTTGAAAAGGCTAGTTATACCTCACAATAGAATTGTCAACATATCAGAAATGGATGAATTACCCTGTGATTCAAAACGTCAGTCAGTGAGAGTCTAGTTACCTACTTACTCTTCGTCGATAATTGATCCAGTACGGTCTTCGAAGAGCCGAGTGTTACCTCATCCACTTTTGGGATTTGATAGTCAATGTATTTACACCTTTTTTTCTTTTTTCATTCATCCAGTGGAATGTAATTCATGTTTCTTTTCATAATATCCAAGTTGGATTCGAGCATTTCCTGTAAATGGAATGGAAGGAGATTCGAATTAACATTTATTTTGGATTTCTGGAGTTTGTAAGCCTTGGGAAAAACCTCTTTTGGCAAGGAGTTCCAAAGCTCAGCTGTTCTATTGAAAAAAAAATCCCTGAGCAAGAGAGGTTCGACAGGTTTCCAAATTCATAACAAAGGTGTGGGAATTCTGTACTCGTCGAGTCATCCGTGTAGATTCTGCCACAGGGGAGACGATTGATAACAATTCGGAAGAGCATCGACCGTGAAAGTATCTATAGAAGAGAGACAAGTCTCCGACCCTTCTACGATGTTCCAATGAAGTGAGCGTGTCTGTGAGCAAAGGATCACCAAAAAGACGAATTGCCTTTCTCTGAATAGAATCGATAAGCCTCAATGAATGTTCTGGTGCCGAACTCCACACATGAGAACTGAACTCCATGACAGGTCGTATCTGAGCCTTGTAGATCATTAGCAGCTGACGAAAAGTGATGTATTTCTTCGCACCAAGTAGAAATCCAAGTTTCTAGGAAGCACTTCCAGCGATCGATCTCACATGGTTTTCCATCACAGATTATCACTCATCGTAATTCCTAGCATCGAGATACTTGATTTTGTAGGAATAGTTACTCCTGACATCTGAATATTTGATGATGATAGATCGGCTTTTCTTGAGAAGAGACATGCCTGGGTTTACGTAGCATTGAATTCCACCAAGTCATGTTACCCCTTTCTATAATTTTTGCCAAGTAGTCGTTAATTTTATTGACGTGAATGTTCCTTTGAATATTTGTTTCTCGAGCTGGTATGGGGACTCTGGAAGAGAAACTGGCATGAAGAGTTCTGTCATCCGCAGAACTATGTATTCAACAAGAGATTTTCTCGAGCAAATCATTGATATGGAGCAGAAACAAAGTGGGCGCCAAAACTGAACTCTGTGGAACACATGCATTTATTGGGAGAATATCAGATGATACTCCGTCAACAACCACATACAGAGACCGATCAGACAAGAAATTCTAGTAGTATTCACAAAAAAGATAATTTCAATTTTTGTACGCGATTATTTGCGGCATCTCGCCATGCTCGTCCCGTAGAAACTGTGTTCGTTTTACAAAGTGAAAATGTTCCTCACTGCCCAGATGCATGACTACCAACCCATAATTTCATGGGATCGCCAGAGTGTTTTCATCACTTTCTCTCCCAATACCCTGAAAGACAGGACCAAACCAACCCTTGTCGTAATACTCTATGAAAACCAATATTTATCTACAGCTCACACTCTCTGATATGTGAATATATGTTTATTTTAGTTGAAATCTTCCTGGGCGGTCTCGAATGAAGTTCGCACATCCGAAAAATCCCTAATTCACGAAGTTGGAGGGGTGGAGAGCGGAAATATGAACCCTCGTTAATGCAAGATTTATTGCAGGGTATTGGAAGTTATTTGAGGATAGAAATGTATCCGGAAGGACTATTGGCTTTTCGTATTTCTTTTCGTATTATAAATAACTCTGGAAAATATTCAGGAAATTTTCCTAGCCAATACATTTATATCAGACATGTTACTGATTTTTTTCACGAAGTCATTGACATTTATTGTTGAGTGAACAAGATCTCCATCAACAATAGATTATTGAAAATGTTTTATGGAATAATGAAGGTAATACAATATTTGCAATGGTCGCTTTGATATGTGAACTCAATAAAGGTGAAACAAAAAAAAAACAGTGCAGTCAATGGAGCTGAAAATCACAATATTAAAAGATATTTTGAAATAATAGCTAAAAGAATGGTCGCCGAACTTGTTTAAAAGGTCGAATGCTGTCAATTATTTCACAGTACCTGGGTCTTGACTTCGAAAGAAATATATATCTCTTTATATAATGAATGACTATATCGAGAAAAAATGAAAATTTCGAGCAAATGAGTCCATTCAAATTATTATCTGATTCACTATTGGGTGTATATTTACATAGAGGCTGTTCACATTTGTCAACTTAAATGTTACACCAATATATAATTCAGGTAATTTTTCCATCATTTTCACTTTTTTTTAATGTTTTTCGAAATTCACTTCAGGTCTGAGATTTGAAGCAATACCTGTCAGTTTTAATCTGATTCTCCTGGACATCAATTATTGAGATGGAGACTAAAGATCACCTTTTTGTGTGATTTAATTATCAAAGTGCAATGTAAGGATCTGTATTGGATTCGTGACAATTTTTCAATAATGTTTTTCGCAGTTTCACAAAATTATCTAGAAAAGACCGTTAGTTTTCGGATAGTATGGGCTAGAAGTTCTCTATAACCAATCAGAAATGAATGTTGGTCCATTGTTTGAAAATAATTCAAGAGGAATGCCAAGACGAGAAAATATTGACTCCAAATGTAGAAAGACAAGTAGTTGATGTTGAAGGAAATTCAATGAATTTGGATAAATAATTTACCACTGCTAGATACTTTTTGTTCTGAAATCGAAAAAATCTACGAATTCCTATTTTTTATATTGTAGTAGGTATAGATCCCGGAACAGTTAGAAGAATGAATCCGCCTACCACAAAATGATGACATTCAAACAGTATCTATTTAAAGTTTTTTCAAAGGTATATAAACAATACGACTCGGATTCAAAAATTCAATAGGATTGACTGGTCGGGATTTTTCACAAATAGAACGATTCACAACAGTTCAGTATTACTACCTACTTTTCTTCGGGTTTGAAGGCCGTCGTTCTTTGCAATTTCTACCTGACGTTTCGCTAGCGTGAGTGGCTAGCTTTTTCAGAGGCTCACTCATCTCGACTATTATTCCGATGACTTCAGGAAAGATTACCAAAGATCGACGGCCTTCAAACCCGAAAAGAAGTAGTTATACTGAAAAACTCGGCCGCAAAAGCATTAGCCATTTTGTTAACATTTTGTTTTTCTTCTCACATACATGGCCAGTAAAGAATAACTCTGACTTGATTTCAAGAACTTTTTAAACCAAAATGACCTTCATGTTCAACTGATAATAACATTTCACAGAGGGATGAAAAAAAATTTTTTTCTTCGGCCAACTATCTGTCCAATATGAATTCAGAAATTTCGAACTTTCGTCCTCAGTGTTTCTTCAGATATTTTTTGTGTCTTCCTACCGACTTCATCATCTGAATCTATTTTAACATCTGATAAAGGAGCTCTGGATAAAGTATCAGCAAGGTACATCAAATTGCCAGGTTCATAAACAACAATCAAGTGATAAGGTGGGAGTTTCGGCAATATTTTTTGTAATATTGCAGGTACACCTGCTGAACCCTTTCAAATAACAAGTGGCTCATGGCTAGTCCCAATGGTTACTATCTGACTATAAACATAATGATATAATTGTACCCTCTATTGAAGTGTTATTTCTCTTAGACTGGCCTAATGACTTGGAAGCAGCAGGTTTGTTATTTTCTATGAAAACTACTCCAAGAGCTGACTATCTAGCATCTACGGGCAAAATGTTTGGAGAATTCACATCAAAATGTTCAAGAACATCATTTATTAATTTTTTCAAATCATTTGGAACTTTTTCATGACAAGCATTCCATTGCCACGAAGAATTTTTTTGAGTAGTCCTGTCAAACATCCAGGTTCTATAGTCGGATTTTCCACAAAAGATACAATAGAGTTGATCATACCCAGAAACCTTTGCAACTTTATAATATTTTTAGGTGCCGGCATATCTTGAATAGCTTTGATTTTTTTATGTTAAGAGATATTCTTTGTGGATTGAAAAAATTACCTAGATATTCAATTCCATTTTGACCAAAAATGTTGCTGAAATGAATTTTATATTAGGCTACTCCAGCACGGATCAAAACGCCTATTAATCTTTTGTTATGCTCCTCTTTCGCCCTACCATGACTCAAAATTATCGTCAATGTGAATTAGAGCACTAGGTATGAAAACTTCCTGTCATTGACCTGCGAAAGATTTCTGGACCTGCATTGAGGCCAAATAGTGGATAAATGAATCTCTTTCGTCCAAATGGAGAGTTGAATGTACATATCTTGCTAATGCTGAACAACCCAAAACATCAAATACTTGGCATTGTTTACCGATGGTTCAAACTTCATAGATTAACCCTAGTTGTTCGCAAGTATCAAAACCAATGAATGTTTGAGAATCAATTTCGGCAATAATGAATTTAATGAAATCGTTTTACCATTTTTCAGACCATAAGTGCAATCTAAAATTCAGGAGCCAGAAACTGGTAAAAAAATGACCACTAAAATCGTTGAGTTTGATTCAAGACTTTTTGGATATGATAATTTGACACCCAGAATCTAACATTGCTTCAACTCAAACATCGTTATATAACAAATCAATATACCAGGAATAATTTTTATTTATCAATATGCCCTATAAATAAATCATCAAAATATAAAAGAATACTTTGAATATCTTCTACTCTATCAAGGATATGAACTGGTTTATGGAAACAAACGTCTGAAAAAAAAATTCCTGTAACATAGCATGTTTCCCCCCTGTTCAGGAAATTTGAATCTGTGTATTTCACCACATCGACCACATCGTCTGGAATTTCGATGAACTCTGTATGTATTGGCGGAATTCTGACGATTTTCTGTAATTGGAATTAATTTTTTCTAGATTCTAATATCCATTTTGAAAATCAGAGTTTTCATTTATTCATTCACCTTGTTTACTTTGAGTAAACCAACAAATTCACCAGCTTTGTGACGAAGTTACTTTGCTCTCTCCTGTATGAGTTGTACAATTTTGCAAAGTTCCAACGCTTTGTCAAGAAAAAGGTGTCCCTCTCAGCAGATCTTCTTTCTGTTTTTTGGGTGTGTTGAAATTGTATTCAGAAGATGCTTCTTCATAATGTTTTTTTTCAAATACCCACTTACTACGAATCTCAATTCACAACTTTTTTTCTGCACGTGGTTCGATAAGGAAATAGGGGGGATATGTTGCTGCAAATTGTTGCAAACTGATCTCATAGAGGTATACAGATCCGGTATAAACGTCGCAAATAACAACAGTGAGATTTCCATAGAATTCTGTTGTATTGTTCTATTGATCATCTATTGGTGACAGTGAGGTTGACGTGAATGATACTCTAATGAAAAATAGCAAATGAGTATTGAAGAAAATTATCAGGAATCTTCACATTATTGCCGTACAGTACAGAATTAGTGGGTAAAATAAAACGATGATATTGTAAAGCAAATACTTCGAAATGGTAGAAGGTAAACCCTGTAGAAAGAGCTCCATATTTCCGGGATCCTATGGAGATTTCTCTCCCAAAAATAAGCCAGAACACGCGATTGAGAAACATTGACATTTTTGACAATTTTTTTTTATATATGCAGATTCACACGAAAGGGAAGCCCTGCAATGTTCAAAGAACACCGTGTAATCAAGGGACAGGAGATACGAATTAACATTTACTTTCAATATCTGAAGTTTGTAAGCCTCAGGGAGAACCTCTTTCGGCAAGGAAGAGAGATCCCTGAGCAACAGAGGTTCGACAGGTCTCCAAATTCACAATGAAGGGGTGGGAATTCTGTACTCGTCAAGTCATCCGTGTAGATAATGCCAAGGAGGGAACGATTGATAACAATTCGGAAAAGCATGAAAGTTTCTATTGAAGAGAGACAAGCCTTCGATTCTTTTACAATGTTCCAATGAAGTGAGCGAGTCTGTGAGCGAAGAATCACCAACAAGACGAATTGCCTTTCTCTGAATAGAATCGTGAAGCCCCAATGAATGTTTTGGTGCCGAACTCCATACATGAGAACTGTATTCCATGACAGGTCGTATCTGAGCCTTGTTGGTCATTGGGCTGACAAGAAGTGAAGTATTTCTTCGCACGAAATAGAAATCCAAGTTTCTGGGAAGCACTTTCAGCGATCGATCTCACATGGTTTTCCCATGAGAGATTATCACTGATCGTAATTTCTACCATTGAGATACTTGATTTTGTAGGAGTAGTTACTCCTGAAATCTGGATATTTGATGATGATAGATCGGCTTTTCTTGAGTAGAGACATGCCTGGGTTTTCGTAACACTAAATTCCACTAAGTTCATGTTGCTCCATTCTATCATTCTCACTGCAAATCCCCAGTATTTTTAAATCGAACCTTAAAAAATTCCTAATACAGCATGCTCTCTATTCACTTGAAGAATATGTTGAAATGAATACTCAATGTCGCCACTTTTACTATATTTTACTATATTATATCTGTTATATGATTCTATATTGTATTTGTTCAACGTTAGTCCAAACATGTATCATTTGTGACAAAGTATTTATACACTATTTTTAATTCCTCTGTGACGAAATTGTCATCATCTTCACATGATGTTCCATTGACTTGTCTCATGTTATGCAAATAATCCAAAGAGATCAATAAAAGTATATATCTATCTATTCTCACCAAGTCGTCGTTAATCATATTGACGTGATTGTCTCTTTGAATTTTTTTTCTCGAGCTGGTATGGGGACTTTGGAAGAGTCTGAAGAGTACTGTCGTCCGCAAAACTATGTATTGAACAAGAGGTTTTCTCGAGCAAATCATTGATATGAAGCAGAAACAAAGTGGGCGCCAGAACTGAACCCTGTGGAACACCTGCATTTATTGGGAGAATAACAGATGGTTCTGCATCAACAACCACATACAGAGACCTATCAGACAAGAAACTCTTCAACAAAGAACACAACTGAGGAGGCATAACCATAAGACGGCAGTTTAGAAAGGAGACCACGATGCCAAACCTGATCAAATGCTTTTTTCCAATTGAATGGTGCCGAATATAAGAAGCATAAGCCAATAAGTCACTGGTTGATCTTTGACGGCAAAATCCGTATTGTCGATCATAACTTATTCCTGATTTCTCTAGATATTTGATGAGCTCCATATTGATTGCTTTTTCCATGACTTGGAAAAAAAGGCAAAATTATCATCAATCAAGTGTAATCAGAAAAAGTGGAATAACTGTTGAGATTCCTATACAGAAATACGCAAGTTGAAAAGTTGAAGTATGGTAAAATATAGCCTTTGGTGAAGTGAGTGATAATATGTATAATCTCCGTAGATAAAGCCACTTTCTGGAATTATCACGGTCGCCTGGAAAAATGAGGTATTGCCTTCTGAGTGGATGGCAACTATTAACTGCTAATCAGCGTTTGCAATCAACTCCATTCAATTGCTCAATGACTTATTTTTTCACAAATCCAGTATTAACTCGCTGACGATGGAGAGCAAATACAATCTCCTTTCTCTTGATTCTCAAGATTTCCACTGACCGTCTCGAGAATTGAACGTATATAAACCTGAAATGCAAGAAACCCACTAAAAATCGAACATGATGTCGGAATAATACCAGTAGGAAGAACGCCTCATGAAAAAAGTACTAGTACAATGAACGAAGCCTTAACATTTCGATAATATTCCCCGAAGCAAGTTACAAAATGAAATGAATATCCAAAAGCATATCTGAACCGACAGGGATCAGCATACAACAACTACTGAGATAATGACATGTAAAGTACGACATCACCGATGTCAAAAGGTCGCAAGAATTAAAAGCAATATTGGTAGGCAACAAGTAATACAATTTCGATGCTATACGGCTTCGTATCCGTAATTGACTTTATACGATCATCCGCTCAACCAGTTGCCTCCTGAGTCCTGATTTTCGTCTCTCGGGGTTATTATCCTTCCAATCAACGCTGAATTTGTGGAGGAACGCTGCCAAATTGGGATTGTGATGCCCGTGGCGACATGCTCATGTATCGTGATATTTTTCAGCAGAAAAGAATTTCGATGAAATTATTTCGAATGATGGTGTTTTTTCATGTATATGTTTTGGTGTGACACAAACCGATGAAGGAACTGCAGTGAAAATAGTATGTTGAATTGATGACAAAACTTGTTATCATCAATACATATTAACTAGCATCAGAACCCGATTCGGACAGTCCTAATTGAAAATGAGCGGTTTTTTTTGGTAGCGAGATCGAATACACTGACTATGTTCCCATGAATGAACATTTTTGTATAACTGTCATCATCCTTAGTTCAGTACCGACAACGCTTCATCATTATTTCAGGTATTGAACATTTGAAGTGAATAATGTGGTACCGAATATGTTTTATCTCCGTTTCATCCAACGAAGTAAAATCGAATTTGATGATTCAAGAGATTGATTTACTGTTTTAGTTTTCGTATTGTTACGTGCAACAATATCAAGAGTCAAATTATGATGTTGTTGTCCATTCATTGAAATTTCTTCAACTGACAATTTCAATGCCTCTATAGATGGAAGTTATTTTCCCACCGCCTGGAAAAGAGCATCGATATTACCATTATCCAAAGTTCCCAAGGAAACTGATTTCAGACAGTCAGAAAGTACTGGCATTCTTTCGCAATTCTAGAAATGTTTTTCGAGAAATGAATCCGCAACTACTTATATCGTCAATAGATAGCTGATTCCTGAGCATCAGTCTGACTTTGGGAGCGGGTAAAGTTGTCCTTCGGCCTCGAGTGCTGTCACCGATGATATGGTTGAGAGGCTAGACGACAACAAAGTATTCGCTCCTATTAAAATAGATTATTCCCGTGCTCTTGATAAGATTAATCATGTGATTTAAAATATAAATAACTGTGTAGAATATAAAAAAATTAAATATATAACAAATTAAAGAGGAATGAATAAAAAATGAAATAAAATAAAAAATAAAACAATTTCAAATAGTGCCTTCCTGTTCATAAAACAGAACGTACGCCTCGCCACTTACGAGAGCTTTTGAGGTAATCGGTGACACATGTGAATCATTGTATTCGTGCCACGTTCCCAAGTAAGGATGTCGGCAGTAAGCCGTGTAGTGGCCGCTGTACGTAGTGCCGCTATGGTTGGAGATCGCGTAGAGGTTGTAGTGGCAAGGGACGACATTGGCTGCCGCGTAGTTGCTCATATCCAGACTTTTCAACGGGAAATCGATGATGATATTCAATTTTTCATTGAACCATTCCGTTGGAGAGAAACGTTTGAGATGGATCAACAAAACCCGGGGGAACTTGTATATCGACAATGACTTCGTGCACTTCCGCCTTTCCTTACACTTGGAACACGTCGGCTGCTCATCTCCATCCAACGTCTCTTCTCTGGTGAAATAATCCAAGCAGTGAGATAATCTGAGTTGATCGGTTCTGTGTGGGATAGATAGTGACAGGTCCCAAAACGGGTCGAAGGTTACGGAACAGTACCCGCAATAAGTACATTTTAACGTTGATTTCAATTGGCCGACGAAGTTATCTACTATATTCGAATTGTCCATGCGCAGGTGACCCGACCATGATTATTTTGCTTTTTCGCTGTCACTCAACCACGAAACTCGAGTGTTTTCAACGTCAATTGAATTTTCATCAATTTTGATCAAAATCTGTCCAGGTTTTTCTTTTCGTTGATTTACGTTTTCATGCAAGCCCTTCAATAAATATCGTAGGAACTCCTGAGCATCTTGTTGGTCGGAGCCAATGAAACGGGGAACGAGTTTTTGGATTTGGGTTTTCAGCAATACTGTATCCACCACTTCATTAGCCAAATTATCTGACCATAATTCCTTTACTAGTTTGGCGAACGTTTCTATAAGGGTTTCGTCCGCATTGGAAATGTTGTTAGTAACAATATCCTCCATGAAGACGTTCTTCCTGAGATATTCCATTAAAAATCTCGTGTTTGATAAACACTGGATGACACTGTTCATAAAACACGTGTTACCAATATTCTTTAAACCATTGAGACCTAGACTATTGGCATTACATGATGTTACCTGACTGATGGAATGAGAGATGTTACTGGTATGTTTGGCTTCACTTTGTTCTTTACTATGGTGGTCATCACAGTTACTGGATCGGTGCAATGAAAAAGTAGAATTCAAAATGTTCGACACAGAGTCTGATGGAGATATTGGTAATTTTGTGGTATCATGAACACTGGATAGAACCAAACATGCGTCATATGTCTTTCTTTGGAATACAGCGGAATGAACCATCAGGGATCTGGAAAACTCAGTTGGACTCAGCTTGTTGTGCTTGACTTCTGCAGATTTTTGTGGGCGGAAGAAAATTTCATCAAGATGTTGGGAACTGGTAATAGTACCGAGGACAGATGCAGCATTTCCCCTCTGAATTGCAATGCTGATTTGTTGAATCAGGAATGACCTTGCCCTAGGTTCACCAGTAGATTTAATAAGTTTATCGCCGATTATTTTAATAAACTCAGATGCGTAACTGCCGAAAGCGCCAAATGTTTCAATACCTACAGCATAAAATATATATCGATCTTTCAATGTAGAATATTTTCGCAATTTCGCAATTTCAGCACTATTCGCGGCTGCACTCACATTGCAAGACGTTGTCTGAAGATGAGATTTGGAAATTGTATCTACACAAGTGAAATCCCATACTAATGGTTTCCCTCTGCTCCATGGAATTAGAGACATTCCATCAGGACGCTTTCCATCATCTCTACAAACACCAGAAGGTTCCAAGACAGAAGGAATATTAGCAGTTGACAAAAAACGTTTGATGATATCATTGACAGCTGAATGTCGGGAGAAACGACCAGAACTAAATTTGCAACTGAGACCATGTCTACCCTTCACATCAACAGTGAAACCACATTTACATTTATGTTCTACACAAATTTCGCAACCCAAACGAAGAACAACTGAAATTCGAAAAGATTCATCATCAAGTAATGTGCCTAGACTGGCAACAGGAAGTGCGTTGAGCCAAGCTCCGGATTCCTTTGTGCAAACTGCTTTGAGACGAGCTTTTTCAATCAAATTTTTCTCACACGAATCGAACAGTTTGCGAAAGGAAATCTCGAGAAGAGGAATATCCCATGATTTCTGAGAATACTTAGAATCGGGTAGAGATGAATTCGTTTCCGAGGTCCATAAGTTCTCACATTCCATATAGGATGGTTCTGTGATATTCAAAAAGGAACGAGGAAGGATAGAACTGAAGTGCTGTTGAACACTATTGAAAGACGATAAAAATGCAGGAAGAGCGAGGGAGGATGCTTGTCGAATGCCCAGTCCACCCATATTCAGGGGAAGGGTTGCCTGCAGCCATGTGTCATCAAAAAGTTTATTATTTGTAATATGCTCAAGCATCCCACGCAGTATAGAATCGAAATGAGACAGTTCATTTTTGCAAAGCCAAGTAGGACTACATCTCAGAGTATACATTAATTTAGGTATAGCTAAACAGTTTTTCAAAAGAACATAGGCAATATGAGAGGGGACGCATTCAATGCGAGATGCCATAAGGGCAAGGGATTCAATTTTCTGATTCAAACAACTAGAAAGTGATTCTTCCGAAAGGGGTGCACCAAGCAAATTCCAGTTCTTCTTGTCGATGATTTTGATGCCAGGGGCAGAAGCACTGAACTGTTCTATAACAGAAGAACGCATCATGTGATAGCATTTCAAATCATGCATAACCAGGGATTCACCATGACGTCAATGGAACTCCTCAAATTGTACTCAACGAATCGCCAACAACAATTAAAACTAATGAGGAACTCTCAGGTAATCCAACTATACAACTAGATGTAAAACAAGGAAGCATTATTCTTGGTCCTCTTTTGTGTACATTATATATATGAAATTTTTATCGCCATTCCCCACACTCCAATCATCATTTTTATATGTCGATGGAAATATGATATAGATATGGCAGGCCCCATAATTTTTTATTTCAAATCAATTCTTCGAATAGATCACGTATTTGTATCGATGATGATTCATTGATTCCAGTGATCATGCAGAAAATCTTGCATTTGACCTCAAAATTACGATTTGACTAACATGTCACTTCAGAACTGAGAACGGAATACGCAGCTCTGAAATCGTTATATCCTCATCAAAACGGAATGAACTTAAAAAAATGTTTTTAGACTCGATGGTCCCATAAAATTTTAACGACAATTGTTACATTTTTTATGGCCCTTTTCTTCGGATGTGTATCCATAAAGTACAAAATTTATTTCTACGCATCATTAGATAGTATTCCACATGAGCTCGAAGAATAGTTTGACACTATTCTTAGTAATAATGTATCGAAATATATATGCAGGAGGGTTACTTATAGGACAGATGTCAATAATTCCAATTTGAGGAGAAAATATCTCATCGATATTCCCAAACAATAGAAAAATTACAAATCCTCCTACTGTTATGAGATTATCACAACTGACCCTTTCTCTCTTGTAACCTATGAATTTGTTTGAAATTAAAACAGGGTACAAATATACCTGAAAGGTAATTTTGAATAATACTGAGTTTGGAATTCATACTTTTCGCCTAATCATTCCGCTATTACCTGTTCTAGCCTTAGAAAAAGTATAGTGTATAACTCGCATGTAATGCCAATTTTTCACTCGTATGATTTGCAGCATCCTCCTACGGCTCATGCTGCAAACTTCATACTAGTGAGAAATGACTGAATCGATCTCCTCTTTTTTCCATGTTCTTGATCCTTTTTACTACATCCCAATCAGGATGGAATCTAGTCGATTAACTCATCAAAATAATCATATGTCAATTTCAACATATTTCTGGAAAGTTCAAGTTTGAATTTTCCTTCAATCATAACCTGATTCTAGCGAACTGTATATAGACTCAAACGTGTTTCCCCAGAGGGAACCCGTCCTGTCAAATCCTCAACAAACCCCATTTGTGCGCGAACACTGCCAATATCTCCATGTATTCCATTATGCATCCCTCCACAAAGCCGAATAGAATATCCCTACAAAAACAAAAATAAACGTCACTTACATTTTCCTGAATCATAGCAAGTGTTTGTCTGGATTCTTCGTGATGGGCATTCATGATAAGTCGACGCATACTTTCTCGGATCCTTGGCTGGAAGTTGGAATCCCTGGCGCTGTTATCCAGGAGCACAGCCGCCCCTGCTAAACCGAATATAAATCCGATCACTTGAGTCCCGATGTACTGAAACAAAAGCGAAGTTACATTTTCTGGGAACGAATAGAGCAAATAAGTATATCATTGAAATGTAATGCTTTCATCTACGTTCATTGAAGTTTCACTTTGTTGTGGTTCATTAGTATGGTAGTGTGTTGTATTATTGTTTTAATTTCATTTTCCCCCTTTCGAACAGCTTCTTGAGTCGCAACCAGGTGAAAGAGGTTCATGCGGACGAAGAAGGGGTAGTGACCGACTTTCTGATGATAATTTGCTATTTCAAGTAGTGTAGGAGAACCCGAAGAACATATGATACTACTACCAAGCCTGTTGGTGTATCTGATACATAAACCACAGCCTATTGAGGCAGTTCCTTGGCAATCAAGATTAAGATCTGGTTTATTGAGGTGGTTTATCGCTTTCCTTCAAGAACAATTCTGCCCCAGGTGTGACACGAAGTAACAGTGAGGACCACGGATATCCTGTATCCAAAAAAATTAGCTCGTACTGTTAACCAACCGACATTTTAACAAGACTTTAAATGAACTCGTTAGATGATATGAAATCTTGAGTAAGCGGTAATTTTGAATTCTCAAACAATACTTACCGCTATTTATACATTCTTTGATCTACAAGAAAGCATAGTTATCGGTAACGATATATGATCTAGCTGTACTATCCTTGGTTTCAATTATTCTGGTTCCTGCTGGACCCAATTAGGGAGGAGAATTGTCCAAAATCCGTTCTTCGAGTAGGTACCAATGCCCCTCAAATATATCTGGCTACTAGAATGTGTTGTATGTCTCGATGCGGACAAATGTGTTGTTGGTGCATTTATCGGTTATAAGTTTTTCGAGTTCACCTAGTTTGATTAATTAAAACGTGCCCATATTCAAGATTTCAAAAAACTTCATTATTAACCCTTTAACGCCCAAATTCTTTTTTCTGAGTAATGTGAATAAGCGACAGGAATTTTGTTGTTTTAGTGATAGTATGTGATACTAGATTCTCAAAAACTCAATTTTTTTCATATTTTTTTTAAAAAACAGTGTTACCATAAGGTAACGCTAGGCGCTTGTATTATCTTTTTATTGAAACAACAGAAAATTTTACTAACTGCAAAAAACAACAAAAAGATCAGATAAAATATCTACTTTGAATAAAAATCACGAAAACATTCAATACATAGTCCCACCTTACTATTTGCACAAAAAGTAATAATGTGGGAAGAACATCCTTCTCCGCCACAACGTTTCCTTGTTTTGTTTTCTGTTTAACAAACCAAGTGATTTCGTCCATCGTACCTAACGTCGTATGAAATTCTATTCAGAGATACAGAGTTTTAGGTGTTGAAACTCTTTCTCCTCCTTTTGCAGGCACTCCGTAACTGGTGAGGTGAAATTGTGCAATTGCTCTTCTGAAATCTAGTTTTGGTAATTTTCCCCCACATTTTCTATGTATTTGCCATGCATTATGGATACACACGTCAATTATCCACGTTCGATACATTACCACCACTTTTTGCCTCGAATGCCGATTCGATATTCGGAAATATTTTGGTCCAAAGTTTTACAAGACGGTTCTAAATCCCCTTCAATCCACTCAATTGAATTTGGATTCCTTGTTTCAAAGTCAAGTGATTGTGATTGAGTCACTTCTTCACGAGTTGCAGAAGATGTTGACGGTGTCGTTCAACAAATGTACTTTCGGTGATTATATCAAAACTACCAATTCGTTGGTTGTTAGTAAGCTTCAGTTCAGCTTTCGCTCGCATTTGAGAACCTGGCAAGTTGTCAATTAGACCGCCTCCATCTTCTTTCCCCGAGTCTTCATCGGTAATTGTACTAGCATCAGGTGGTTTCATGAAAATTTCAACTACATCTTCATCATACGCCATCTCCAGAGCTTCTTGTAATGTAAAACCACGTCTGATCAAACAGACAAGAAAAAAAAGTTAGTTATAGTGTAGGCGCCTAGCGTTACCAAATGGTAACGGTCATAAAAACGTGTTTCCAAATTACGAGCAAATGCAAAAAATGCAATTCATTCGTCGAGAACACATACTTTCATCTTTCTCCATAACTTCCGAATGAACCAAATATATGGATATATAAAATTACGATTTCTGTACTTACTCAAGTTTGGGTTCCATTGATTTTTCAGCAAAACAAAAGTCGGTTGAAACAAACTATGTCACGGTGTACTATGACCTACATGTATCAGCTTGCAATTCATAGGGTTGATAGAATTGAGTGTCCCAACAATACTCGTAGAGCCATCTACCCAGTAGAAGTGAATAAAACCAGATAAAATGCAAACATAGATTCCGATGTTCCCGTTACTCTGAAGTAACGCTGGGCGTTAAAGGGTTAAATAATTCGGGTATCTCATATCCATATGAAATCTTGAGATCGCAGGCAATGAGTTTTTATTTCGATTTATTATAAAGGCAAGTTGATTCGAAAGAAAAAATTTAGATTTGTTCAATAGTTTTCTGGGTTTGTAATCTACCACAATCCGAGAAAATACAAAATAATATTGGAATCTGTACCAGTGTAGAAGGGCAGGTTTTCAATCTAACCCGAAAAGTTGCACTCGCGAGTGCATGAAAGTGAATGCAGAGCCTATGCGGGCAAGGGACGTCTAACGTCTTTGACCTTCCTAGCGCTTAGGAATGACTCAATGATTTTCTTGGTAGAACATTTGTTGCCTCAGCTGTAGGATCACCTCGAAAATATTTAGTACTACCGAATCAGTTGACAATATGATACATCCAGATCGGGCGTTCATTATTATCGATACACTAATGGGGTGAAATTTCAACGCTGAATTGTCAAAGTTGAATCTTCACTTACATAACAAAAACTGTCGGGGTTACTAAAACCTTTCGTGGCATATTTGCGATGTACCAAACGAAAAAAAAATGTGTGTTAGTTGATGCAATAGTTATACAACAGCATAATGACTTAATTCAAACAAATACACGTGTATGAGGTCAGAAATGAATACATAGCTGTCACAAAAAGTGACTGTGATTGAAACAAAATCATTATATATTTATTATGAGGGTAGGCCAGCATTAACAAAAAACATCACGAAGTTCATGTGACAGAAATAGTGTTGACCAGTTTTCACTCGAAGTGAAATATCGAATCGATTACAACAAAAATAGATGTTGGAATGAAAATATATGATCGTTCTTAACTGCTACTGGAACTCAATATAAAACGTCATTTCATGGTCCTGGGAAAATCACTCATAACTCCATGTCAATATTTGTAGTCCTGACAAGTTTTTTCCATCCATCATGAACTGCGTTTTTCCTTTTCCTTGTCGTAGGTAATTGAATAGGGAGTATGAGAAAACTTGATATTCGGTTAGAGCCATCAACCCTTGATGTTTATATAAATACTGTAACTTCGATCGATATGTTTAGAATACTTGAAAGGAATGAATCAACCCTTGAAAAAAAATGAACATGTTGTCTGCAATTCATTTCAATCATCTTGCTCAATTTGGGATCGATCTGAACCACATTTTCAAAATGATGACTTTAATACAAGGTATTTGAAAAGAGCGTGACATATCAAAGCTATATTTTTTTAATGAAACACCTTGTTTTTTTTTTCATTTATTGAATTATTTGAGAGCTGTCTTTGCTGAAGGATCCCGAACCCTATCTCTCTCCGTTACTGAGATATTCAACTTTTTCTGAAAATGTTACGTTGCCAAAAAATAATTCGGATTAGCCACGGCAGGTGTACACAATTTTGAGCCATCACTCAAATCTTACCGCATATTTGAACCCTCAACACTAATAATCAACTTTCGTAACACCCTCCAATGATTAAAATCATCTTGATTCTTTCTTAGATTGTGAAACTTTTTATTTCACTATTCAAATTTGAGAATACGAGGGCGAGAAGAACTAAACAAACTTTTGACAAAATGTTATGCTTTTCGACAGGAGCCTGTTTGGAACGAGAGTAAACAGAGTTGAACTTATTGCTCATGTATATATTGACCTCAGACTACTGGTTGGAGTGATGCCAATTCAAACAAACTATCGGATTTTGAGAAGGCTTCGATAACTTCTGAAGCACCACATTCAGGTATGGGGGAATAATATATTTTTCGGATGGGAATGAAAAGGTGAATCTTTTCACATGGAAAATTATAGGGTGTTTTTCTCAAAATAACAACGTTATTGCTGTTCAAATACCGATACCGATAGAATAAACGATGTTTTGAGTTTGTTCAATTCTCATGATGACAATATTCAATTCACTGTCGAAGAAGAAGTAGACAATTGTATACCATACTTAGATATGAAACTGATTAGAACTGAGGAAAACAAAATAATCACCAGATGGTATCGAAAACCGATATGTAGTAATCGTTTTCTTAATTTTCATTCATATCATCCCTATAAAATGAAAATGAATATGGTCACTTCACTCAAAAGTAGAGTCGTTAAATTAAGTCATCCCAGCATACGCCAAAATTGTTTGATAGAATTACGTGATATTTTGCTAGAAAATTCGTATCCCAAATATCTCATTAATAATTTACTATTTTCCAATGATAATCAATCACGTCTCACGAACATAATTCCTAACCCGTCACAAACCACCATATTCAGATCTCTACCATGCATTCATGAACTCACTTCAAAATTAATCAATGTTCTGAAGAACGAAAACATCAAAATCACGAAAAAATTCATAAGTACTATTTCTATCTTACATTCCAAAGTTAAATCTTCAATTTAAAAAAAACAGAAATCTAATATTGTTTATAAAATTCCCTGTCTAGATTGTAATCAGACGTATATTGGTCAAACAGCTAGAAATCTCAATAGTCGCATAATTTCACACAGAAGCGACTGTAGAAGAAACATTAATTCGTGTGCCTTATCGGAACATGTGAATCGTAATGATCATCGAATGGATTATGAGAATACTGAAGTTTTGGACACAGAGAAGAATCTTTCGAAAAGAATATTTCTAGAAATGGTTCATATTCATAAAGAACGAAATTCTATGAATAAACGAACCGACTTGAACAACCTCAGTCAGATATATACTTATTTATTACTTTTCAACGAAAAAACTATAACACCCGTTAACCAAAATTTTCCGCCTTGATTGAGTAAACTTGTCATTGTCATTGTCATTTCATTTCATTCATGTATTTTCTGTTTGTTCTGATCCAATTTCATTTCAATCTCACGTTAGTAAGTACTCCATTTATAAAATAACTTATATATATTGTAATCAACCATTTTATAGTTGTCCCGAAGAAGGTAATAAACATTACCGAAAGCTCGACGTATAACAAAGAGTTTTCTTTGTAAATTTAGCCCCTTTTTTGACTGCAACCTCACTACAGCAAGACCTATATATATATATATATATATATATATATATATATATATATATATATATATATATATATATATATCATCCACTAGAAGTAATCGTCCACTGAAATCTCAATGATCATCACTTATTAATGGGGTGATTGTCACAGCAATGTGTTGAAATGCACGCACCCCACAAGCTGAATTGACGGACGGTCATGCTATTTTAGTAACATTCAGTATGCGCTGAATATATTCTTATATTATTCCATCATAATACATACAAAAACTTTGAAAAACAGTCATTTCGTTATGATTACTCTTTCATGATCGAATTACCAATGTCTTGGTAAAAGGAATCAGGGTTTCGGTTGTTTTCCCCCGGTTCCCGACGTTGTTAACGTTTTGCAGAGTTTACTAGAGTTCAGTCGCATTTAAGCTGCAAATACCAGTTTCATGAAACGGGTTAATACCGCTAATACTAATTAGAGCAAATTCATCTATTGCCGCCGTTACCAGGCGAAATGGTATAAAACTAGAAGTGAGATAAACAGGAATATACTCAGGAGGAATATTGCCAACTAGATGAGGTTTCTCGTTGAAACGAAATGCATTCCCTTCGAATAATTTGTGACACTTATTATTTGTTCTCCGATTGGATTCTGAAGCATCTTATGAAAACGAGGGAGTGTGAATCTCTATCCTAATGATTATTGGAGCTAGTCTTGCCAATTCAATTAGCGGACACGACAGAATTTTTTTTAGCTACGTCGATGCTACATCGAGAGAAATCGGATATGTATAAGGCCTTTTCAGTTGTGGAGAATAATTCGCTCCTTCAAATCTCAGTCTTTGCTACAATTGAGAAATGATACTTAACACTTGAGTTATTGAAGCTCAAATGCTGAAATCAATGTGTTTAATTGCTCCAGGGAAGTGATCGATTGTGACAGGTTGACATTGCAATTGACATTGAGTTTGTTTATCAGAGATGTATTGATTGCTAATGACAAACAATATACCAATAACCACTAGATAACGGGATGATTGTGACAATTTTTCATATTTGTTTCATTGTTGACTAGTTCTTTATTCTGCTTGTCATATGAGAATATAGATCTGCTATTTTTTGGTGTGGTGAATGAAGTTCACATCAATCAATTATATCAGAAATATTACCTACTGAAATACTCTTACTTTTTTACTGTGGCTTCGCGAATAAGTGACTATTGGGACGGAAAAATCGAACAACTTCATCTCAAAAAACTGAGAAAATGTTCGAAACAGCTGATTCTCAACTCAATGATTCACTTGAGTGTCTAAGCCGCAATATACATATATATATATATATATATATATATATATATATATATATATATATATATATATATATATATGAACTCTTTTCAAGCTTTCGAGTCTTTATTGGCTCTTCATCAGGAACTCTACAATGAATTGGGAAAAAATTGTAAGAATAGAAAATTCTTTTAACATGTGCTTACTTACGAATTTGAGGTTAATAATCCTTTTTTGATAAAAACATGAAGGACAAGATATCACAACACATCGACTTAATGGTACAAATATAATACTTCGAGTTCGAGTTTGGTTTCGACGTCGAGTTCGGAGGTCGAACTCAATCATCACCTAGAAGATGTCAAATGAGACTTTGCCGAAACGTTGTGACAATTATCCTTCAGAGGATCAAAGCCACAGAACACGGAATGAAACCCGAAAACACAATTCATCATACTTCGTCCGTGGGAATCTTCATGCTAACATATATATATATATATATATATATATATATATATATATATTTACAAAACTGTAGTTTTTTTTGGGTGAACAGCAGAAGGGAAGTGTACTCTTATAAAACCAGTTTTTCCAATATTTCGATAATGTTCATTACCATCTTCATGAAAAAGCTACAAATTATTATTTTAAATTATCACTTCAAATAAACAGTAACAAGAACCTTACTGTATTTGAGGTTAATCATATTCAAAACGTTGGTAAAGTGGTATAACATGTCACAGACGATAAAATATGTTCACAGTCCAATATTAAAATTTTACACCAAGTAAATTGTTTAAAACGCCATTGAAATATTAACAGGATTAAAAAAATTAAGTTGCATATTCAACAGGTGAATACACATAGAAGTCGACATTAACGGTTTAATATGAATTATGAATGACATGGACAATGAAGTTTGAAATTACAGAGTTGACATGAAGTATGGAACATCTAGAAACAGGTGTATAAAGAGACATCTGCCAGGATGGAACAATGCCAGAGTAAGAGAACACTGTTACCATCTGTTAGGAATTGAATTTATAGTTATCAATATTATTGATATTTGAAATTGAAGGATGTCGACATTAAATCAGATTGTAATAATTATGTGAAAACTATTTTAAAACAAATTTAAAAAATATATAATTTTTGATTTAGATTAGTAGAATTATTGTTGTTTACTAATCTAAATTAAAAATTATATATTTTTTAAATTTGTTTTAAAATAGTTTTCACATAATAATTCTCTATGAAGCCTATCATCAACCTCGAAATGTCGAACTGAAATCACGGCCCTGATCAGATTGTATTTCTAGGTGTACCCCATGTCTGAAGATTGCATTCTACAGAAGAGCTCCAGTAAACGTTTTCGCCTCGTGGTTGGGGAGAGCTACAACTTCAGGCCATTTCGAGAAGTGGTCCGAAAAGACCATCAGGTACTCACTCCCATGAGTTGTCAAGGAATATGGTCCTTTTGAATGGACAACCTGAGAGAACAGCTTCAATTTCCCCCTGAGATTTGTTGTGGGATCCTTTTCAGAAGAGCATATGTCGCATCGTTTGCATCATTCTTCCACATCCTGGTGGCAGTTTACCTAGTTGTACTCAGTCAGTGGTCTATTTATTCCTCTGGAGAACGGTTGAGCTCTTCGCATGCTCCAGGAAGAATTATTTGATAATGGACCATTGAAGCCAGAAGCCTCTAACTGTTTGGTCATGTTTTGCTATATTCTACCACTGCGTGTCTTTTTTTTTGCGGATCCACTCCCGGATTATCTTCAGGTCTGTGTCTCGTTTTCGTGCATATCCCGCCGTTTCCTTTGTCAGGCAATTTTCGTCGTCGTTGGTAGCCGTCGTGACTTGTTGCAACATCTTTAGAAGCGGAATCATCTTGGTGCCTTTTGTGAATATGGACAATCACTCATCGTCGTGCGTGGATCATCTAACTTCTGTCTCCTGGCGCCGGCAAAACTTCCAGATCCTGTCCAGGCAAGGTCTTCTCGAGATACTTGTTGCGTTTCTATGACTTCTTTCATTGCAATATGGTCATTCCAAGTCTTATATTGACTGAAGGAGATCTTTGGTCAGCTCTGTTCTCGTTCTGGCGCCAATTCCATTTTTTCTCGGACCTTGATCAAGCTCAGCAGTTTCAGATGCCCAACTTCGCCAAAGTTGTTGCTTCTCGCCCCTTTTGGTCGTTGTCAGGTACTTCTGTTACTTTTCTATGTTGGATTTCCTTTTAGCAAAAATATATTACAGTTTCCTGTATGATTTCCACTTACAATGGGTTTACAAAACCGCGACACGTGTTTCGCTATTACAATAGCAATCTCTATTTATCTTGCTTGAAGAAGCTATTGTAATAGCGAAACACGTGTCGCGGTTTTGTAAACCCATTGTAAGTGGAAATCATACAGGAAACTGTAATATATTTTTGTTAATAAGGATTTTCATCAAGTATAGGTCAGTTCAATTTAATTTTTCTTTTAGCGTTCCATACACGAAAAAAAGAGTAATTTCGAAATCGAAATTAAAAAAATATGAAGGCTTTTTTATTTTTTGATAACTATTAGTTCCGTAATAACTTGTTATTGACTGTTATGGGATTCTATATTCTGACGTTGTATTATTCCATTAACATCATTTGAACAATTCCAGCGCGAGATAGAGAAGACCATCCGAAAATGCAAATTGTTTAATGAATGTTCATTCATTTCATAAAATGTAGTCATTTCCACCCTAATTGATTCTCAAACATGTAAATATGTGTGATTCCTCATGTCCTCCAGCGTCAAACAGAAAATTCGAATTATGTTAAAATGAGAGCAGAGCTTTAAATGCGGGCTTTTACTCCGGGCCTGAGGACACGTCCCCAATTCATGTTCCCGTTTATATTGCTCCCTGGAGCAGAAAAATCAATTTATCTCATCGAACAAAGAGTCTGAACTGTTTCAAATCTAATTGAAAAACAGCTGATAGATCATATTCTGTGATTCTGTTGGGATTTGAACTGTTTCATTACGTTTCAATTGGCCGTGAAATTTGTTTGAATATGGTTGTTGATAATAATTGGTAAGATACGGATTTTTGGTGTAGAAGTGGAATTGGTTTGGGGTGAGAATAATTATTGATTTCTATTGTAGGAGAGCCCACGATGCTAAATCGGGATTTACTCAAACTTCATAGAGACCTATTGGGTTGCAAAGCTTAGATGATAAAAAGAAATTTATATAATGTATACCTCATCATCGGTGGGGAGAGCGGCTATAGACTTTCAAAAATGTAAAAAAATGTTTCATGGACATACTCGAGCGCGTCATATATTGATAACATCTATGTCCTAAATATTTTTAAATATATACGTATGTAGAAGTGTATGTTTTTTTTCAGTAGAATACTTGTATTTATGAGAGAATAATTATAAGCAATCAAATTTTTAAAATTTTAAAACGTTGGAGATTCGTTGTAACCAATATCATGCCACCAACGAGTCTGCGCGATCAACTGTCATGGCATCAAGGCAACAGAAACCAGAGTGGGGACGGAGTGGGAGCAATAGATAGAGAAAGAGTGAGAGAGAAATTGAAACGTAGAGAGGGGAATGAAGGCATCACGTAGCTGCACGCATTAAACTTCATCCATTAATTTTTATCATTTCGGCTTGTGGAAATCGTCAGATTATAATAATTATATTTTTTGCAATTCTTGGATTATTCCCTTCAAAATAAAAACAAAAGTAGCCACGCCCGAGAATGTCGAGATAACGTTTGTTTTATAACTTTCCTTCCTCTT
This sequence comes from Zygogramma bicolorata, assembly GCA_032362365.1. Lineage (NCBI taxonomy): Eukaryota > Metazoa > Arthropoda > Insecta > Coleoptera > Chrysomelidae > Zygogramma > Zygogramma bicolorata. Next base: position 118,089 of record JAVJAQ010000151.1, read on the forward strand.
TAGGTCACTCTCGAATTGTCAGATTAGTAGGATATACAAGTTTCAGGACGTAACTAACTCACCCTACCTTAATCTGACGCGCTCGAGAATTTCAGATGATTTTTTTTACTAATCTGATCCTTTATCCTTGAAGGGCTCATATATGGTGGAAGTACTTATCCGGGTACAAGGTATCCCCCTGTATATTGATTTGCCGCTCTTCAGTAAATCACGAAATCCCCTCTTGGGCTCCCCTATTATATGGAATTCATTATCGAGTTCTCCGTTGAGTGGTATAGCTTCAAATATCATTGTCTATCAAGCATATATAGATGAACATTATCAGGAATTTCGAAATAATTCTATGTGATTAAACCCACATTTCGATGACACATACGAAACCGGGCCTTCGATAATAATATTGAGGTATAGTAGTTTTCACAATAAATGATATTGACTGAAGGATTATAATAAAACCAATTAGACCCTCAAGTTGTACACAATGGGATTAAATCGGGTAGTTTATTGCAGTTAATGAGCCAATACCATTTACTGTGATAAATACTATACATTATAATCTTTGTGGAAAGAAGGAAGTTTTGGCTAGATATTTTTGGATTTTTCTTCTTCAAGTTAATGCAAGAGAATACGGTTGAATATTTAGCGAATATTCTTTTCCATGATATGTGTATACCAGTTGTAGACTTTTGAGTTATTCCCATAAAGGAAGCAATATCAGTTAGGTGTTAGGGTGGATCTCTGGATGGCTCTTCGGTAGGACTATTGATCAACGATCAGCAATGTTGACTTTTGGGAAGCGAATTTCTATTTACCGGACGAATAGAAAAAAAAACCAACAACATATACAGGGTGTGAAAGATACATAATATCACAATTGCCACATTAATTTCAGATGTATAGGGTGGTGCATTTTTCCGTGACAGCAAATAATGTGAGGTATTTTAATGAAATTCCCTTTTTTTTATATAAAATGGTCTTATAGTTCCCCACTCAGCGTTAGATTTTTCTGTCACAAAGCGCCGATACCAAGTTACATTTTTTTCGGAAGACTCAGAAGTAAAGACGGCTTTGATGAAACAGCTGTTTATGTGTTGATTCATGAAACATCTGAAAGTTATCAGGTGATATATGGCTCAGAGAACTTCAAAATAGTATGTAATTGTCTGAGATAAATTTTTATTCATAGAGGGTGCTTTAAAGGTTTATTCGATTTAAGTCAACTAAAGTTGAAGTTTATGCAATTTTTCCAAATTGGACACATTGTATGTCAGTCTGTCTCCACACCAAACTATAAACAAATGTCACAATGAAACTAAATACTTCTACTTATGAATTGATATTTATACACATATTTTGGAGAATTTTCAATTAAGGTTAATTATTCTTCGAAAACAATGAATAACTATTACCTACCTCTAGGCATGATTGTATTCTGATTCAAATCAACAATTTCAGTAGTCCACATTGAGGATGAATGAATATCACTTCATTAGTAGTAGAGAAACATGTGACGTTTCGTAAACATTTGCAGAAAAAACGGGTGAAAAACATTTTGAAATGTATTATGACTTTGATAATTTTGTAGAAATATTTTGAAAAAGACAGTCTATGAAAGAACACCTAGGAATAACATATATTATGTTGGTATCAGTGAATAATAAGTAGAGAAGCATCCTGTTCCACAGACCATTACATGCTATTCTGGTAATCTAGTACCCACCTCACCAAATAATTTTCAGGACTTCTATAAAAGAACTCAATGATATCTATTTCATTCGGAGTCGGCTTCACTTCCGAATTTTACAAAAAAAATTGTAGCCTAGCAACAGCATTGTGGAAGAACAAGTATCAAGCGCTTAGTGAGGAACTATGGGACCATTATATTTGAAAGAAAAAAGATGCTTTTTCTATTAAAAAAATATCATTTGCTCTCACGGAAAAATGAAACATCCTCTATATCTGAAACTGAAATGAAACTTAATTTTTGGAACATTTTGGACACCCTGCATTATTTTTGTATTTCATCGAAACCTCTCACTGGAAAGAGAATTACTGTTTTTGATTGATACTACAAGAGTAATGTTAAAGATTTCATATTTCAGCAATGAAAACTGGATACAGCGAGAAAAATTCAGACAGGAAAACACAACTTTCAGTTAGCTACTCTTTCCATTTCAGAGTTAATCTGAATAAAACATTAATTGTGGTACAGAAAATCTGAACCTTATGATTATTCTTACATTGAAATACAATACACACAGGTTGTTTTCCAACCCATTCATCAACGTCAACTCGAAATTCCACACGCAATATTGAAAGGAATAGTTTCTTGCGTGTTCGAACACTCCCCAAACAAAAGGACTTTTAATATGTTTGAAACCTCCAACTGTATTGAACGCAAGAAAGTCATTCGCTAATCGGTATAGATATACACCTATAGACCGCGGGCATGTGACGTCACAAGACAACTGTCAATCAGCCTGCTGGACAAACAAACCACACTTCCATAAGCAGAAATGGTAATTTAATGAATGATCGTAATTATGAAGAAATTACAGGTTTATCCTAATTATGGGTATACCCTCAGTGTACCTGACATATATAAATGTCTAAATATTGCAATCTATATTCATTATTCATTCATTCATTCATTCTTCCTGTTTATGAGGAAATTGTATGTGAGATGGCTGATAAAAGTGATTATTTCAACACCTTGTCTATGGATGTCCAGAAGAGATATTTAGAGGAGCTGAAGGGAAGTAATAGATGTAATCCTTATTTATTGAAATTTGGGGATTGTAGTAAAGCTGTGGAATAATTTCCTAAAGTTTCATGACATGTTGTATGACATTTCATCCAAAACCCCTTTTCGTTAACTTTATCTCTCTTTTACTCTTTCTCATTTTCCGGAACCCATTTCTCGTCTAGCCATCTTGTTTGAGACTGATCTGTACATCCCAGAAAGTGCATGCGTTATCCCCGGGGACAGAGTCAACATCTTAGTGTAATTGGATCTAGCCCGTTGGTGACCGCTACGCTGCTTTCACCTACTGGAAAGACTTTGACGGATATCGCTATCTCACCAGGTGGCCGTTGTGATTGTGAGTCACGCTCGCTTCGGTTTCGAACTTTTCCGGTTTCCTATCCAAAGGTGACGTGTATGTAAAATAGGGATGAATATAATTTGGGGAAGGCTGAAGGTCTCGGTTAACTCGGTTTGCTTTTATAGTTATCTGAATATTCGACATGAACGGGTTGCCTCTATTCGGAAGTTGGATAGTGAAAAGACGAAAACAGAATTTTCTCTTTTGAAACCTACCAATATACTAATGAGCCCGAAAAAATACGAATAAACAAAAAAAAATGAAACGAACAGTTAGTGGAATTATCAGAGTAGGTATATACATTTCAGAATCAAACATTAATAAATGGAAAAGAAATAAAGAGCATGATAATTTATTAAATGGAACTCAACTCAATCGAAGCATTGGAATGAATGAGAGAATTGGGGTGGATTTTGTTCAGGAAGTAGTAAAATATGAAAATGTTGAAAGAGTGGCAGTGTCTTTCCTGGATACAAAAAAAGTCTCGAGAGGAAAAACTCTGCTCCATTGAGGGGTCGACCTTGGGAACTTTAAGCCTAGTGGTCATGTATTGATCGAGGTTATGGATAACCTCTATTTCCACTAACATTTTCTGAATAACAGTAAAATCTCTGAGAAATATACGAAGCCCCCTCCAAAAAAAACGCGCAAAGTTAGTGTAAAGTTACAACACCAATAAATGAAGCTTCGAAACTACTAGCATAAGAGACAAGTATTACTACTTTTCTTCGGGTTTGAAGGCCGTCGTTCTTTGAAATTCCTTCCTAACGTTTCGCTGGCGCGACTGACTAGCTTCTTCATAGGCTTATTCATCTCTCATCTATTATTCCGATAACTATCGGAATAATAGATGAGATGACTATCGGAATAATAGATGAGATGACTATCGGAATAATAGATGAGAGATGAATACGCGTTTAAAGAAGCTAGCTAGTCGCGCTAGCGAAACGTTAGGAAGAAATTTCAAAGAACGACGGCCTTCAAACCCAAAGAAAAGTAGTAGTACTGAAAACCTTGTCCGCGAAAGTCTTAACCATTTTGTCATAAGAGACAAGTGTCTCCCAGCTTATTAAGCCGTAAGGGAATTATGTATAATGCAGTTAACTCCAGATGAATTATAAATATTCTGGTTAACTCCATCGAATCTATTTTCACATTGTACCGTGATATTAGTGATGAAACCCTTGACTGGTAGTGACAATGATAGTTCGGTTGCTATTTTTTAATCAGTTTTGTTAAATTGTCAACATCATGAATCGAGAATGGATGAAACAAATTTCACTTGATAGCTCGCGCAAGGAAGTTGAACGAACCACCTCAAGGATCAGGTTTGAATCCATTACCATTGAACATTATAAGAATGCTGAATAGTAATTGGTCAGTGCATACCCACTAGTTGACTATCTTCATGCATACTTAATTCCGACAAATCAACTTTGAAGTGTGTCTCAGGTACCAATGATTACGTATGCTTAATATTTCATTATTTTACATTCGACTCATACAATTGGAATTCCGAAAACTATGGTAGATACGGAGACGGTTGCATCGAGGTTAAGTTGATTATTCATGTGATCAACAAAATACTCCTCAAAAATTGCTCTTTTTTTTGGTTTAGAGTAAAAGTCGATAGAAATGCTATAATAGTTGACTTGACTTGAAGAAACACCACTCAAAACTAAAACATATAGAAAAACACGAAACTGGCTGTCAATTTGTGATTACGATAAATGTTGTGTATTCTTCGAGGGATCTTGTGAAAGACAAGCAACGCTGATAATATAATTATTGTTGATAATTAATCGAATGCTTTCTCTCATCATCATATAATTTGTTCGGCAAGTATATATGTTTAATATTAATATTACTACATCGAATATACTGAAACTTGTAGAAATATTCTCTTTGTAGCTATCTCTACAAAAGATTAATGATCCTGAAATTCTGTTCTCCGACATCTTAGTCAATATAAAGGCCACTGGAGTTTTTGATGCAACTCATTTGTGGTACATAAACTCCTATCAAAGATCTTAGATCATCCAATTAATATCTCGCGTTTGTAATTTTCCCCGCTTCATGTGATGCCAAAGGAGATTCGCTAATAGCATCTCCTTGAGTTTCCATCTTCCATTATTTTTCCTTTTCATAATTAATCGCGACAAAGATGTGGTAATTATCTCGGGATGTTTAAAATGTAAATCATTTCATTAAGACGATAGCAGCGTTGTAATTGTTTGACGCCGCCATGAGAAAAATATATTTTCATTCTTCAAGCCTCTCCACGAGGAAATTTGATGTTAACTGATAAAAGCTATTATGGTAATTTTATATTCTGAAGGCTCACGTTGGGTGGATGAATCAAGGCGAGTGAGAGGATTGTTTGGTTTGTGGATTATGAATTGTATGGAATCGACCCGGGTTTTGGCATCTCCGCTCCTGAATGTTGGAAGGATTGAACTTTTCACAGGATGTTGAGTCCATTGTTGGAATGGAAGGAATGAAGAATCATCCTTATCCTTTTCTGATTATCAAACGAAAGATGATTCTTTACAAGTTGAACAGTTCAAGATCACCGAAGCGTATGAATGGGCTCGTTTCATGAAATTTTCTATTCATTTATCAAACAAAAAAAATTAAAAGAAAGACGAAACACGTTTGTCCCATTTTTGAGCGTTGTGTAATAGTACAGATATAAATCAATGAGGTTCAAAAAGTTCAAGTGAGAATAATTGTCAAGCTATGTAGACGTATCAATATACTTGGAAAAAGAAATAATTTTGTATTTCGTGAATTTTTTTAATGTAATCAATCATTTTGAATGCTACATTGATTCCATTCGAAACGTGTTATCGAACTTCGTTAGTCGTTTTTTCTCCAACTAATTTTTTCAGGAAAGGAACCAGTCTAGGTACACATGGTAACATTAATATTTTGATAGACTAAATTTTGTTCGATATTCACGATCAATCAGTGTTGATTATGTTGCCATAATGCCTTTCATTGCGTCAAGTACTCATTTACTCCGGACTGCGCTGATGTTCTATTGCACTGTTTATTAGAGTCCTTACTGAAACGGAATATTCTAAAGATTTTGTAAATCGATATTTGATTCAATTGACATAATTGTTTCATTCAATAGGTCACGTCATTTGACCTCTGTGAAACCAACTTGATAGTATAATCCATTTGTGCAATTCAGTTCTAGTAGATGTCGCGGTACTTCAACTAAAACCTGTCAGTTCCGTCTGGATATATATTGATCGATATCAGTAGTTTCTAAACACTTGGTATGAAATTCGGTATTAACAGATATATCCACGGATGATTCATTGGTAATGATACTCACTTCATAACTTGGCTTAATCCAGTAGGGAAATATCTGGGTTGTCAATATTGAAGGAAGGGTTCTTACTGTGACAGTTTTTAGAGTCATTTTTCTTGGACATTTTGACACTGAGTCATTTTTGAACTTCTGGCTTTTGGCAAGTACAGGAATTTTGTAAAGATTTTGAAATCATCCTCCATTGAGGGATTATAATTCCTGCTACAGTAAGTTTCCGTTTCGTTTGCGAATGTAGGCAGTTGCAGATTTTTGGTATTTCTGGAAACGTACCCAAGTTGGGGATTCAACGCCAAAGCCACATGTCATAACCCTTTCTACTTCAGGTGTGCATTGACTATTCAACTCAAACTTAGTCAATATTATTCGAATGATATTTCAGGACGTTGTGAATATTCTACGCTGAAAATGGTAAGGCAGCTATCTCTGTAGGGCTTCCCTTCTGTCTGCGGTGATTACAGCGTGAAGTAAAGGTATGCTTCTGCTATTTCTCTAAGTCATGCTTCAAATCTCCTCCCTTTCTTTCAAATGGTTTATCTATTGGGGTATCGTTGGATACCTATTTGACCATTCAAGCTATTTGCTGTTAGGCTGGTGCCTGTACCGTATATTCCACATCAGACTCAATATCGGTTCTTGTCCAGATCAGTTCTTGTTCTGAAAGATTCCAGACCGTACAGTTTTGAAGTCATCTCTTTCCTGTGGAACTGGTACACCTGACGAATACACGCAAGTACTTATTGATAAGTAGTATTACGATACATGCGTTTCACTTGTTATGGACTAGATAAGTAGTATCACGTATGAAGCTCTGTATTCAACTGGCACGTTGCCACCATGCTTGACAGAATACGTTTATGAATTGGGTAATTCTAAAAGAGGTTAATGAACCACTGAAATTGACTAGTATAAGTTTTGTTCAGGGTGTCGTACTCAATTGTGTGAGTATATTAACCATATTTGTTTGGCTATTCTAAGGTAAATGAGAATAGACAGTAAACTATAGGTAGGCTTGGTAATTTACCTGGCGCCCCCGAGTTATATATAATTGATTTATTTTTGTATAAAACCCACCCCGTCTCCACTAGGGTTTAGCCGCGAGCGTGCCTGTCATTCAGACAGATTGTGTACCGCCCGTTTCTGTTAATGTGTTATGAAGGTAGTAATAAAGAGGTACCTGATTTGAATATATATTTTTTTTCCATTTCATCTTCCCCTTTGGGTCTAGTGATCATATCAGAAGGGTAGGTAATCTTCTAAAAAGTGGTGCCCTGATGGACCCGCGACTGGTATGCGTGGGAGGCGGTTGCCTACCTCCCAAGGGCAAAATGCCAAATTTCCTCCTTTTCAAACCCCTAGGTCATGACAGAAATTTGAAAGTTGAATTCGACTCGATATATGGATGGCACACTCAAAACTCAAGAACACAAGTAAAAGCTATTTTGGTGCGTCACCTCCTCCCTCCACCCCCGCACACGATGCGAAAGAAATGCGTGGGAGCGGCGGAAATGGCTGCTTCTTCCGAATAGCGTATCCTAGCGACACGTTTTTTTACGTACGCGCGCTCGTGTGTGTGTGTAGTTCCCCTCTCACACGCATGCGCGCTCTCAGCTGGCGATGTGAAAGGAAAATGAAGATTAAAGTGATTCCCGAAAAGGAGGGATTTCGGCATTTTATTCCTGGGAGGTAGGCAACCGCCTCCCACGCACAACAATCTCGGGCCCCATCGAGGAACCACTTGTTTGAAGTTACCTATGGGTACCTACTAGTCACATGCAAAAACATTTAGCATCAGAATGAAATGCAAGGATGGTGCCGCTAACATCCGTACTATATATTTTTTGGTAAAATGCATAATAACGACCCCCCAAGATTAAAGTCGATTGCATATATTTATAAAAACATATTTTGGAATTTCAGTTTCAATTGGTAAATTTAAGTTACTGAAGATCGTGAAAATTCCTTCAATAAAGTATCTCAATATTAGTATTCTTCAATTGAAACGGAAATTTTTGAATGTTGTTTCATTGAAGACTTTCATCTTTGGATTGGATCATTAATTGTATATTGAAATTTCGTTGTGATGACGTGATCAGTCAAATTCGATAGCCTGTTTTTCAAATACACTGAGAACGGAAATCACTTTAATATTTCGATTGAAATGTTAGTTGAGGATTCTGTTAATACACACATTCGACTGACTCGTATTTGTGGTTACGTTCGAGTTCTTAAAAAAAACTAGTTACGACCTGATATGTCATATTCTAAAATTTGTTCGTGCGAGTTCGATAGACAGGAATATATACTCTCTTACTCGATTCAGTGTATGTTAATATTCTCAAAAATTTTGCAAATCCCATAGGGAAGTGAATTGCACGTGAAATAATTATGATAATAATAATAATAATAAATCGGCTTTATTAATACAAAAGAGAGGGGAAAATATCAACAAATGACATAAGATGGTCCATAATTTTGGCGAAGTCTAGCCTATGGCTACTCAAACTCAACCAAACTTGGTCCATAGATTCACAAATAGTCAGAGTACAAATATACATTTAATTTGATTATATTGCCCATTTATCCATGATATCATTATTAACACTATTGTAGTCAGGGTTATCTTTGGAAAACTCCTCCATTGGCGTGGGTGATAAAGTTATTTATTCATTATTGTTCATTAAAAAGAATTTGTTTATATTTATATTTGAATCTGTTAATATTGAGAATTCTCAATTGCTCAGGAAGATTGTTGAAAAAAACTATTGAGTTGAATGTGAACGATCTCTTAAACATGGCAGTGCGATGATGGGGCATTGTAAACTTATTCCTAAACCTAATATTTCTGGAGTGTACGTTGCAACGTGGAATAAACTTATTCTGCAAAGTAGTTGAGTGGGGAGAATGTATTAGTTTGAATACAAAGTTGCCGAGGTGGTGCTGTCTCCGGTTTTTCATATTCAGCCATTTCGTTTCTTTGAACTTTTCTGAGATGGAATCAAACTTTCTGATACCGTATATCAAGCGACAGCATGAATTTTGAACCCTTTTGTATTCTATTCACATCAGTTGATAGAAGGCATGGGCCGTATATAAAGTCGCAATAGTTGAAATGACTGAGCACAAGTGAGTCACATAGCATTTTCTTTAATTTCACACTCAGTATATGGCGATTACAATACAGAAACTTCAAGGATAAATATGCTTTTTTCATCAGCTTCTTAATGTGCTCTGAAAATCTCAGGTCGTTATCAAGATGCACACCCAAGTTTCTAGCAGAGTCAACCATTTTCAAGGTTAGACCATCAATGCTGATTTTCAAATTATCTTGGATAAACTTCTTTTTTTCCGGATTACCAAAGAACATCAAGATTGTTTTATTAGTGTTGAGCTGTAAGTCGTGTTGATGAGATAATTTTTTGATTTGATTGAGATCATCGTTTATGAGAGTTTGCGCATTTAAATAATTCTCAGTGTCAAAGTGGGTGTAAAGTTGAGTATCATCCGCATAGGCTTGGATCTTACAATGTCTGACAGATGAAAGTATATCCGCAGTGTAGTTAATAAAGATTAATGGGCCAAGTATAGATCCCTGTGGGACACCAGATAATATATCCAAGGATGCAGAATATTTATCGTTGACAAAAACCCGTTGGGACCTACCTAACAAAAAAGACCAAATAAGAAAAACTGCATTATCGTCAAAGCCGTAATATCTAAGTTTGCTGCAAATGAGTTCGTGGTTAATAGTATCGAAAGCTTTTGAAAAATCTAGAAGCACTAGTGAACTAACAAGATCTTTGTCGAAAGCTTCGATTATATCAGCCGTAACAGTTGCTAAAGCAGTGCCTGTACTGTACCCCTCTCTAAAGCCACACTGTGTATCAGGAAGTATTTTATTAAGTGAAAAATATTCAAATATTTGTTTATAGATTATCCTTTCCAGTATTTTGGACATAGTTGGTAGGATACTGATAATCCTGAGTTCAGAAAAGTTAGTGGGATCATGTTTTTTGAGAAAGGGCTTACCAATCGCGACTTTCCATTGTTTAGGAAAAAATGAAGTTTCGATACAGCAGTTAATTATATGTGTAATGTAAACATCAATTACTGAAATAGAGTAAATGATCATTTTAGTTGAAATTTGATCAGAACCAAGAGCTTGCGTTTTTATGCTGCGTAGGATCTCTCGAACCTCCTCAACAGTTGTAAGGTGGAACAGGAATTTGTTTTCAGGGTTATGAAGGTTCTCACTATAAAATTTTATATTTTCATCACAATTATCAGTTACATTCTGAACGAACTTTGCAAAGTAATTATTAATTTCGTCAGGATCTGATAAACTTTTAGGGATTTCAAATTTATTGTTGGCACGAATATTAAGATTGCTAAGGGCATTCCATGTTTTCCGTGAATCTTTTTCAACACACACTGACCTAAGATAGCCTTTTTTTCAGCTCTCACCATCGATGTAGTGTAATTTCGTAGTTCTTTGTATCTCAGCCGGTCATGTTGCAGTTTTGATTTTTTAAATTTTTGTAAAGCTCTGTCTCGTTCATTCATTAATAATTTCAGGTTAGGAGTCAGCCACGGAGCAGGGGGTTTGGTTACCCGTGCTACTCTTATAGGGGCATGTTTATCGAAACTGCTGAGTAATAATTTATTAAGAATGTCGAGCTTTTTGTCTATATTATTTTCTGAAATTATGTCAAACCAGGGAAGTGATCGGAGATCCGACAAAAAGTTGTTTATGTCAAAGTTGTCATAACACCGGTATGTTACGTTTTTCGGCTTCATTTTGGGTCGGTCTAATTTGTATTCAAGAAATACAATGAATGGTCGGATATGCCATTGGATGGTAAAGTACCAGATTTAATGACAAATTCCGTGTTAGACACATGGATGGGATCTATCAGTTTTTCTGATGTAGCAGTAATTCGAGTTGGTTTGCATAATATTTGCGTTAGCCCATACGATTCAAAACAATTATATAGATTCGGGTTTGAAATATTTAAAAAATCATAATCCAGATCTCCCATGCAGATTATGTCATCATATAAAAGACTAACGTAAGAGAAAATGTTATCAAAATCATTGATTAGATTATTGATATTATTGCTAGGTGGCCTATAAAACACGCCTAGTGCACACTTCCTAGTTTTAATTTTTATTTCCAAAAATAAATGTTCTAGAGAATAACTCACCGGAAAATCAAATATTATCCTTTTGGCATTATACAGAACCCTCACATAGAAACCTACGCCACCTCCTCGGCCTACTCTATCTTCTCGTATTAGACTATATCCAGGAACACTAACAACGTTGGAGTCGGTAGCATCAGTTAACCAAGTTTCAGAGACCATAATAATATCAAAGTCATTTTCTGCAATGAGGGCCACAAATTCATTGAATCCCGTGAAGATTGACCTTAGATTCAAGTGAGCAATTTTCATGATGCAGGTTTTTACAGGGCAAAGAAAAGGATATGTCAAGGTTTGACAATAAAATCTGCTAGTGCTAGAGATTTAAATACAAATAAAAATAAAAATATCACCCACGTGACATATCGTCACTTTTTATAAAAAATTATGATAAGAGAAAAGTTAAAGAATGTTGCAGAAGGAATTAATGTAAATGTTGATTTTGTCAATTACCTATTATTCGCAAGGAGGAATAATCCAAAAGAGATAACCAGTGATAGAGAGATAAATAAACAATAGCAATAAAATGAAACTAAAAGGAGAACTAAACGAAATCGGTGCCGCTCCGACTTATTTTCAGATGAATGCTGAATCAAGAACGATGGAAATTATTTATTTCACAAATCTAACTAAATTATGTTGAACTGCCTATCAGAGAAAATGCAAAAAATAAACCATGTAAAACATCAAGTTATAATATGATTAATAGAATTGAATAAAGTTATAACTATGAGGAGAAGTTACCATTCACTCATCTAATGAAAACTAATTATACCATAAAAAATACATATCGAGAAGAGACCATATACGTAATAACATACAATGCGAGTAATTTTAATTGTTCAACAGAGCATCGAGATCAGTTTCACATTTTATCACTTTTTTGACGCCACCTGTAGCCACATAATTATGAGAAAACTCTCATTTTTCTACGACCACATAGAAATATGACCATTTTATGCGCTTTATTGATCAAGAAATAGGCCGATTGTAAACACTTTTTCATTTCTACATCACAAAGTTGTGACCTGAGTTTCACTGATTTGAAATATAATGATAATAATAATGATGTTAACAAAAAAATACTTTTTTTTGTGATACAGGTACACTGCGTACGGCAGCTCTTCTTCGGTAAGCACTATGGGTTTTAAAAGCATACACTTCAGTATTTGAAAAATTCGAAGGTGTTAAAAAAATCTTGTTGATGGGCGCCACACAGCCCTAAAAAATTAACGATTATGAGATAAGGTCGGCTGTGCAACCAAATCATGTAATAAAGTTGTTGAAATCCCAGCAAAAATGAGTTCTGATATCTTCTGAGACTCGGTATGATATTCACAAACACTGGCTATGAAATTGAACGGAGGTAGAAAATAAAATCAGATATGCACTCCATATGTGTCATTTAATGAGGTACTTATATAAAAATTCAAATAGTCTTGATCTTTAGAAACAATTTTAGCTTCAGGTTCAGATAAAGAGACGTAGTAAATCAAGCGAGGAATCAAGTCAATTGTAACAGAATAATATCACTCGTGGAGGATTGTGTATACAGATTGTAATATTACCACCTTACCAGAGTATACTCAGCTTAGGTTTACAGAACGTTCTTTATCAACCTCATATGAAAATGTTAAGCAAATATAATCATTTGCATCAATATGGAAATAATTCTCAGTCAATAAGAGAGTGAAAAAAATAATATAGTTTTTAGTCAAACACAAGGAATATGATCCGTTCGTAATACCTAGATGAAATTATTATAGATATTTGGTATGGTAAAATGATTCAGTACCTTCAATATTGAGCATTAAATAATACGTGATAAAAAAAATATATGACTGATAAAGTATATGAATTTGCCTGATAATCTTTCTCGCATGATGGTGGAAGAAGCTCCAATTTTTCTCTATCTGGTCAGGTGCAGCACATCAATGAAGTACGTATTTTTCTGACAAAGAATGGACGTGGACTTCGCATGGACGTGGACATTTGACATGGATGGATCAAGGTATATACAAATCCCTAGCGTGGAAGGAAAATATCATTCCCTTGCGGAAACCCAAAACAACGTTGAACTCTATCGAAGTAGAAAAGCACTTCTCCAAAAAATCCCAGTTGAAGAAACTCCAAAAAACTTATCTTGACAGCCTCTCCATTAAACCCTTCCTTGAAGAAGGGTTACTTAAACCAGCAAAAAGAGCAGAGTGAAATGGCGTCACTCGTTTTTTCTGAAGAAGTGGTGGTTTTCAGCACAATCTGTGGGTAGTGCAGCCTCTCATGGAAATCTCAGCAATCAGAAGCAGAAGTTATATCCGAAAACGTTTTCGATCAGATTGATGAAAATCGCACCATGCAGCTCACCACTTTACAAATCCCTCTCGGAACCCATCAGAGAACTGACCTCCTGCGGTCAAAAACCAATTTTCCACCTCTCGCAGGTGAGCCAAAATCGCCTACCGAGCAACTCTATTCCGAGGAATTCTCAAAATAGATATGGCAACGCCTCATTTTTACGACTTTCGGTTTCTCTCATCTGCTGGAATGTCACCCGAGAAAGAATCCGATTTGGACCGAATGATAAAAAAATTACAATCTACATAAACAAGAGAGAGATGAATGAATATCCATTTCCTCAACATTAAATAATGAACGAAACAATTTTTCTATCCAACCCCTATAGTTTATCGTAAATTAGAAATAGAATTCATTTTATTTTCGATGAGAAAATTATCTCATCCCAATAATATTGTGGCGACGAATTTCAGCAGGACAAGCAGGTGTAAACTGGGTTGCCAGTTCTGCACGAAAGTTGTCAACGGTTTATAAAATATTCTTGGAAAATATAGAAAGCAAAAAAATACAGTAGGTTTTTATAAACGCTACAAAGTACTGTAATGATCATTTCAGTACAGGCTGTCGTACAAGTATTGCTGAAATATAAAGCCCAAATAGACCAGTCCAGCAAGATTTCGTCCAGTATAATTGAAAAAAAATATGTTCACCACTAATAATGTGAATCAAATATCATTCATTATAAATAAAATATGTATAGTCTGTGAAGTAAGAGTATGAATTTTGAACTTTTGACTTCGAATCAATTCGAAATTCTCGATTTTTAATGCTCAATTGAAGCAAGCCATGAATAAGTTGTCAATATTGTCAGAAATCTTTTATCAACAAAGTCACAATACAATGATTCGAAATTTATCTGAAAATATGGAAGTTTCAAGTGATAGCGAATTGAGTTCGACTCCTCCAAAGATTTTGGAGAATGCCAAACTGGCTGCTTCAAATTTATTGGCAGAAAAATCGAAGAAAAAGTATGAAATCGCCTACCATTTATTCATGAACTGGAGGAGCTGTATGGAAACATCATCGTTCTCCAAGAGCGTTTTGATGACATATTTTGCTGAGAAATCGAAAGTTTTCAAGCCCACAACGTTATGGACACAATATTCAATGTTTCGGACAACTCTCAGCATAAATGATGATGTGGATATTGCCAAATACATCAAAGTACGAGTTTTCCTGAAAAGACAATCCGATGGATACCGACCAAAAAAATTAAAAATTTTCACTTCTCAGGAAATAAACAACTTTATTAAGGATGCACCGAATGACCAAAGTAAGTACATTAGTATAAGAAGAAAACATAAAAAAAATCTCATTTAAAACATTAGTTGAATAATTCTTCAAGTAAGCATACTAGTGTCCCTATCAATTCATTGCTTACTAACAAGTTCTTGGCGCCGTGGTAACGCTTCGGACTTCGGAAGCAAAAGTTCAGTAGTTCAAATGCCATCAAATCAATTTTTTTTTAAATTTATAATTAGATAATAAATTAATACAATATTTTTTTGCAGGTCGCTTTGATAATAGGAATAATGGGTGCTTGTCGCAGGCATGAATTGCACCAAATGAAAATTGATGATTTGAACGATTTGGGATCAACTCTTGTTAAAAAGATACCAGACACCAAAACAAAAATTGTTCGAAATTTTACGATTACTGGAAAATTTCACCAAATAATAAAAAAATATACCGATCTTCGACCATTACATGTCAAGGACTCTTCCTTCTTTTTGCATTACCAGAAAGGCAAATGCACCATACAAAAAGTTGGAATTAATAAATTTGGAAGCATGGGGAAAAGTATTGCCAAATTACTGAAACTACCCGATGCTGAATTATATACTGATCATTGTTTCCGCAGATCTTCTGGAACAATTCTTGTCGAGGCTGTGGAAGACAATCTATTTAAAAAAATATGGTGGCTGGAAATCAACCGCAGTAGCACAAGGATACATCGATGAATCGATGAAAAATAAGTTCGACGTAGAGAATAGAATAAGGAATTCGATAGAAAATAGAAAAAATTCACCTTCAACTTCCAAGGCTTGGAAAAATCAGGAAAATTTAACTGTGGAAATTGAAAGTAATAAAAGTCCAACTGTCAGTCATTGTGGAAATGTAACATTTAATATTATAAATAATAAATAAACTAATGTTGAATAGTAATATATGATTCGAAATATATAATCGATGTTCTTGTTCATATTTTATAATAACGTCATCATATAATGTGGGGCTTGTTGAAAGTGAAATGTCGCAATGGTCGTAGAAAAAGTATAGTGTACAACTTGCATGGAATGCCCATTTCTCACTCTTATGATTTACGGCACTCGCCTTCGGCTCGTACCGTACTTTTCATACACGTGAGAAATGAGTGTCATTCCATGCTAATTGCACAATATACTATTCTCGATAAGTTGAGAATTTGCCTTTTCCTAATTGAGTTATTTCCGAAGAAGGGAAAGAACTATGATGTCAATATTAATCATCTCCGCTCAGTCCAAAGCCAACTCCAGTGAACTTTCTTGTTATGGTCATTTACATTGATCGAACTATTTCCAACAATCGCTACGAATAAAAATGAAGTAGTCGATGACTCTCAGTTTCAGAAGGTAGGTACATTGGAAATGTTTGAAATTTCATCACATATTTTAGACATCTTGATCATATCACGTTGATATTTCGAAGGATTATTCATAGCAGGTTTGGAGATCAACTCGAAACCAATTCCAGATAAGTTCCTCGTTATGGACATGACAAGTGATCCAAAATTTAGCCGTGGATTTATCTTTAATCCCCTTATATAATTCGGGGCATATAAACGGCTGTTTCAGTAAAGACGATTATAGTGATTTCAGAAACGCTAGATACCTGTTACGAATGGTGATAGGCCTTTCTGGAACTACTTATATATAGATTCATGAACGTTTTACATGAAATGTCCTCAGATCTCAGTTGAAAAAAAAGCCGTTCCGACAAAATTTGGCGAGTTAGTGAGTATTCTATAAAATAGTATAATGAAAAAAATACACTCATTTTTATTGGCTCACATATTATTTCATTATTGAGGTTCAGTGAGATTATTGGGTCCTTCAAACGTCCAATACTTCTACGGAGGAGACTAGTATCTGCAGTAATGATGATAGTAGCCATTGCTCGCACAAGTTTCGACTTCTTCGGGTTGCCGTTAGTCAACTGGTTAACGGAACGAACAATTTCAGAAGAATTGTTTAAAATATTTCAATTTTCATCATCATAATTTATTGATAAAACTCGATAAAGATCTAATGCTCTTTTCGAGATCAAACTCTGAAAGGAAATATCAACCGTTCATCTATCGCTACAGCACCAACAACTGTTTGACTAATATCGATACAGTTCCTCAAAAGGAAACAATTACTCTGGAAGTCCCTCTGACAAAGCTATGAGCTTTATATCTCCTGAGAGTTACAATCTCGGGCATTTAATTGCAACCGCCGTGCCGTCTCAAAGCTTCCCAAACTTCAAAGTGAAAAACATTTTGGCTTGATCGATTCCTCTTGACGCCTTGCCACTTAAACTCCTCTCACCGGCAATTTAGAACTCAGAAGTCTCATTATTTTCCTCAGTTGGAACTTTATGTTTTTGTTCAACATCTATTACATTTCATGGAATTAATTACTAACATTTTTGAAGATCTTGACTTAATTTGGCTCAGCATCAAAGTAAGATGATGGGCAATTAGAATTTGGAGACATCTTCATTCTTATATCTGACAAACATTTTCCAGATTATACTGCCATAACCGCAAAACAATTTTCTGTATTATCAT
Organism: Zygogramma bicolorata; assembly: GCA_032362365.1. Classification (NCBI taxonomy): domain Eukaryota; kingdom Metazoa; phylum Arthropoda; class Insecta; order Coleoptera; family Chrysomelidae; genus Zygogramma; species Zygogramma bicolorata. The sequence continues at coordinate 135,900 of JAVJAQ010000151.1, forward strand.
GTACTCATTTCCATATCGGAGAATATAATGTTGCGCCAACGTCAACATAGTTTTTGATTTCGTGATTGACATAAATAATCGAAATGAGGTTTGTCTTCTCTCAATTCAAATCATCATAACCATGGTCCTAGTGAATTTAAAATCTTCATAGCTGGATATAACTGTTTCTCTACCAATGCAATGAAAATTAATATTTTCATGATAGTCCGAGAATTTGGATTTATTTTCATATTTGTGAGTGGTTGGGGCTATAAAGGTTTAAGAGAACATGTAATTGTACGATTGATAAGAGTTGACAAACGTTCCTTTTTTTGGGAGAGTTTCATTATGAGAAGTGTGTTGAATACAGTGTACGTATCAGTTTCCAGTGCTGTGTAGATAGGGAGATAAATCTCTTCCTAATTGATATTTTTCATTGCATGAAACGAGTTCTTGCCCGTGTTCCTTTGAAGAGCGCTAGCAACAGTTACTCGAGGTTTTTCAACAAAATCTGCTCTAAGAGCTTTACCGAATGTCTTTAATGAATATATATATATATATATATATATATATATATATATATATATATATATATATATGCTGGCTGGAACTTCTGGTTGATCCGGCTCTGGAATGATTTTCTTGTCTACGTTTCGGCTCCCATTTTGGAGCCATTTTCAAGACATATATATATATATTGTTGTTGAGTTCGGGTTGAACCGCGTCTGGAGTTTTGTTCTCGACGTTTCGGCTCCGATTTTGGAGCCATTTTCAAGAGGTGAATGTGACTTCACGCTGAGGTCTCAATCTGCCTACTCCCCAGGTCTCGTCACGAGTTCTTTCTAAGGTCTCAATCTGCCTACTCCTTAGATCGAACTGAGGTATCGAGGGATGTTGGGTAGGATTTATAGCAGCGGGTGCTACTAAAGGACCGTCGGATGTCTTGGTGGGGACTGGGCATCTGGAAATTAGGGGTTTCCATGCAGTTGGAAGTCTCTGGCCGTCGTCACGTTTAAACCAAACACCAAATTTCCAAAGGCACCCTCAACCTCATCAGTCACTGTATGTCCAGTACATACTTCCTATTCCAAGGTACCTTTTACAAACAAGTGAAAGGCGCCCCCATGGGTTCTCCCCTCTCACCAGTCCTTGCAAACCTTTTCATGGAAGACTTCGAAACTAAAGCCATTGACACGTTCGACCACAAACCCTCTTGCTGGTTCAGATACGTAGATGACGTTTTCGTCATATGGCCTCACGGCTCCGAAACTCTCCATAATTTCCTTGATCACCTTAACGACCTCCACCCAAATATAAAGTTTACAATGGAAATCGAAAGCAATAACTCCCTTCCATTCTTAGATGTCCTCATCACAAAAACCAATGACTCCTTCACCCACACGGTCTACAGGAAACCAACACACACAAACCGATACCTTAACGCAAACTCCCACCATCATCCAGCACAAACCAATTCCGTTGTGAATTCCCTCATCCACAGATCCATCAACCTCACAGACCTCCATAACAAACCACAGGAACTAGCCCAACTCAAATCAGCCCTTCTTCAAAATGGATTCACAGACCATCAAATTGACAGATCCATCCGCCGCCATCAAACTTCTCATTCCATTCCCAGAGACCCAACAGACAACAACGTTCCCCACAAAGCTTTTCTTCCCTACATTAAAGGTGTTACTGACAAAATCAGCCGAATTCTCAAAAAACAGGACATAAAAACGATATTTACAGCCAGCAACAAAATATCCACATTCCTCCGCTCCCCCAAGGACAAAATTGTCCACGAATCACAGGGTATATATGAAATACCATGTTCTGATTGCCATAGAACATATGTAGGCCAAACCAACAGACGTGTGACAAGTAGAGTATACGAACATCAACTTGCTGTCCGAAAATCAGACCCATCTTCAGCTCTGTCCAAACATCATCAAGAGACAGGACACAATATAGACTTTGCGAACACTAAGACCATCGCCACAGCAAAAACACTACAAGCTCGTATAATTCGCGAGGCCATCGAAATCGAGAAGCGACCTTCCTGCTTAAATAAACGTGACGACGGCCAGAGACTTCCAACTGCATGGAAACCCCTAATTTCCAGATGCCCAGTCCCCACCAAGACATCCGACGGTCCTTTAGTAGCACCCGCTGCTATAAATCCTACCCAACATCCCTCGATACCTCAGTTCGATCTAAGGAGTAGGCAGATTGAGACCTAAGAAAGAACTCGTGACGAGACCTGGGGAGTAGGCAGATTGAGGCCCCGGCGTCAAGTCACAAACCCTTGCCCCCTGTGACAACACCTGAGGAGTAGGCAGATTGAGACCTCAGCGTGAAGTCACATTCACCTCTTGAAAATGGCTCCAAAATCGGAGCCGAAACGTCGAGAACAAAACTCCAGACGCGGTTCAACCCGAACTCAACAACAACACAGAACTGACCGCGGAAACCTATCCGAACACCTATATATATATATATATATATATATATATATATATGTATGTATTATATATATATATATAAATATATATGTATATATATATATATGTATGTATATATATATATATATATATATATATATATATATGTATGTATTATATATATATAAATATATATGTATATATATATATATATATATATATATATGTGTGTTCGGATAGGTTTCCGCGGTCAGTTCTGTGTTGTTGTTGAGTTCGGGTTGAACCGCGTCTGGAGTTTTGTTCCCGACGTTTCGGCTCCGATTTTGGAGCCATTTTCAAGAGGTGAATGTGACTTCACGCTGAGGTCTCAATCTGCCTACTCCTCAGGTGTTGTCACAGGGGGCAAGGGTTTGTGACTTGACGCCGGGGCCTCAATCTGCTCAATCTACTCCCCAGGTCTCGTCACGAGTTCTTTCTTAGGTCTCAATCTGCCCACTCCTTAGATCGAACTGAGGTATCGAGGGATGTTGGGTAGGATTTATAGCAGCGGGTGCTACTAAAGGACCGTCGGATGTCTTGGTGGGGACTGGGCATCTGGAAATTAGGGGTTTCCATGCAGTTGGAAGTCTCTGGCCGTCGTCACGTTTATTTAAGCAGGAAGGTCGCTTCTCGATTTCGATGGCCTCGCGAATTATACGAGCTTGTAGTGTTTTTGCTGTGGCGATGGTCTTAGTGTTCGCAAAGTCTATATTGTGTCCTGTCTCTTGATGATGTTTGGACAGAGCTGAAGATGGGTCTGATTTTCGGACAGCAAGTTGATGTTCGTATACTCTACTTGTCACACGTCTGTTGGTCTGGCCTACATATGTTCTATGGCAATCAGAACATGGTATTTCATATATACCCTGTGATTCGTTGACAATTTTGTCCTTGGGGGAGCGGAGGAATGTGGAGATTTTGTTGCTGGCTGTAAATATCGTTTTTATGTCCTGTTTTTTGAGAATTCGGCTGATTTTGTCAGTAACACCTTTAATGTAGGGAAGAAAAGCTTTGTGGGGAACGTTGTTGTCTGTTGGGTCTCTGGGAATGGAATGAGAAGTTTGATGGCGGCGGATGGATCTGTCAATTTGATGGTCTGTGAATCCATTTTGAAGAAGGGCTGATTTGAGTTGGGCTAGTTCCTGTGGTTTGTTATGGAGGTCTGTGAGGTTGATGGATCTGTGGATGAGGGAATTCACAACGGAATTGGTTTGTGCTGGATGATGGTGGGAGTTTGCGTTAAGGTATCGGTTTGTGTGTGTTGGTTTCCTGTAGACCGTGTGGGTGAAGGAGTCATTGGTTTTTGTGATGAGGACATCTAAGAATGGAAGGGAGTTATTGCTTTCGATTTCCATTGTAAACTTTATATTTGGGTGGAGGTCGTTAAGGTGATCAAGGAAATTATGGAGAGTTTCGGAGCCGTGAGGCCATATGACGAAAACGTCATCTACGTATCTGAACCAGCAAGAGGGTTTGTGGTCGAACGTGTCAATGGCTTTAGTTTCGAAGTCTTCCATGAAAAGGTTTGCAAGGACTGGTGAGAGGGGAGAACCCATGGGGGCGCCTTTCACTTGTTTGTAAAAGGTACCTTGGAATAGGAAGTATGTACTGGACATACAGTGACTGATGAGGTTGAGGGTGCCTTTGGAAATTTGGTGTTTGGTTTAAACGTGACGACGGCTAGAGACTTCCAACTGCATGGAAACCCCTAATTTCCAGAGGCCCAGTCCCCACCAAGACATCCGACGGTCCTTTAGTAGCACCCGCTGCTATAAATCCTACCCAACATCCCTCGATACCTCAGTTCGATCTAAGGAGAGGCAGATTGAGACCAGAAAGAACCGTGACGAGACCTGGGGAGTAGGCAGATTGAGACCTCAGCGTGAAGTCACATTCACCTCTTGAAAATGGCTCCAAAATCGGAGCCAAACGTCGAGAACAAAACTCCAGACCGTCAACCCAACCAACAACAATAATAATAAAATGCCCAAAGGGACCAAACAGACAAAAAACATCCAGACCGACAACCGAAGCCAGCCACAAAAAAAAAAAAAAAAAAAAAAAAAAAAAATAAAAATATATGTCCAGTACATACTTCCTATATGTATATATATATATATATATATATATATATATATATATATATATATATATATATATATATATATATATATATATATATATATATATATATATATATATATATATATATATATATATATATATATATGGCCGCAGCAAGTGAACACGTTCTGCTAACAACAGACTTGAATAAATTGAAAAATAATGAGTTAGTTGATATAATTGTCAGTCTAAAAATACCTGTGTCAGTAAGCAGCTCACCCTTGATTCAATATGTTGAAAAACTCAGTGATAATTTGTTACGAACAACTAGATCCACAATTGATGATCGATCTCTAACCTGTGTTCAATGCGAAAAAATTTTGAGTGACCATGATAGCGTGAAGGAAGAGCTCGAAGTAGTAAGTAGGCTCACTTATCACCTCGAAAAGAGAACTCAAGAACAGGAAGAACTGATCGTGTTCCTAAAACAAGGCAAAAATACTCAAGCATCTCTTGAAACGTCATCTACAGGACAAAAGAACAATTTGCAATCCACGAATTCTAGTAAAGAAGATTCAGCCAAAATGAAATCCGAAAAAGCAAAAAAGACCACAAGTGGAATTGTAAAAACTAATTCAGTTCGGGACACACAAAAACCGATAGCAGATAAAGAATTCAAAACAAATACAGATGAGAATGCTGAAGGGAATCCCCCTAGTAAAAACTACAGACAGAATAAAAATAAATATAAACCTATTTACGGCACAAATGAGTCTACAGATATCACTGTTGTACCTCGAATGGGTCACCTACACGTTTCCTGCATAGGAGTCGATGTGAGTCATGAAAATTCAACCGAATTCTTGAAATCAACGGCTCCCGATGTTTCTTTCAAGTGCGACATATGGAACAAGACTGATACTGCTTGTACATTCGAAGTCTCGTTTCCCCTAGATAGTATCGAAGTGGCTTATGACTCGGCAATATGGCCTAAATGATCTGTTATTAGGCGGTTTAAATTTAAAGAAAATTTTCAGAGGACCTCCAACACAATCACTCCAAATTAATACCTGAAAACCCAGACGAAAATTCTTGTGAATTCAATGATCTCATTAATGACTCGAACTCGGTGAGTATGTTCCATGTCAATGCCCGATGCATTTCAAAAAAATTGGACATATTTAGTGAATATTTGAGAGATTACAATTTTGAAGTGCTCGGTGTCTCGAAACATTGGCAGCAGGAGGCAACTATTGGAAATATTAATATTGAGGGCTATATTTTAGCAAACCATTTCTGCAGAAAAATACGACAGCGTGGGGGTACTGCACTGTTTGTGAAAAATTATCTTACTTTCAACCCTTTCAATTTACAAAACTATAGTAGTGAAATGAATGCTGAATTTTGCTGAATAGAAATATCAAATAGTAAAATATTAATTATTGTTGTCTACAGGTCAGGCAAGGGCGATACCGATGTGTTTTTCAGTAACTTCGAAAATATCTTGAATGATGTTGTAAGGCTGCCACAAAAATAATAATAATGGGGGATTTCAATATGAATTTTAAGATCGAATGAATCAAAATGAATCGAATGAATCAAATGTCTTAAATGAGTTGACATGCCTATTAGGTTCCTTTGGCTTAAACATTGCTATATATGAAGATACCAGAATAACAGCTACTTCCTCTAGTCGGGTTGATAATATTCTCACAAACTTTCAAAGTGATCTGATACGCACAGGAGTATTTGAACCGTGCACAGCTGATCATAAAGCCCTGTATATCATTATAAATGAAAAACCTATATTGAAAAATGAAGTTGCATACGCCAGAAAAATAACTATCAGGGGTTTAGAAAAGTTGAAGACTTCTCTCTCTCGAACGAAATGGGATATTTTTGGAAGCACCACCAACGTTAATGTGCTAGCATCATATTTAACGGACACTTACCATTCTCTTATTGAAAAATTTTTGCCATTAAGAAAAACCACACCTCGGCCCGATAAATTGGTTTGATGATTCCTTGAAGTCTTTCAGGAATATATTGGCTAACGTCAAACTTATAGCTGATGTCAGTAAAACTGCTTCAGATATTGACCTGTATAAATGTTTGAAAAGGGACTATCAAAAACAAATCAAGAATTCTAAAAAACAAGCATATGACGAATACATTCTTTCAACGAAAAATAAATCTAGGGCTTGCTGGAAAATCATCAATTTCGAACGTAATAAAGTGACTTATCGTAATGCGCCTGACATTTCTTCTGATAAATTCAACAACTCTTCCGTTAGTATTGCCGAGAGCATAATAAAATCTATGCCTGAAGTACCGCCATCTGATTTGTTATCATTCAAAAATTTTCCTGCTCCTTCTAGCTCTTTTTTTTTCTGTATCCTGTTACTGAATATGAAATCGTTGATGCCGTCCAATCCTTGAAAAACTCATGTTGCCTGGATGCTCAGAGTTCGAATAGTTCTATTATTAAAGAAACACTCGACATTGTACTATGTCCTTTCACTGTGTTGGTCGATTTGATGTTTGAATCAGGCATATTTCCAGATTCTTTCAAGCTCTCTAAAGTGATTCCCATTTTAAAGAAGGGAGATGATTCTTGTTTGGATAATTATCGTCCGATTTCCATTATCTCAATATTTAGTAAAATTGTTGAAATCATTTAAAGAAAAACGTCTTCATGCCTATTTCGAAATAAACAATTTTTTCTCTCAATCTCAGTATGGATTTCGCAAAGAGCGATCCAATTCGCAAGCCGTTCTAGATGTGATTGGATCTGTTGTAGATGGCCTTGAGGAGGGTCTGCATACAGCAATTACACTGTTTGATCTATCTAAGGCGTTTGACTGCGTGTCACATACGTTGTTACTTGAAAAATTAGAATACAATGGTGTGAGAGGAGTTGCTTCATCTATATTCAAGTCTTACCTCATGGATCGATACCAAGCAGTTTCTTGTAACAACGAAATATCAGACTTCAAGCCAGTACTATACGGAGTTACCCAAGGTTTTATTCTTGGGCCCCTCCTCTTTATCATTTATGTTAACGAATTATGTGATTTTATGGCTCCACATAAAACTATTCTTTACGCTGATGATACCACTTTGATTTACAGCGGAAATAACCCCACCAATCTGAATCTTATAGCAGATAACGTAGGAAACAAGGCAAATACTTGGTTCCTACCTAACAAATTAAAGTTGACAACACCTTATCTTGGCATCGACACACAGATCACCTTAGGAATGAGTTAGCCAGCACTATATACACAATTTTAGAACAATATATGTTCTACGACAACTTCAAAACATCACCAGCTTTGATGTCTTGAAAAAAACATATTTTTCGTTATTCCATTCGTATATGAGTTACGGTTCAATACTTTTGGGTAATTCTCCTAGCTCTTTGAATATCTTCAAATTACAAAAAAAAAGCCGTTAGAATACTGGGAGGCGTGGGATACAGAGAACATTGTCAACCAGTCTTCAAAAAATTACGTATCATGCCTTTGCCAACATTGATCATTTTCCTCATCTCGCTGAAAATCCATAGAAAAGCTAGTACTTTACTTAAACAAGCTGATGTTCATCAACATCTAACAAGAAATGCTGGTAAAGTCCGTACAAATCGGTACCGCTTAACAAAATCCCAAAAAAATTCACTGGACTACAATCTTTATAACTGCTTACGTGATGAATTGAAGAATCTTGGTATGAATACATTCAAGAAATCTATCAAGAAACTGCTTTTAAATAGTTGCTTCAACTCTGTCTCTGAGTATCTAGGGCATTTCAAGAATGCGTGTTTATGATAAGCGGTCAAAGACATGTTAAAAGACTCTCGCGACCAAATTTAATTTGGAATTGTTTGTTGATACTCTTGTTTTTTTTTCTTCTTTCATACAATATACTCGTATAGGATTGTGTTGTATACTATCGCGTTCAACATATTTGCTATTTTTTTCTGTTGTAACGTAGTTAAGAGGGGGATTGACAATAATGCTCAGAGCAGCATCAACTTTACGAAAAGACGATTCGTTTAAATGACAACTGGCTGAAACGGGATTTGGTATACCGAAAGATAAGGGATTGGAATAGGTGATGACAAAATTTGAGGCTCGAATTATTTCTACAAAAGAAAATATTGATTTTCAAACATTTGTAATTTTTTCAAGTTTTTGTTTCAGAATGGAACCAAAAGTTCTCAGCACCTAATTCACCTAATGAAGAATCACCCTGCCGAATGTAGGCTTCAGGAAGTCCATAATAAATGAGTTTTCTGTACTTAACTTTATTTCGTTCAAGCATTATTAGAAACATTCAACATGGCAGCCATAAACACGTGAAAT